>CM034147.1:124822780-125250074 GCA_019776745.2 Taxus chinensis | reverse complement strand
AATCACCAGCCCCCGGGTGCCCTTGTCCAACCTCATTGCAGAGTTTTAGAATCTCCAACAAGCTCTTATCACATCATTTCCTACCAAATCCATCATATACATAGTCCCGAATACCTATAGATTGTGCATGAATCAACTAAGTCACCTATCTCCCCTCTTTGCTTATAGTCTTGGATTGCTTCAGTGTTGAACATCTGTATTTTATCATATTAGTTACTCTGAAATATTATATTTAATTCAGATTTAATTAAAGCAATGAGAATGACAAAGATCAACCTTCTCTAGCCATGGTGGTGGATGTGAACATGGTTGAAATCAACAATAATCAAGTTCTACCATGTATCCTATCCTACGACCCTTTCCTTGAAAGCAACCTATGGACCTTGTACTATGACGAAGCCAAGAGTGCCACAAGACTAGGGGCTATTATAGTCTTAATTTCCCATGGAAGAAGAATTTTGGATTTCAAATTTCTCCTCGACTTCAAATTCACCAATAATATAGTTGAGTATGAAGCTTTTTTTATCACCCTTATCCTAGCCATTAAACCTGGTATTTGGAGGTTACAAATCCTTATAAATTCTTAGCTTATCGCCAACCTAGTGTTAGAGGTCTACCAGACCAAAGCCAAACATTTACAACTATACAAAAATGTGACTCAGGCATTGGTTAAGGAATTTGATTTCATATCTATTGAATCCATATGTATGAGTCAAAACCATCTAGATTGATGTACATTTTTACTAGTTTTTTCATGATAGTTTTCTTTTCACGGTCTTTCCTGAAGCTGATTTTGTTAACGTCTCATTAAGGTACAACCCCCTCATCAAGAAGTTAACTCCCATATAAAACAAGAGTTAGTCAAATTAGATGACCTTAGATTGTTAAATATAAATGACTTAGTAGAAAATGTTGAAGACCATTGTAGACATACTTACAGGCATTCCAAACTCTTACCTACACTTGCATCACCAGAAAGTTTTTTCCATGACTATGCAATCCTTCATATTCTCCTAGGGAGTCAATATTATGATTTATATTATAAAATAAAGAATTAATGATTCATCCACCAAAGACCTCAAAAATTGTAAAATTGAAGAGGATTTTTTAGATCTTCTATCAGTGCCTCATTGAGTTTGAAGAAGGTAATTCTTCCCCTCATTGAAGAATACTATTGATATAAACATAGGGACGAAGGAAGAATCGAAGGATCTTAAAACTCATCTCTTCACTGTCTCACAATAAGAAGTTAAATATCCATAAAGATCTTTCTCACTAAATTATCTAAGGCTTTTCACTTTCTCCTATTCTAACATGATTGAATATTTACATGAAGATAGATCATTGTCATCCATAACCTAGTCACGAAACTTGAAGCCAAGTCTGGTAAAATGAAAATTTACGACCAATGAAACCCAAAATAACACTAATGGTGAAAGAGGAAGTTATAAAACTCCTCAAAGTTAGTTTCAATAGATTAGATATATTATACAAACTGGTTGTCTTACATTGTGTCATTTTGATAAAAATAATGGAAATAAATTGAATTTGTATATGATTTTTGTGATATTAACAAAGTCATGCCCTAAAGATGACTTCCCTCGTATTACCCTTTATTGATGTGATTGTTATGAAAACTTATTGGGTATGAACTCCTTTTGCTCATCGATGGTTTCTCAAGTTTTAATCAGATCCACATTTTGGAAGAAGATCAAAACAAAACCTCATTTACTACCCCCTAGGGAACCTTCTATTACAAAGTCATGCCCTTTGGTCTCAAGAACACATAGGGGCAAACCTACCAATGAGTAATGACTCACATATTCCATGACTTTCATTCATAATATTGTTGAGTCTTATGTTGATGATCTCCTTACTAAAGACTAGAAAGAGAGAAGATCATGTAGGAGTTCTTAAAATCATTCTCATGTGTAACTCATTGAGTATGACGTTACCTTAAACCTTGAAAAGTTTGTGTTGGAGTAACAAGTGGAATAAATCTTAGGATACATCATATCTCAACAAAGAATTAATGTTGATCTTGCTAAAATACACATTATCCTAGAGATGGTTCCTCTAACCACTGAGCCAGGGGTAAAATATTTCCTTGGGAAGTTAGAAGCTTCAAAAATATTCATTACATATCTCACCTATGTGGTTAATTTGATCAAAAACTTGTTGAAGAAACAAAATGCCATCAAATGGACTCAAGAATTTTATGAAGCCTTTGAATCCATGTCAAATGGCTTCCTATTATCTCCCCTCACTCTCATGGATCCATTGATTGACAGACCACTTATCCTTTACCTTATGTGTAAACTGATTTTTCAACTGGTTTGTCATGCTTTGCTCAAGGAAGATGCTGATGACGACAAAGAATGATCTGTTTATTTCATCATTTACATTTTGTTGAACTATGAAACATGTTGTTACTAGGTTAAAAATAATTCCTTGCTATAGTATTTAGTACTAAATGCCCGAGACATTACATGATAAATCAAGAGACTAGGGTAATTGTCAAATCTTAGGGACTACACACCTTTTTAATATGATTAACCCTCTCCAAGACAGTCTATTCATTTGATCACATTCCTTGGTAAGTTCAAGTTAACTTATGTTAATCAAAAATCAGTAAAGGGGAAAATTTTCACTAATTGGATGGAAGAATCACCTCTTGAACTCAGGAGATCGAGTATACATTGAATTCCTTGATGAGCGAGTTTGTTTATTACGTATACAAGCCCATGATGTCGCTTCATCTCCCTATTATGTAAATATTATCAATTACCTCATTGAGACAACTGTATCTAGAGGATTTCTAATTACCTAATAGAGGTGATGCCTCCATATATTGGTTATCAAAGTATGTGATCTTAGACTATAGTCTTATGCAAGAGAAACCTTAATTAGCATGGTCATAATCCTTCATCTGCATTGAAGAATAGTAATCTAAGCATATTTTATTCCAATGTCATGATGGGCTTCTATGGCAATCACTTCAGTCGGTCATGTAATGACCTCGTAAAATTAATAAGATGGGATATTTTTGACCAACTCTTGAGAACAACACTATCAAGTATGTTTGAGAATGTCCCAAATGCTAAGAATTTACCACATGTTATACACATGTTCGACACTATAGGAATTTTGACCTATTGTTTTATACCATGGCCCTTTTCTACTTGGGGTATTTCTTTAATTGGCAGATTTACCCCTACTTTATATAGATGGGTATAACTTCATCAAAATTACAACTAGATTACTTCATGAAATGGGTAGATGAAATTCATCTTACAATCATCACTGGTTCAGTAAGAAAGAAATTCTTATCCTAAAAAAAAAGTATTTGTAGGTTTGGAGTACCACAAGTTATCAATTATAAGAACAATGGGAACTCTTTCAAGAACCCTTAGATGCAGAGAACTATGTAAAATATTTTTGAATTTCACACCATAACACATCTCTTTATTACCATGAAGCCAATGGAAAGGTTGAAGTAAAAAAATAATACATTGAATTCCATCTTGTTTAATATGGTTGAGTGTAATAAGACTAATTGGAATTTACCGTTATATCCCAAATTATAGGCTAATCAAAATAACATATACACATCCACAAGTGTTATCCCCTATTCGATTTATTTTTGGGGATGAATCCATTCTTCCATTGGAGGATCATTTCCATATAGTCTACAAATCTCACTTCAAAGGATTTTAGATGAATACAAATATAGGGAAGCACACCTGTCTAGTTGCTCTAGAAATTTTAGATGAGAATCGTCTCAAATATATGCACAACATCACGAGGTCTAATATGCCAATTGTATGGCTTGAAGAGTATACTAATAATATTCATGAATTCCCTATTTAGGTTTGTTACCTTGTGCTTCAACAATACAATCAAACAAACAAAGAATATTAGATGAAGGACGAAAGTTTTAACTGAACTTATTGGGGCCTTATTTAGTCCTCGAATTACTTCAATAATGAGGCCCTTCCACCTCTGTACGTTTGAAGGTGAGGAGTTTTGACGAGTTAGTTAACTCTCTTCACTTCAAGTAGTATTATATTTAGTGTCATGTTTTGCATTACCCTCTGTATGTTGTTGAAATGTATTCTCTTTTGTCTCACTTCATTGTGTTGAACACCTAAATAAATTGTTTAAAAGAGATATTTAGTTTGTTTTCTCTACATGATGATCCTCTCTTCCATCTATATGATGTAAAAACATTTTCACCTCTTACACTATTGTCTTAGTACCATTTATATTGATTCATCTACTATACTAGAACTTTAGTTCTTAGTTGGTTAGTGTCGTGATTTCCTTTTCCTCTAGATGAACCTTAGTTTGGCATAGGGAATTTGGTTTAAGTAGGTCTCTAAAATATTGTTTCATCACACATTCCCCAACTCTCTCTCTCTCTATTTCTCTCTCTCTCTTCAAGTATAAAACTATTAGACATGTCTCACCCCTTGAAATATCTCCCACCTGCCCAGAGTATTCATGGTGTTGAGCCCTTGTAGTCCTACTAGTTAAATGGGGCTACAACATGGGAGATATGATTCACTTCATTCTTAAACAAAAAAAATCAAAGTGTCAGAAGGAAAATGAAAACAAAACATACAAAAAGGAGAAAGAGTCTTATTAACAGACCTACCACGTTACTCACCCTTGTTGGTCTTTGGTGATGAGCCCACATATCTTCTAGGTCACGAGAGGGCATTATTCAGGAGTAACGTCCCTATTCACGAATATCTAATCTTTGGTGATGAGCCCATGTGTCTTCCAAGTCGCACGAGGTTAGATACAAGGTTTCATATATATAAAGAAGAAAGTTATATGTTAGAAAGGCAAAAAGAAAGTGAAGCAATGAGAGCTCCCAAATCCTAGAGAAAAGCTAATTATTTGCAATATAAAAGGGAGAGAGAGAGAGATGATTCCCATTTCCCATTGTGTCAATATTGGATACCAAAAGGTTTAAAACTAGATGTCTATATTGACTCGTCATCCTTTTTCCCAATGGTTTATCTAATCCTAAATTGCAATCATTACTTAGTCAGTTGACCAAGTTTGTGTTGTTTTCCGACATTATTACCCTTTCCCTTCACCATATTTGATTTTTTTGTACTCAATTTTAGCCATCTGCCACTTTGTTACTTCGTTTTGTAAAAGTCATATGGGGAATCACATCTCTTTTGTATTGCCTACAAAACAACTAATTAACGCATATTTGCAATTGTGCTTCATTCATTGCATCACCATGCATACAAATCTAAAAAACTATAATGTTACACATTCATTATGTTATTCACTAAGTTCTATACATTTATAAACAAAAATAAGTTAAAATATACATAATCAAGCGAGTCTCATAGCTTACTGTAAACAAAATTCTAGTATATAAATGTAAGTTGATCAAGGTTCAAGGTTTATACAATCTATCATCGCATCCACAATGAATGGGTAAGTATGGGATTAAATATCAAAATATACAAAAAAGGGGCATCTAAGAATCTTCATGTATGATATGTGCCAAAACATCTAATACAAATAAGTTCATTGATGTGACCTGTTGTGCCCATGATTTTACGACCCAAAGTTATCCATTTAATTAACCCCGTAAAATTTGAGGATTTCTTTTGTTAAGTTGAGGTTGAGGGTTAAACATTATTTGGATAAATATTTGTTATAGAGGTAACGATAAGTCTCACATCGATACTATAACCACGGAGTTGGAATACCTCACCATGGCACCATTATTTAAGGATCTTCCACCTTACACTTACTAACCTGCCAAGAATCAACCACATTATTAAAGAAAAAAGGTTAATATGTCAAGTCATCTTTTAACACCTAAGGTCCTTAATCCCATACATTAGCCATAATTTCATCCTATACAATAATTGTGCAATAAAAGGTCACATTGTCTCAGCAAAGGTAAAATATTTTCCCACCAAAGCATTTGACCAACAATACAAGGCTTAAGTTATTTTCCCAAAGGTTTAGTTTGAGTTTTCTAGGTAAAAATTACATTTTTAATGGTCCTCTTTATTTATCTTGGCCGCACCATAGGTTAAATGGATTTTAATACCATAGCTTACAATTTTAATTCAATTTTTAGTTAAGTCATTTCGTCCAAATTTAGAGGGAGAGAAAATAAATAATCCCACTTGCAAAAATAAAAAAGGAAAAAGTCAACTAAGAGGGACCACTAACGAGTGAGAGAAGTTAGGTTAAATATGAGCCCTCAGATTGAATATTTCCTCACCATTGATCCTAGGTATCCAAACATGACCCTAAAAATCCTTATGATGCAATATTATCTTTTCTTTTTTTCCTCATTTTCCCTTTATTTGAGTTTTTATTACAAGTTTGAGAGCTCTCATCAATAGAGGTGGCGTTGAAGTTACTTGATGACTCTCATTCAACTACTTGGTTTAAACCTAGTTTGGGGTTACGGGAGGAACTTATTATTAATTTTTTTAAATTTTCCATAACATACTATTGAGGAAAAGTTCTTGCATATACCCACCTGTGTATATTCTCAACTCAGAAATATCTATGAGTGTGTGTGTGTGTGTGTCTACACACACACACAGAGTTATATCAAGAAGAATTCTTAAAAAAAAGAAAAATATCATATTTATATCCTAAATTAGGGTGGTTGCGACGTTATTGCGTGTGTGAAAAAATGAATGAAAAGTTTGGTATATGTTTAAAATAAGTGGTTGTGGCATGGGTTGCGCCCATGTTATAGTGGTGAAATTTTTGAAAATATTGGGGAAGAAGGTCGTGGCCCCTCCATCCACAACCAAATTTACATTTAGTCATTACAATTTTGAAAGGATTATATATATATATATATATATATATATATATATAAACAATGAAATTAAGAAATCTGGTCTCTTAATTTAAGAGTTCCCTATTATGTGATAGAGACTAGGTTTCTTAATTTCATTGTTTATATATATATATATATATATGAATTCAGAGAAACCAATTATGTGATGGAGACCATGTTCTTAATTTTGCAAGTACAAAATTTATACAATATTCTACCTTACGTTCACATATATAGATCTGTGTGTGTGTGCGCGCGCGTGCCTAGTTTCAAAAATTTCCGTATAAGAACTAAAATCATTAAAGATCCAATATCCACATATACAAGTACCATACTACATTATGTACCCATATTTAAAAGCAATCCACTTAAGGATATAATATTTATATAGAAACCATATAAGTCTAAATACAATTAATTATGTGTATAGTCCTATATATACATACACAAATTTATATTCATTCTTACCCACACACACACACACACACACACACACACACACACACACACACACACACACACACACACACACACACACACACACACACACACATACATACATGAAACAATAAACAAATTTCTTATTTTATAAGCTATTGTAAATAACCAATGAGGTTCAAAACTTTCACGATATAAGCAAATGTTTTCATTGAAAAAGTTAACTAAATTTTTTTCCATTGAACTCTAACACCTAAATGAGGAGATACCTACTCAATCTATATCCATTATAAACAAGGAAAATGAGATCACCAACATTTAAAACATATTTTCTTTCCTTTCAAATTTTAAGATTCAACCCATGGGGTAAGACTAAGATTTATAAGTTTTCTCAAGTTTATACAAAATGAACAACACAATTCTATAATACATCACCTATTACAAAGGATTCACAAATGTAGATAATATTCTTTCAAGCTTATGAGTAAATTAAACTTAAATCAGTTTCAATGAAATCCAAAATGAGGGAAGAGCTTCTCTTACAAATCCTACAAAGTAAACCTTTATAAGAAAAACAATATTCCTTTTTTATAAACAAAATGAAATATGATCTTTCTTCCCACATTACTAAACAAATGTCTTTTGAGCAAAAGTTTACAAGAGGAAATATAAACAAAATTTCCATTCCTATTCAACATTAAGATTACATGGAAAACTAAGAGCTCCTCTTTACACATACACCTTCTTTTTCTCAAAACAAGTTTGTACAAGAATGACGATGGGAGTTTAAAATCTAATTCGACTCATTTCACATTTCTCATTCCCTTACAAATTTACAATGCAACCTATACAACTCTAAAATATAAGTGGAAAAGACTCCCTATAACATGAACACCATGTCAAAAAAATTAGTGACAACTTCATATCTACAAGCAAGGTTCCAATAATCATGTTCAATCTTTAAGTAGTGAATATCCAAACACAAGAAAGGCGGCTTGGTTGTCCACCCAACCAAATGGCATCATTACACACCATCTCCAAATATGGAGGACATGATATCCTCCCTCTAAGCCCATGGGAGAGAGGGGATACATACCTCCAAGATGCATAAAGGGAGGTAAAGAAAATAAATACATACACATTAATCAATCAGAAAAAATCATAGGCCAAAACACATACAAGAATATCCATGCTTCATTTGAGGGGAAGAGGGGAAATAATATCCATTTTAATCACATTTTTCATATAACCAAATGAATTTTCAACTTTCTCAAAAAATCACAAGCCTCATAGACTCCTTATTTCTCTGATAGACCATATAGCTCCATGTCTCATCCTTGTCAAGGTCTTCCAAACCTTAGAGGTTTCATTGGAAGGGAAGGGAGATAGGTTCCAAAACATATGGAAACCCATCTCCCACATCAACCAAATGAGGGGAGGATAATAGGAATTCCAATGTAGCTTTCCTGCCAAGCTATGTGGGAGAAAGAAGGATTATTTCCTTTTTCTTGAGACTCCAAAGTCCATCCATAAAAGGATGGAAAAACAAAAACAAAAAATATTGAAACAACTAATATAAACACAACATATTTCTCCGAGCACTCAAACACAAGAAATAACACATTAAACTTTCATTATAACATTAAGAAAAACTAAGAGATGTGATGCCTACCTCACAAACAAAAGATGGTCATACCCAAAAAGTGATCCAATATCTAAAATCTTCTTCCTTCTCTAAACTCCTTCCTTCTCCAAGCCCCCAAAAGCTCCAAGTAAAATGAATCAAGAGGTCCCAACCCACTCCAAAATGGAGGTTTAAGTAAGAAAGGGATAAACAAATCAACCATTGGGATGGTGACATTTATCACCCATACTCTTCCCAAATCCATGCCACCCCAAGTATTTTTCAAGAATAAGACAAGAATAATTATGGGGAGAATATCAACAAAAAAATAACAAAAAAAGCACTCTCAAATCCCTTTTGACCTTAAGAAGAGTCCCCCTACCTATAGGTAGGGTCTAAGGGGTTCATTTTGATGTAAGAGTGACCCCCAACTTTTAAATCACCCTTCTAAATTTCCACTTTTAACTCAAATTCGGAATTCATGAAAAGTGGATCATTAAGAGAGGTGGTGGGGCCCACCTAGTCCATGATTAGGTAGCCCCAACCCTCTTAATAAAAAATAAACACAATTAACCCATCCCTAATAAAGTATAGACAATTTAACCTTGAAGTGGCTTAAACATGTGAATATGATAAATAATTCTAAATTAAATCAAATGGAATGAAACAAGCCAAGGTGATCAAACAAATGAGTAACATATGCAATTTTTTTTTATGGATTTCATATTTATATCCTAGTCAACGACATGCAAAGAAAGACCAAACAAACAAAGGAAGAGAACCCACATGATGTATCGTGCAATCTCGAATGTACAACCCCTAAGTCCTACGTTCTCTTGTGGTGAACCTGTAATTTACACACTTGATTCACATATCATACTTGCTTAATGCAAAAACCAAATAAAACAATACTACATACGTCAAAATGATCAAATCAAATATATGGTAACAATTCAAATTAATTAAGCAACATCTATCCATAAATGAGATAATTAACCATTACAACAATCATCCATAATATATCAATATCTAATCCATCTACATCTCGGATCAATAACATCCATCACATCATAACTAAACCAATCAATAATTATGAAAGTAGTAGGTTGACATCATATGCCCCACACACATCACTTTAAACAATTTAGCATCAAAATGCTAATATATGACAAAATCATAATATTAATGTCTAAAATAGTATTGTATCCAATGTCTCCATATAACTGATATAATGAGTCAACTTGAATATACAGAAGTAAACTAGTGGGCACTACATGACCCTCTAGCTGAGTTATGTGGAGGAATCTTGGTCATCCACTTCTGTAAACTTGTCATAAATTAGTGAGGGCTCCTTAATCGAATCTTATGGCATGACCCATTCACATGTGGTGCTAACATTATCTGTGTTTCACTCCTCCTACTTGAGGAAGTTCCATGTTTGCCTAAATGTGCACCCATCATCTCTCGGAAGCTACTTATCTCAGCCTCTAGTGTTGAGGTCCTAGCCCTCTCAGCAGCCAAGAGTAGTTCTCCGTGTTATACCACAACGAAGATGTAACTATATCACCCAACACTTTGGGGAAGTCCAAGATCCACCTCATTAGTCGTCCTCCCTGAGTTTCCCACTTGCATTATTGCTACTCGCTAGTAGTCTCTACACACACACACGTGCAAAGACATGGAGTCTGAAAGTTGTCCTAAATTTATTCAAAGTAGCCATTAGACATAAGAAGTCACTAACGCTAGCATAACAAGAAGTAATCTAAATAAAAGTAGGAGTGCAGATACAAAACAAATTAAAAAAAGTTACCTGAATCTCCCCCTACCACTCTAGATTTGATCCATGATCAGAAGGCTCATAGTTATCCTCTCCGAGAGGTCTTTAACCCTCTACGGCCTCTCCCTGCCCCACACTAACTCCTCCCTGACCATCTCCACCCTCACCATGGCCAATAAGGTGTACTACCTACATGAATATTGGCTCTTGATAATGCCTTTCTATTACTGGCTGCTACCTAGGTGTTTATGGATGTCCTAGCTGTGGTGGTGTACCCCTTCCTCCTTCTCATCACCTTTGGGATGGAGTCTACTATAATCTCTCAAACTGTGTGTTTTATTGCTCCCGCATGCCATGGTACACCACCTGTATGTTTGGGAGTGTAGTAACCAATGAATTCCTAAATGATTGAGGTAACCTAGTGATAGGATGCAACTCCACATATCCCAATCTATTCTTGACCTACACAGTGAGAGAATAATCCATCAATGAAGCACCCTCTCTAGGTAAAGAATGTTACATCACCAAGTATGGTTGAGTAATCATGTTTGTATTAGTCAATGTTGTCGCTACTCTCGTAGTGGTTTTAAAAAGGGCCATGTTCCCCATACAATGTGCTTTAATCACTTTGGTCAGGCCTATTAGTATTATCCTAACATATGACCTAAATATCTCATACACCTAACTCATGATCAACGTCAGAAAACTCAAACCTTGGCCACCCAATCTAGCCACCCTATATAAATCCATGTATGTGCATAATAACATGTATTGAGCCTGGATGAATCTATGTCCATCCTCCTCAATCTACCTAACAATGAGAGCCCATATGTATAGGATTTTGTCTGTGCCCTTGTCCCCAACCACTTGGGAGAACAAAATGTCAATGATAACCTTACGAAAGTTATGTGAGAATTACGAACTGCCACCAACTTCACCCCTTGCTTAATGCCACCTACTGGTGCTCGAGATCCCTAAAGTAGTTACCCCACTGTAAAGTCTAGGCTATCCCCATCCCAAATTTCATTAAAATCTCTCTCCATGTGACCAAAAAACATGTAATCATGTATACATCCTCAAGAGAGATAGTTCAATCTCCCACCACTAATGGAAACTGAAAAGTGTTTCAGTCTATATCCTAGTATGTGAGGACATCACATAGAATCTTACTTGCAAGAACAACTAATCGAGTATTGACCAATATCAACAACTCTAAGTTAGCAAAATTTATTATCTTATGTGGATTTAGTTGTCCTATCGTGGACTGTAACCAATCAAGCTCTCTAGCTCTACTCCATTTGACATAACGACCCTGTAAAACATCAAAAATGATAGAAAATGGGAGTAAGAAAATAACCAAAATGTAGAAAATTCAAATTCCAAGCAAAAAATGGCATTCTAACAAGTTTTTGCACAATTTCTACTTCATGTAGATGGTAGTTACGTGTTTGGAACATGTGACTACGAAACCATCATCATAGTTTCATGTTTGCCAATGACAAGCACACAACCACGATGATGATTCTACCATCGTTGTGGTAGTTGCATGTTCACCATTGACGAGTATGTACCCATTAGCAAGTGGTTACATCCCCGCCGTAACAGTTATGTAACCATCAGTCTACATAGATTGACGGTTATGTCCCGCGAGCAACAGTTCCATCTATTGCAGACCAAAAAAAACTCAGAAAACTACCCAAAATCCCCACAAAATCTAAATTTATTTATACATTCATAATCTACCCCTCCTACGTGACATTTTTACATTAATTTCATGACCAATGATGCCCCCAAAGGATATATCAGGCCAAAATAACATTGACCCCCCAAAACAAAAAAATGGCAATAACTCACCTATTTAGATGCCTTGTCTACTCCAGCTTTCGTTGTAGCCTTGTTTCTATCTTGTAGCATGTCTTTGTTCGTCAAATAGTTACCGGTTCTCCAAATCTCAAGAATTACAACTCTCACTCATGCAAATGATTTCTAAATTTAGCAAGTTTTTTGAATATATAGAGATTAGCTTTGGCCAAATTTTTGAAAATTGCTTAATTTTAGTAACCTTCTTGTATGATTGGACCCTGTGAGAGATGTAGATTGATCTCGAGTTTGGTTAACCATGGTTATTTTAAGTTTATCACTATATGGTTGTATTTTCAATGATTTTTACAGGTAATAGATGCGTGGGTAGAAACATAGTATCTCCAAACCCCACTCAAAAGGTAAGTCCTCTCATTTGATTTGGATTATGTAGTCATTTCTACTTTGTTTTGATTATTGCACTTGATTCTATTTCATTTTGTTTTGCAGGATGGACGTGGATGGCTTCGTTGCGCTACAAGGTAAGATAAGTAAGTAAGTTTTCCATGTTTTTGTGATTCGGTGCTTACTTCTTGGGTATCACACCTTAGTTAATTCATGACAGGGCTATTTTTTTTAGGGGGAAATTTGTACGCACCCCATTTTTCATGACGTCAGAGTTAAAATATCAGCGATGATGACAAGCATATCCTAAAACATGACAAGATGTTTTTAAGAGCTCAAAACCATTCCCAAATCCCTCTCAACCATACAACCTGTGTTAAGCCCCTTTTCAGCTCTTTTAGACCCTTCCAGGCTTATTTATTTCTTTTCTTTCCTTCATTGCACCCCTTTTTCCATTTTGAGATGCAACCGTTACAATGGTTCCGAAATCACCATGACGTCTTTGTCCCCTTCCGTAGTAATTTTGTTAAAATGATCAGAGATTACATAAATTTTCATGACAATTTTGCAACTGCCACATGTAGGAACCAATGATTATTTCATGAGTGAGACTTAAGTAAAACTCTCAATTCCCATGTGTGAATGTTTATCCTTTCTTTAATCTATATACACATTTTTGTTTTTTAATGTGAATTTCACTCCACCTACCCTCTAGCACTTGAGTTTATCCTTAATCGATTGAATCTAAGCCTTAGATTGAGTTGTGATCTTGATTTAGGATTGGAAAACACTTAGAAGTTGGTTATTAGGAAAATTCTATGCTCATTTGCTACCCCCTAAAATTTTGAAGCTTTTTAAGAGACAATTATTGTGTCATTTACATCCAGAGAGAAATAAACCAAGCTCCAAAAGATACTTCTTGTAGTATAAAGAACCTTGAATACTGTGGATTATTGTTGTTAGTAGAGAGAGAACATAAGGGCCACTAGACTAGACTTCTACCTCCCCTTGAGCCAACATCTGTTCAACTTCCTATTCTTCCTCCCAAGTGCACCAAGTTCCCTGCTTTGCTACATAAACATCAACCAAAAACCCGTTTCAATGAGCTCAAATGGAGTAGTTGGCTAAGGGTACATATACAAAGTTCAAATCAGCCTCATCTCAATCATAGGAGAAAGGGACGAGTTTGAGAAAATTTGTTTGTTTTGATAGTTAGATTAGATTTAAATTTCTTGCTTTAGTAGTAATTAGAAAATCAAAAAGAGAAAAAAGGAATAGATTTTCTTTATGTAAATTTCATTTTAATAGATTGAATTTTCCAAATCATCTTGCTATAGGATTTTCCCATCTCTAGGATTAGGTTCTAGGTGTTAGAATAGGGATATAATTTATTTATTAGATTTATATTAAGTTAATTTTTTCGAAAGCATAATAAAATTCAAAAACAAAAACATAATTTCAGTTGTTTAAATTGTATGATCAAATTTATTCATAGATCCATTGGCATATAAAATTTCACTGTATTTTATTTAAAAACCACATTGAAACTTTTGCCCCTTTTTGGTCAAATTGGTCAAAATACCCAATTTTTTCAAAATTGCCCGCGTTGAAAGTTCAACTTTTGGGAAAGGTTTTAAGAGCCTCAAAGTGTTTCAAAAGTCCTGGTTATAGTCAATGGAAAGGTAATGGATTTTTCTCTGTGATGGTGTTATTTAAAAAGCATTCAAAGATATTTTGAATATTCTTGATAAATATTCATTCCTAGGCACTTTTTGAGAAAAAAGAGTGTGCACACTTCATTAAAGATTCAACTTTGGATTAGGATTTAGGGAACCTTGTGTGGTGTTGGGAGCTCATATCCTAAGAATTGGAAATATTTTTAGCCTACTGCATGGTGAAATAAGTAAGGTAGAGTTTTGGGAGTATAGAAAGCAAAAACCTTTTCGACACTAGCACAAGGTGGCCTTTCTACAAAAAAAAATTAACTAAGGGTTTACGACACCTTGAGTGGATTTTGGAGCCTAAAAAAAGTTCAAGTGAGATAAAATTCAATCCCCTTTATGACCAATAAGTTGGTTCGGTTTGTGTTTGTTGGAAACTCCTCCTACAACTAAGCTCATCGGCACACCACCCTGGGAAAAAATGGAGGTATAAGAAAAAAATTTAATAAATCCTTTTCATACTTCCTAATTAGGATAATTGGATTCATTTTATTGTTTCCATGTGAAATCATATATTATATGGCCAAAATTCACTAAGTACGGACTTCGGGGCAAAGGAAAGACTACGTGTGTAAAACAAACAGTGCAAATGAGGTTTCAAAGTGTGCCTTGGTGCACTGGCACACTTTTCCTACACCATTACACCCTTGGAACACTTATAAGGTACAATTTCACCTCATAAGTGTGCCTCTATCTGATTGGTGGAGATATTTTAAAGTAAAAACCCAAATAGGAATGTGAAAAACAAAAAGTGAAGGCAAAAGACAAGTTTTATTTGCAAGTAGGGCTTGCCCACTCATCCATGGTGCACTTGGAGCATGAAAATACACTAAGGCACAATTTTGAGGTGTAATTTCACCCCAAAAGTGTGTCAAGTCTGGTGGAAATGCCCATGGAGCATACACAAGCAACAAAGTGGAGTTACACTTTGCACTTGCAAAGTGTATCCTCCACCAACACCATAAAGTTTGCTCACAACTTGTTCTCCCTCCAAATATTAAAAAAATGCATTCAAAACATAAAGGAATCCATTAAATTACCTTTTAAATCTAGTTATTCATCTCTCCATGCTTGTAAAACCCCTCATGTGCCCTCGTAAGACCAAGAAGTGTTTTGCACATATTTCATGATCCCGTGGACCAAATCACTCCAAATTTTAACCATCAATTCCTATTGAAAAATAATTCATGGTGATATAATATTTGTGTCATGATATTTATCCATTAAAAATTTATTCATGACTATTTTTTCCAGCCATCATACTCCCAGTTTTCTCAAAATCACTGATTTTGCAAATGAGATTGTGAAAAATCCCCATGGAGGAAGACTACCAAACTTGGAGCATCTTTTCCCCTCATGAATACCTTTATTTAGAGCCATTGGTCATGATATAATATGAATAATTTTTAAACCTATGAGAAAAATCCACCATTCTTTGCTGAAGCCACTTGTAAACCCCATGCGCTAAAAAGAGTTTTGACATTTTCTCTCAAATCTCGTAAGATAATTTCTTAAAAATTAGAGCACTGTTTCCCCTTACCAATACCGTTATAATGAATTAAAAATCAATCAAATTGGAAAATAATTTTTCCTTGAAATATCCCTTGTGGGATACCACTTAAAATGCACAAAATATTGAAAACTTGTAGTAAGGTAAAATTATGATTTTTATTGAAAATGTCCAGCTAGGAAAATGAATGGTATTAAATGATATCACACAAAATATTTGCCCACAGTGCATGAAAATTTTAGGGACGTTTGCAACAGTAATAATAAACACTATGAAAACATTTTTTGGAATATTATATTGCTACCAGAAAAAGTACAGAAAAACCTAAGCAACTGGAATACTTTAGAGGTTCGTGACCCTCTAAATACAAGAGTAAAATAAGGGTCTTTGGAAACAACATTAATAGATACAGGTAATAATGTTTCCACCTTTAGATCTAAAACAACTGACTGGAAAAACTCCTAAAGAAAGGTTACAAGCTGCCTCGCATGGAATGGGGTCAGAAAATGATGGAGGCACCTTCAACATGCTGCCACGCCTAACCCAAATGGCTGCCGTGGGTCTGATCTAGAGCCCCTTTTCTTATCTTCCCCAAATTCCCCCAAGACCCTCGAGATCTGTAAGTCACCTCACTTGGAATGGGGTTAGGAAAATGATGGAGGTGCCTTCAACAAACTACCGCACCTAGCCCAAATGGCCGTCGTGAATCTGATCTGGAGCCCCTCTGTTTATCTTCCCCAACTGTCCCCAAAACCCTTCAAATCCTTCCTCTGAAACCTCTGATAATGTCTCTGCCACACAGCCCTGAAAGCGGCTCCAAAATGACAGACTAGGGTAGATCTCTCACTACTGAAGAATGCCCTGCTAGCTAGGGATGAGTCTCTCACCACCGAAGCTAGGGTCCCTGTGGGATTTGACTCCACAAGCTGTAGAAACACAACAACAACAACTGCACGAGAAAAGGGTCAATAAAATGTATATGCAAAAAGTGCCTTCTCATTCTCCCTCGACTCCTTATATACTTTCCAAGGAAAAAGAGCCCCAATAGACCAAGTCACGTTTCATTCCATAGAGGGGTTAATAAAATAAAGTAACTAAAGTTACTTTTTCCCGTTTAAGTCACCAAGGTCCAAAGTGACCCCCAAACACCAAACACGATTATTAATACGATGTGGCCGCTTCTCAGTAGCCCCCAGCATCCACTGCCCCTTGGATATGACCATGACTTGGACTCGCTTGACCCTTAGGCCTTTGGCATAGATAAAAGGGACATTACACCTTCACAATAGCCCCTAGCATCCCCAGCTCCTTGGGTATGACGCAAATTGGACTCGACTTGACCCTTAGCCTTAGGCATAGAAAAGGGGACATTACATTCCCACAGTGAAGAATTAAATTTTTTTCCTTCCTCAATTAATGTCATTTTGTAAGCTTTCCCCTTCATCGAGAACTTGTATTTGAATTTCTTGTTATTTCTGACAAGGGAATATCACCAAACTTGAAGTGTCCACTCATCTTGGGAATAAATTTCCAACGAATCAAGTCACATCTAATTTGGATTTTATTTTCTCTCTTTTTTCCCAAAATACAAAATTAACTGCCCATAACATTAAATCCGCTCAAATTTGTAGATTTTCAAAAATTGTTGTGAAACCCATTTTCACTTTCACCATAACATTATCACCACTTTATAAGACTAGAGAGATCATAAATACAAAAATGAAGCTCCACTATTTTGGATATGAGCCTGTTTTCATTCTAGTGTCTGAGTACCCAAACATTGGGGACAACAATGTGGACAACATGAACTTCGATTACCTGAGGTGGATAATGGAAGAAGGAACTTGTACGCTCTTGGCTAATAAGATATTTCATAGTGGGCTATACCGAGCATATAAATTTTCTTTTGACATTTAAGTATCTGAATTTTTTCTGGTTTGTACTAAGAACTATAAAGCTGATAGTCAAACCATCACTACTGATGACGACTCAATCATTGTCATCATTTCTCCAAAAGGGATTTCAAGATGCCTATGCATTCCCAATCCATATAATGTTACGATCCTGAAAAAATAAGGTGCATTAGATGAATGAGAAATGAAAAATTCATGCTTACAAGGGATGACCATTAGAAATTAGATGAACAAGAAAAGGATAAGATCAACACCATGCAATATTTCTCTAGAAGCACCTATAGTAAATGTAGTCTGTAAAACTCAAGAAGCCAAAGAAGAAGAAATTAAATAATTTGAAGAAAAAGAAGGAAACTTATTCGAAGTTGAGGAAGTTGAATATTTTGGCATCAATTACTATGAGTACTCCTTAGATGGTAAGTATGATGAATTCGTAGCATAAATGAATAATTATTCATGTGCGGTGTTCACATGCGCACAATCTCATAAGGAAGATTCTTATAGTGCTGTAAAAAAGAAGGAATCTGTAGATTCTCAAAAGGAAACTATAAAAAATGACATAAACAAGTGAGGATCTCCGTTACCTCCTTCTATGTGTTCTGCAAGGAAGAAGCCTAGTTCTACAACAAGCAAAGTTGATTCTTCTTCATCGAGTAAGTCTCATATGCCTACCTCAGTTAAAGCTTCTTCTACTAAAGTTGTAGCTTCTTCTTTGTTTCCCAAAATCACTTCCACTCCATATAAAACAACTACAAATTCTGAAACTTCCACTATTATACCTTTTGATATCATTGACCATGTTAAGAAATTCAAGGTGTAAATTCAGAATCCAAATATTTACAAACCCATCTAGAGCAGTTTGAAAAGCTAGTCTGTTTCATCAAGAATGGTCAATCTGCATCTAGTCCAAACCCCTCTACCTCTAAAGGACTACTACTTACTCCTGCACTTCCATCTCAAAAATTTCTTGCTGCTAGTCCATCCACTTTAGGAAAGGTAGAACCCTTCTACCTTTTCTTAGCTCAATAATTGTCACAAGTTCAACAATTGTATCAATGATTTCGGTGCCTCGGATAATGCCATGCCCACTAAGGTCATACATGATCTTGGTATTACCTTGACTCATGATTATGGTCACTGTTATTACATGGAAACCAAATAAGTTCCTCTTGTTGGTCAAATTAAAGACACCCAAGTTGCCTTCGTTGTCTTCCCGGACAAGACAACGAAGATAGCCATATTGGTTGCACACATTCATGATTCCTACGAAATCTTGTTAAGGAAAATTTTATGCTGAGATGTGGATGAAAAAATACAAATGGATTGGTCATTACTACTATCCTTGTCAAAGGTTAGATGAAGAATATCCTTCCCTAAAGGAATATGAAGTACATAGTTCAAAAGTCAGATCACCCACAAGCTAATGTTTTATACCAAGAAAATGATATGGGAAATTATTTTCTCACCATAGAAGAGGATGATGAGTTGCTTGTTCTATTGGAGGAAGAAGAAAATGAACTATGGATTCTATAGTTTTACTGAAGTTAATCTACTTATGATTCAAGTGCGGGTATAGTGCTCACTTCTCCCATAGGTAAAATCATTCATATTTCTTATAAGAAGTAGTTTTCAAACACAAACAACACAACAAAGTATGAAGCTTTATTGTTAGGAATGAAATTTGTCGAAGAAATGGGAATAAAGAAGATGAAATTCCAAGGTAATGTCAAGCTCATTGTAAAGCAAGTGAAAAATCAGTTTCAGGTCAACAATGCAAGGCTCATGCATTATAAAAACAAAGTATGGGATTGCATGGAAACTTTTGAAGCCTTTGCAATTCCCGCAGTCTTACGTGAACCAAATGAGAAGGTAGATTCCTTAGCAGTCTCCACATTTTTTCTCATTCCTCATCTAACCTTTGGGGAATAAAAATATTCAATTGAAATGGTCTTCAGACCAAGTGTGCCAAATAATGCCGAGAACTGGTAGGTATTTAATGAAGACAAACACATTTTGTCTTGGAGCAGAAAGACAACTTCAATACCCTTTACTATAAGGGAATTGATGCTCTCCATAAGGAATCTACTTCAAGAAACAAAAAAGATGAAATTAAATGAGTAGATGATGATGGTGTCATCAGGTTGAAAGGTAATAAGATTCCTAAAGGCCACATGTCTCTAGAAGACCTCTTTATGATCTGGAGAATAGTGCAGAGGACATATGTTCCCTAAATCTCCCAAGATTGGCACAATATGAAATTTAACTCTGAGAACTTTCTGTCGACTATTTGAACGTCGAAAACAGAGTCCGTATGTGCAAATGGTGGCCGGTCAAAGTTGTGGTCAACCCTAGGCAGGACCAGGTCAACTGGAAAATTACGACCGGGTGGTGAAAAATAAAAAAATGAAGTTTGTTCGAGTTGGTTACAACCTCTAGTCTTTGACGAGTGAGAAGTTGGTTGTGATAATAAGAGGCTTAATGGAAGGGAGCTCGGCCACTGTGAGGACTAATTTACTATCACCAACGTGGTGGGTCCTTAAGCCACCATGAATCAAATTCACTCGATACTCCTATCGAGGAGCGACAAGTGGACTATGTCTTTCGAGTTTGCATTATAAGATTAATAAGAGCTCGGTGAGTTATATCTTTAGCTCGGTGGGGTTTTCAAATCCCACTGAGACCCTATATTATTGCTATAACGGTCAAGTTATCCACATTGATCTATTTCCTTATTATTTGGGATCAACGTTTATATCCATATTGTTCGGGCATATCCAATGTGCCACGAACCACCAATTTCATACTATTTCGGTGGACTATATATATACCTTAGATTTATTAGCTAATTTCCACATGGGATGAGGTCAAGCTTACCAAACTTGGTAGCCATGTAACTTGCATTGAATGTTTCAAACATAGCTCGACGCTTGAACCGGCAGTCCAACCAATGCACACGGGATAGTCTATCCTTGCAGCAACCTACGCGGTACATCTAACAGCTAAGCCCAACATTGGGTAGATTAAATCAAAGCCAATGAACCCACCAACCATTAGATGTGGAGGAAAAACATAGCCTGCGTGGTAGTAGCCACATGAAACTAAAGCGATCACTCCATATTTAAAAGCCAACTTTGGCTTTATCCCGGTGACCGTGGGATATCCCCCCACTTAAGGAAATACAATCAGAGGCTGAAAAGAGGTTGTGAGTTTCGAACCCATGACCTTGGAGGGGAAGAAAAAGCGGTTGGTTGGGGAATGAGTTGGCTGATACGGTATTTAACAAACATTTATAGGCCGCTTAAGCCCTATAAAATGCCCCCTTCCCACATACGACAAAGAAGAATGAAAAGAGTTATAAGCTATTTCAAAGGGAGCTCAAGGGAGTGAAATATAGAGCTCGAGGAGGAAAATTTTAAAGGCTTCCAAGTTATATTGCAAAGCCTTATCTTTTTAAAAGGCATTATTATTTTGTGAGTAAGTCCTATTAAATAAACAGACAATAACTGTGGGAGCTAAGTCCTATTTTAAATAGGAAAATTGTAAAATTGGGAATTATTGGAAAATACCCAATAGGCCCATTGAGCCACATTTTCACTTGCGAAGCCCGGAGTTTTAGATCGGAGTGCTTTAGGGCATCTTGTGAACGTTGAAAAGCCCGATCAAATTCCTTAGGATTATTGGGCACTAGGAAAGTGGAGGACGAGATGATTGATCATCGGTGTTCTTCAAAAGGCTGGAGCACTTTATAGGCAAGTTGAGATTCCATTAGGTTTTATTGTAAGAAATAACTTTGTACTCACACATTTTGACTAGTGGAACTATTCGATAAGAACCCTGAGACGTAGGCTATTGCCGAATTCGCTAATCAATCCATGTGTAGTGTGATTTAAGTTCTTGCATTATTTTGGATTGTTTTACTTAAAACAGAGTAATTTTTATTGGTAATTTTTTATAAGCCTATAGGGGCCTGAAGGTCGTTATATATATATATATATAATTTGACCTCGATTTTCGAATCAAGTTGGTATCAGAGCCGGTTGATTTGACCGTGTGATTTCTTCAGTTTGTGTAGTTGGTTCAATTAGTGTGAATAGGGTACAGGTGCACCATGGGCAAGATGTCTAAACAAGCAAAGCTTTAAGAGGTTAAAACTTATAATCACCAGATCCAAGAAGAGAACTCTCTCATGCGATCAATGTATTACTCCTTGGAAGACGAGAATGCTCACTTGAAATCAGAACTACAAACTAAGGATAAGCTCTTGACAAGGTTGTAGTGTGGTGATCAGAGAAAGGAAATACCTTCAACTTTAGATGCAAAGACCATGACAGATGAGTGCACTATTAGTTGGTCACCACGTGAATCTTCTTCTTCCCATTCAATTTCAGATTCAAGTTTGGGTTTTCCTAGTGCGGGAATGGATATTAGAGATTACTCCAAGAACGCTGACTAGAGACAAGCTTCCAAAAGCAAAGTGAATACCCCACTAGTCTTGTAAGAAGATTATGAGCAGTAAAATAGTGCTTCCACGTCACAGGAGGAATGCAGTGAGAAAAATCAGTGAAGAGGTAATGAGATTCCACCTCCAGTTTCTTACCATAATCATAAGCACAGTGAAACTTCTCATCCAATTTTTCAGCTTAAGAAGTATGGTTGTGATTTTTAGAAAATGTGGAATGCTTTCCTATGTACTTCTTGTGGATTGCATAATCATTCTGTGGCCAGATGCTGGAAGAGAAGGAAATTGATGAAGAAGTTGATGTCGTTCGTCAAGAACAAGGCAAATCATAAAGACCAATCTCGTCATGTAAAGTCGAGAAATGGCAGTAAGAGTTCCTCATCCCAAAAGAAGGAGATTAAGAGGAATTTTTAAGCTCATTGCCAGAGGAATGGGTGTCGAGTGGACACATGCTGGAAAATTCATCCATTTCGCCATCTACGTAATGAAAAGAAAAAGATGGAATGGAGGCCTATTGCAAAGGTAAAGGAGGTTTCTACTCCACCACCAGTTGAAAAATCAACCTAGGACCAAGTAATACCTGAAAGTGAAAGCTATTTAAAATGGGCAAGTCAATAATTTTTCAATTATATATTACATAACTTTGATTGATGAATAATATGCAATATTTTCTTGGAGTTCAGATTTTGTGAGAAAATTCTGAGAGAAAGCTTTACCATACTCAATGGATTTTCTTACTTGGAAAATTTGATTAATACTCCATTTATTTCTCCTAATCAGCTTTTCAGTGCTTGATACAACTTGAATACATGATTTAACTCATACTTATAATTTTGGAGATTTGTTAGCCATTTGTGTAGACATTTGAGCTCATTGGTGTCATCTCGGATCTTCATTCTGTGTAAAGGCATTGTGACCATGCAACATAATGGTAGCTAATCACCGTTGACAACTGATATCAGGTCGGATCTTCATTCTGTGAAGAGGCCCATTATGGACATGCAACAGAGTGGCACTTGATAGTCATTATCAATAGGAGGCTTTGTACCTTGTACAGGCAACAACCATGTAGCAGGGTTGAAGTCACCATTATTGAGCTCATGAAAAATCAGCTCGAATCATCGTTTTGTGTAGAGGAATTGTGACCGTGTAGCAGAATGGTGGCTGATCATCATGGATGTGACATCTTCCAAAGTGAAATACCCCTAGAGGGTAGATGTGGTGATGTTTCAATATTGCTGAAGTGTAAGACGTCCAAAAGGAAAATGTAGCAGTACATATTTTTGGGTGTTGTCGAAGTGTAAGACCCCTCAAGGGCAGATGTGGCAATATCTACTTCCATGCAAATTATATGTTGCTGAAGTGTAAGACCCCCAGAGGGTAGATGTAACAGTATATTTCTTCTGTGTTTCCGAAGAGTAAGACCTTAATAGGTAAATGTGGCAGTACCGGCGTCAGGGATTGTCGAAGTGTAAGACCCCTAGAGGGAAGATGTGATAGCCAAGACAAAAGAAGGATATTTAGCACCGAGAAACAGAGGCATTGAGGTTTTCTGAAGCATGACGAGGACCATAACCCATAGGGCTAGGAACAGAATCAAGTTGTTGAAGTGAGAACAATTCAACTTCTGATGTGACAACAAAATATTTAGATTCAAGACAGGATGGAAAAATGTTCCAATAATATTTTGGTGGAACAAAGTCCTTTCCCATTGGGGAGGTGCGATCCAGAGGATAGTGTAGAGGACATATATTCCCTAAATCTCCCAGGATCAGAACAGTATAGAAGATCACCTCGAGAGATTTCCGTTGACTATTTGAACATCAAAAACGGAGTCCGTATGTTTAAATGGTGGCCAGTCAAAGTTATGGTAAACCCTAGGCAGGACCGGGTCAACTAGTAAATTATGACTGAGTGGAAAAAAACAAAAAATGAAGGTTGCAACCTCTGGTCTTTAATGAGCGAGAAGTTGGTCATGAGAAAAAAAAGAGTCAACTTTTTTAACAGAAGGGAGCCCGACCGCCATGAGGAATAATTTATTATCGCCAATGTGGTGGGTCCTCAAGCCACCACATGGCTTGCCACCATGAATCGAATTCACTCGATATGCCTATCGAGGAGTGAAAAGTGGAATATGCCTTTTGAGTTTGCATTATAGGATTGATAGCTCAACGAGCTATATCTTTAGCTCGGTGGGGTGGTCAAATCCCACCGGGGCCCTATATTATTGCTACAATGGTTGAGTTATCCACATTGATCTATTTCCTTATTGTTTGGGATCAACATTTATATACATATTGTTCAATATTATCCAATGTGCCACAAACCAATGATCTCATACTATTTCGGTGGACTATATATATAACTTAGATCTATCAACTAATTTCCACATGGGACGAAGTCAAGCATACAAAACTCGGTGGCCACATAACTTGCATTGAATGGTTTGAACATAGCTTGGCACTTGAACCGATAGTCCAACCAATGCACGTGGGACAATCTATCCTCATAGCCACCTACATGGCATGTCTAACAACTGATCCCAACATTGGGCGGATTAAATCAAAGCCAAAGAACCCATCAACCATTGGACATGGGGGTAAAACATAGCCTGCATGGCCGTAGCCATATAAAACTAAATCGACCGCTCCATATTTGAAAGAAAAATTTGGATTTATCCCAATGAATGTGGGATATCCCCCCACTTAAGGTAAAACCATCAGTGGCTAAAAAGAGGTTGAGAGTTTCGAACCTGTGACCTCGGCGGGGAAGACAAAGTGGCCTAACCAACTTGCCCAACGAGTTGGTTGGGAGATGAGTTGGATGATAATGTTTTTAAACAACATTTACATGCCACTTAAGCCTTATAAAAGTCCCACTTCCCACATACTGAAAATAATAATGAAAAGAGTTATAAGCTATTTCAAAGGGAGTTCGATGGGGTGAAATATAGAGCTCGAGGAGGAAAATTTTAAAGGCTTCCAAGTTATATTGTAAAGCCTTATATTTTTAAAAGGCATTATTATTTTATGAGTAAGTCCTATTAAATAAATAGGCAATAACTGTGGGAGCTAAGTCCTATTTTAAATAGGAAAATTGTAAAATTGGGAATTATTGGAAAATACCCAATAGGCCTATTGAGCCATATTTTAAATTACAAAGCCTGGAGTTTTGGACCGGAGTGCCTTAGGGTGTTTTGCAAACGTCAGGAATGCTAATCAAATTCCTTAGGATTATTGGGCACCAGGAAGGTGGAGGATGGGCTTATTGATCACTGGTGTTCTTCAAAAGGCTGGAGAACTTTATAGGCAAGTTGAGACTCCATAGGATTTATTGTAAGGAATAACTTTGTACTTATAAATTTTGACTAGTGGAATGGTTCGATAAGAACCCAGAGACGTAGGCTATTGTCGAACTCCGCAATCAATCTGTGTGCAGTGTGATTTAAGTTCTTGAATTATTTTGGATTTTTTTACTTAAAATGAAGTAATTTTTATCGTTAAATTTTTATAAGCATATAGGGGTTTGAAGGTCGTAATATATATATATATATATATATATATATATATATATATATATATATATATATACACTAAAAAATTTTGACCTAGATTTTCAGATCACTTTACTATAAGGGAAGTGATGCTCTGCATAAGGAATCTACTTCAAGCAAAAAAAAGATGAAATTGAATGAGTAGATGATGAGGGTGTCATCAGGCTAAAGGCCTCATGTCTTTAGAAGACCTCTTTGAAAAACATGACAAGTTCATGAAGATGAGAGCTGAGAAGTACCTTCTAAGTTCCGCAAAATTTGAGAACATTAATATTGGGCTAATAGAACATCCTAGGCTCGTAAATGTTGGAAAATTTTGTTTTCCATAAGAGTGTAGGGAATTTATTTCACTCCTAAATAAATACTCAGATGTACTATCATATTCATACGAACAGGTGAAATAATTCAGGCCTAAAGAAATGCAACATTTCATTCCTCTCAAGCAAGGAGTAGAACCATTCATATAAAAAAGGTAGTATAACTGCAAGATAGGTGATACTATCAAGGAGGAGGTACTCGAGATGTTGAATACCCATATCATCTTCCCTATTCATCACTTTACTTGGGTAGCAAACATTGTTCCAGCATGTAAGAAGAGAGGTGAAATAAGAATTTGTGTCAACTTCAAAAATCTGAATCAAGATTCCCTGAAAGATAACTACCTACTGCCAATCATGGATAAAATTTTACAAGTTGTCACCAGTTTATAAATGCTTTCCATACTTGATGATTTTTTTGGATATAATCAAATTGAGATAGCACAAAAAGACTAACAAAAGACCACATTCACTACTCCAAGGGGAACATTTGCATACAAGCGGATGCCATTCAACCTCATCAATATAGGGGATACCTTTCAAAGAGCTATGGATTTGGCCTTCAAGGATCTCAAGAACAAATGTATAGTGATGTACCTTGATAATCTCATAGTGTTTTCAAAGAAGTGAGGTGATCACCTACAACAAGTTCTCATTGGATGCAGAACACACAATATCTCTTTGAATCCAAAGAAGTCAGATTTTGGAGTCACGAAAGGAAACATTCTTGGGCACATTGTAAAAAAGGAGGGAACTAAAATTTATCTATAATGGGTAGAAACCATCTAAAAGTTGTCTTTACCTATAAACAAGCTTGGAGTGCATTCATTTTTTGGTAAAGTGAAATTCCTCTGTCATTTTGTTCCTGATTTTGCAGAGCTAACCAAGCATATCACCAACATGATGACACATCAAAGGATCTTTGGCTGAAACAAAGAAGGTAAAATTACATTTGAGAACATAAAGGAATCCATTTCTCATGCCTTTACACTTGTATGTCCAAAATTTGATAAAGATTTCATAATCTATTGTTACACATTAGAGTACACTGTATCTGTTATTTTAGTTCAGAAGGGTGAAGAAGGATTTGAATCTCCTATAGCCTTCATGAGTTTCCCATTAAAGAATAATGAGATGAAATAGTCGATTGTGAAGAAATATGCATTTGCAATGGTCAAGGCCATCAAGAATTTTAGGTTCTATATTCTGAACTCGCTCATGATAGTGTTTTTTCCTAACACCATGGTGAAACCATTACTCACACAGTAAGAGTTTGGATCCAAGAAAGGAAATTAGATTGCCAAAGTTCAATAATATGATCTTGAGATCCACCCAACCAAACTCGTGAGGGGGAAGGGCATATGCCAACTCCTTTCCAAAAAAACTGCTGATTCAAGAGAAGAAGTAGAAGCAGAACTACAGGACGAAATCTTAGATGAAGAATTACCTATTTTCCTATTTATAAGTACTAATTCTGAGTGGTATGCTGATATTACTTATTTCTTAACATACATTGATTGTCCACCACACCGAAATAATAAAAAATAGATAACACTCAAGCTAAGGGCAATGAGATTCTTTGTCTGGAATCATGTGTTGTACAAAATAGGATTAGACAATTGTTTATTACGGTGTGTTGACAAAGAGCAACAAGAGAATATTCTTAAGGTATATCATGCGCAAGCTTTTGGTGAACAATTTTTAGCCTTGGTCACTACTCACAAGATCTTAAGAGGTAGGCATTATTGGCTCAATAAGTTATGGGATGCTCAAAAGTGGACATCTAAATGTAAACCTTGTCAACAATTCATTTGTAGACCCTAATTAGCTGCACCGCCTCTCAAACCTATGGTTATTGAAGATCCATTTCAACAGTGGGGTATATACTTCATGGGTGTGCTCAATCTACTTTCCAATGAGGACCATACCTACATGCTCATTGCTATAGACTACTTCACCAAGTGGGTGGAGGCTATCCCGGTTAAACACACTAACATTGAAATGGTATGTAACTTCCTCAAAGAGAACATCATAGTACATTTCAACACTCCACAAAAATATTTTCACTAACAATGTAAGCTAATCCTCATCTATGGAACTCACTAAATTTTTCTATAAGCATGAAATCTCTTTATCCCATTCGTCTAATTATTACCCCCAAGGTAATGGTCAAGCCGAATCCAACAAAAGTGACAATCATCCATAAAATGGTTGATCAAATGCAATGAAACTAACACAATAAGTTGTATGATGCATTATGGGTTGACCAGATCATGACCACAAAATAACTATGGATGTCACCATTCTAGTTATTACATGGGATAGAAATGGAAGTTCCTATATCAGTTGAGTTACCGATCCTACAAATGTTAAAGGAAATTGAAGACTACCAATTTCACAACTCATTAGAAAAGATAATATTTTACCTGGAAAGGCTCAATGAACAAAGATTCATGGTAATAGACATAATTAGAGAGAACCAAATGCAAGTCAAGAAGATATTTGATGAGAAGACACGAGAAATCATGTTTCATTTTGGAGACCTTATCCTACTTTGGGACAAGAGAAGAGAGCCAAAGGGAAACCACATAAATTTTGACTTTGTATGGTTGGGACCACTAAATATTAGACACTTTTGTGGTGATAACACATTGTACTTGTCTTACCTAGATGGAACACCCATGGAGTTGCCCCGCATCAGACAATATTTGAAATTGTACAGACAATGAAAACGGGTTGTCCCCCGCATGTACCATAGGTGATTTTGGTTTGTTATGTTTCCCGTTTACTTTTTGTGCATTTTTTCCTTTCTTGTTGTGTGGTGTGTTTCCTTTCCTGTCGTGTGTGTTTTTTTCCCCTTTCATTTTGTATCATTGTTGAGAATATATTGCCCAATGGATAAAACACTGTTATACTAAATCCTAAATTGAGATTATGGAGTTCCTTCTTACATATCCTTCATTTCATGTCAAACCAAGCCAAGTACCTGAGTATAAGCTAATTCTTGGCATATAAAATGTCACTACATTTCATTTGATAACCCCATTGAAAATTTTGCCCCTTTTTGGTCAAACTGGTCAAAATAGCCAAATTTCTCAAAATTGATAAAATTTCCCATGTTAAAAGTTCAACTTCATGGAGCCTTAGAATGTTTTAGAAGTATTGGTTGTAGTCAAATGAAAGGTCTTGAATTTTTCTCTATGATGGTATGATTTAGCAAGCATTCTGGGAGATTCTGAATGGTCATGGGAAAGATTTATTCCTTGGTGCTTGCTGAGAAAAAAGTGTGCATGCTTCATTGAAGATTTAACTTTGATGAAGGGTTTCAGGAACCATGTATAATGTTGGGATCTCATATCCCAAAAATTGGAAATATTTTGGAGCCTACTACATGGTGAAATAAGTAAGGTAGAGTTTTGGAAGTATAAAAAGTGGAAACCTTTCCGACACTGGCACAAGGAGGCATTTCTACACATGCAATTTTGCATTGAGGGTTTTAGACACCTCAAGTGGAGTTGGAAGCCTAATTTTTTAAAAGTGAGACCACATTCAATCCCCTTCATGACCCATAAGTTGGTTTAGGTTGTGTTTGTTAGAAACTCCTCCTACAAATCAGCTCACCAACACACCACCCTAGGAAAAAATGGAAGTACAAGAAAAAATTATTATAGAACTAATTTTAATACTTATTAGTTAGTATAATTTGATTCATTTTCTCATTTACATGTGAAATCATATATTATACGACTAAAATTCACTAAGTATAGACCTCGGGGTGAAGGAAAAACTTCATGTGACAAAACATATGGTGTAAATGAGGTTTCAAAATATGCTTTGACACACCGATGCACTTTTCTTGCACCATTGCACCCTTGGCGTACTTATGGGGTGAAATTACACCTCATAAGTGTGCATCTATCTGATTAGTGGAGATATTTTAAATAAAAAACCCAAAAAGTAAAGTGTAAAAACAAAAAAGTGAAGGAAAAAGTCAAGTTTTATTTGCAAGTGGGGCCCACCCACTCATCCATGGGTCATGTGGAGCATGAAATTACACCAAGTCACACTATTTAGGTGTAATTTCACCCCAAAAGTGTGCTAAGGGTTGGTGGAAGTGCCCATGGAGCATGCATAAACAAAAAAAGTGGAGTTACACTTTATACTTGCAAAGTGCATCCTCCACCAACATCATAAAGTTTGCTCACAAATTTTTTCCCTCCAACTTTTAAAAAGTGAATTTAAAACAAATAAATCATCCATTAAAGTACCTTTTGAAGCTGGTTATTCATCCCTCTATGCTTGTAAAACCCCTCATGTGCCCTAGGAAGACCAAGAATTGTTTTGCACATATCTCATGATCTTGTGGATCAAATCACTTCAAATTTTAACCATTAATTCCTCTTGAAAACACCCTCATGGTGATGTAATATTATCATCATGAGATTCATCCATTAAAATTTGTATTCATGACTATTTTTTCCAGCCATTATACCCTGATTTTCCTAAAAACACTGATTTTACAAACAAGATTGTGAAAAATCCCCACAGAGGAAGACTACCACACTTGGAGAATATTTTCCCCTCATGAATACCTTAATTTTAAGCCATTGGTCATGATATAAGATGAATTATTTATGGACTTATGAGAAAAATTCACCATTCTTTCTTGAAGCCACTTGTGAACCCCATGTGCTAAAAGTGTTTTGGCATTTTCTCTCAAACCCCGTGAGAGAATTTATTCAAAATTGAAGCATTGTTTCCCCTAATTGATATTATTCTAATGAATCAAAAATAACTCAAGTAGGACAAGAAGTTCTCCCGCATTGAAGAATTAAAAATTTTCCATTCTTCTATTAATGTCATTTTGTAAGCTTTCCTCTTAAACCAGAACTTGTTTTTGAATTTCCGGTTGTTTCTGACAAGAGAATCTCACTAAATTTGGAGAGTCTACTCATCTTCGGAATATGTTTCTAATAAATTGAGTCATGTCTAATTTGGATTTTATTTTCTCTTGTTTTTCCTGAAATACGAAACCTACTACCCATAACATTAAAATCCACTCAAATTTACAGATTTTGAAAAACTGTTACAAAATCCATTTTCTACTTGCACTATAGCATTCTTGTTACTTTCTAAAATTAGTGAGATCATAAAACACAAAATGAAGTTCCACTATTCATGATATGATCATGTTTCTGTTCTAGTGTATAAGTACTCGAACATTGGGGACAACATGGAATTTGAGGACTTGAGGTTAAGAATGGAATAAGGAACCCATACACTCTTGGATGATAATATATTTCAAAGTGGGCTATACTAAGCATCTAGATTTCCTATGGCAATTCAAGACTCTGTATCCGTTCTAACTTATGTTGAGAACTATGAAGCCAAGAGCCAAACCATCACTGCTGATGACGGCTCAATCATTTTCATATTTTCTCCAGAAGGGATTTCAAGGTGCCTCTACATTTTGAGATCCAAGAATGTTATGATCCTGAAGAAAGAAGATGCAGTAGCCCAATGGGAAAGGAAAGAGTCATGTTTGTATGGGAAAACCATTGAAAATTGGATGAATATGCCACACAAACATTCACGGTTTTCATAGTCTCTTTCTTGATCTGTGTTCATTGAAGAGATATCCAACTACATTGTGTTCTTTAATAGAATCATATGAGAACCATCAACCAAATAATTCCATCCATGGATGTCGTAGTTCATATTGATGACTATAGAGGCTTCCCAAATAATTGATTGGATTCAAATTATCAGTGATAATTTGAATTCCCAATTGATCAACCTTGAAGGCAAGAAGAAATTCACTATGATTTCATTCTTGGTATATACCATTGCAACATTACAAAAGTGGTCTGGGTTGAATCTGGAAAGGAATGTTCTAAAAAATGCATTGGTATATCGAACCTACCTTTAATTCACATTGAGGGAGTATAAAAGATACTATGTAAGGGTGAATGATGTATTCATGATGTACTTAATCAAGAAGATAGAAGACGATATCAATCGCAGGTTCTCAGCAGAAGCTTACACGCTGATAAGTAAGTATGGGAGTTATTTCACGCAGTTTAGGACCTTCTCCTACATCCGTGTTGGGGGATTTGATGAAGTACCAGTGAGACTCCCATGGTACCTGACAAACAAGTTTGTACTCAACAAGTTGTGTAGACAATTGTCAAGAGTACATGTCAAGTGTCGGGAAAGGAAAAGGAAGGGGTAACATTCCCAATTCATTTGGGAATCTAATCTTGCAAAAAATCACTAGACAAAGTAATATTGAAGCCTCTCTTGCATCCTTCAATTTATAATCCTATTTAACAAGGATGTCTTTTTGTAGTAAACAATACATGGAAGGCGAACACAAGTATCTCAACTTGTGTCATCAACCCAAGCTGGAAGAATAATGGAAAGATTGTGTAGACGGGATGGAAGTCAGGAAAAGTTAGTTCTCGAGGCTTACAATGTAATAAATGAGATATATTTGGATAGAATGGGCTATTAAAAATATTGAAGATGATGGGAGCGATATATTTGAGCCCGAGTACTTGGAAGCCATTCAATTTTAACCTATTCCCCCTATGGATTGGTTAGAGGTGGAAGCCATTGATATCTTAACCCACATCGCAACAGTTCTACACAGGACAAGGCATTGGTATGTCAAAAGGGTTCATGAGATAAGTTACACCCCTTCTTCATCCTACATGTAATAAAAAAATGTAGGGCACAAGGTGTACGTAAGAGAAGTGAGAGCCCCAAGACATGAGGAAACTTCCCAAGTCAGGTAAGTTCTACCACAAACATCACTAGACCTCTCACATGCACCCTCTCGTTAGAAATTATCAGTGAGAAGATTTAATTCAAGTACCCTTGAATCTAGAGAGTTTTTTGTTTCTCCTGTAAGGAGTAAGTCCAAGTATTTGGATTTTTCTGAACATTCATTGCATAGGTCCATCATGCCTTCAATGGAATCTCATGAAGACAGTGCTCATAGATCCTCTCTGGTGTAAAGTCAAGCAGTAGTGTCAATGCCTCCTACAGGTAGCCCAGTGGCATGTGCTTCATCTTCTTCTCTATACCGTGTGTTTGCATGGGTACAATTTATCATCAATGACCTCCAACATATCGTGATAAAGGCAAAAAAACGAGTGGTCGAGATCTCTCCTAAACTTTGGAAGCATACCTTTCATTTATGGAAAGCCAAGATGAATTCTCGGCTTATGATAGATGCCTCTAGATCTCAATTCATTGTTTTTCCTGACCCATAGTGGAGAAGGATGAAGAAAAAATGAGAATCACTGATTATGAAATGACACGATATTATCTTGAAGAGATTAGACCTGGAGGACACATCCATAACTTTGAGTAGACTATTACGAAGATCATTTCCAAACCGAGGGAGAGGGAGGTAACTAAGGACCAATTACAAATTCAAGTGCATAAATTAACATCATATGTATAGAAATTATTGCACCTAGATGCTCCTACCCTCACTCCTTTTGAGTCAAATATATCCTTGAGAAAAATTGACTCACGTGTGGTCCAAGAATTCAAAAGGATGGGAAAATTGGGAAAAATGACATATTTATGAATTGATTTTATCATTCACAAAGGTTATGAACTACTCCTTGAAATGACCAGGATATTCAAGATCATCTCCTTATCAATTGAAAAGTTAAATGATGCTCTCTCCATAATAAAAAGGAGGTCAATCACTGGAATGAGATAATGCTAATCCTTCATGAAATGAGCACGATTAATCCAAGGGAATTGCTTGAGAAGAGGGTGTTCTTGAGTCAATAAGACAATTTTTCTCGCACATGGGTGAGAACAATCGACTGTAAAACAAGAGCTCTAATTAAGGTCATTAAATATTTCCCATATCATCAAACTTGAGGCTATGAAATTAAGGAGGAAATAAATGAACATTTGTGTAACATGAGATGTCATGCATTGCATTCAGAGTCAATGTTACTTGAGGAGATCCATGTGCACTTCAATGCCATCATAAAAGGTGAACTATTCGATCCATGATCATATGGAAATTAACTCATAGACATATTGGATCAAATTAGATTAGCTATTTTAGACGCAATAGAGAAGATTCCCAAATGGCTCAAACATTGTAATATAATCACGAGATGGACATTATCACTAACATTGTAGTCCCCCATGAAAAAGAAGCATGAAAGGTAGTGTTCAGGGATAATGTAGTGATGGAGGACCGTGAGACTTCTCCAATTCATCGTTTCAAGGTATCTTCTTCACGTTCTCTATCCATTGGTTGATTTCTTATCACTCTCTCATTTTCCTTCTCTTTCTCCCTCATTATTACATGAAACAAGTAAATTTTCCCAAAAGTAGTCTAGTTTTTTTTTCTAATTCTTCATTAGGAAAAACACTTTTTCTAAAAGTTACTTAAGTCACCTCTTTTCCATTATTGTAAAAGTACTTTTCTTAAAATAAGGAAAAGTGTCTTATTCTAGAAAAAAAGGTGAACAATCATGTAGGAGTGTGAAGAGTCACAAACCTCTAGGCTATATATTGTGGTTATCTCCTCATTTGTAAGGATCTGTTTTTTACTCTCCTTTAGAAATTTGTTTTCTGTTGTTCCTCTCTATTATTTCCTCCAATCTCTCAACTTCATATTCAACCGAATTTATTGTAATATATTGCACGAATGAAAAGCTTTGTATTTTTTTCATGGAATGAAATTACCAATTAAACTGTGTTGATTTTGATTGTTGTTTCATGGATATTGCATAGTTGTGTGTATATTTTCTTGTGCCTTCTAGTTGAACTACATGTATTTTGGGTTATCATTTGATGGAATATGCAATGCTACCATTAATGCAACTCCCTCTCCCTCTTTCCCCATTATTTCCCTCACAATTTTCTCCTCTCCACCTCATACATTTCTCCCTCTTTTGCTTGTAATTGCAGTTGCAAAAAGGTTGTTTTTGCACTTTCACCAATCTATGACCACCCCCAAAAGTTAGAAATAATGTACATAATCCAAATTTCAATAAATGGGAGCCTCCTCATCTTAAAGCGAAGGGATTCAATCCCGCGAACATTGAAAAAACATGCATTTTTTCATTGAAAAAATATTTTGCCAAAAAGATCAGAGGAAAATTAATTCACAAGGTAGATTAAAATTGAATTTAGATAATAGATCTTAATATTCATAACCTTAGACTCACAATTCAACTCATAGATTAGATAATTGCAATATAATAACATGAGATTTTTAGATTTGAGAACATTAGCCTCTTTAAGGATACAATAATTTTTATTTCCTTGATTTGAAAAATGTTTAAATTTAGTAAAGAAACCTTTCATTCATTGTTGTATTTCATTTCCTCTCATGTGTTGTAATATATTAAAAATCAGAAAAACACCAACAATGTTGTTTGTTTAGATTTTCATTCAATCAAGTAAAGTGAATTGGTGAATTGGTTGTTAAAACACTTATGAAACAAACTGATTTTGAATTCTAAAAACCTCATGCCCAGTCTGCATTTGAATTCTTGATTTCACATGCAAACATGTCTTAAACAATCTTCATAAACTCTTAATTGATCAAACATGAACAATGACTTAGAACCTGAATTTGAACACACATAGAAGACAAATTTTGAACCTAAACAAGCTAAAAAAACTCACTCTCAAACTTGCAATGAGTACAACATGCAAACATGTCATTTCCGATGTAAGGAACATTATATTTCAAACAAGGACATTTTATAATCCACTGGACATCGTACAATAATTTGGTTCAAACAACCTCACAAGTCATCCCTAAGGCTCCAATTCTAGCCCGTGACTTACCTAAAGACAACCTCTCATCACAGACTTTATTTGTGCCTTTCTCCCAACCATAGCAAACACCACACAATGATTGTTTCCTCTCAAATATGGATGAATATGGATAGTTAGGTATTCCTAAGAAGAGTTGGAGTCTTTCCTCATGTCCCCACTCCACTTGGAGACTAATACCTTCAAGATAACATTTTTTCTAAACTCAGGAAAGAGGTGTTCCATTATTCACCTTCCTCCAGAAAAATCATCCCACAATTATTTGTTATTAATGGTGAATCTCTGCAAGATAAAAACCATATACACCATCTTACCAAACATTTTTATCATTACAAATTTGAGTTTTTGGCTTATTTACCATCCATTACTTTCTCCCACATGACCTTACCTGATAAGGGTTGACTAGCCTCCAACAACTATTTCACCTGAGAAGAGTAACCCAGCATCCCTCATTTCACTGACCAATACATAAAGGAATATGTGTTGCCATTATCCTTAATATTATCATACACCATGATAAATTCTATAGGAGTATCACTGCCCTTGAAAAAAAAGTTTTACTTGCTTGAGAGTATAGGGAGAGGAACCTCATTTTTGGCTTGTTTGCATTTCCATACTCCCACTCTTTCCACTCACATACCATCTATAGCCTTATTCTAGCATCATCTCATCATCCTCTGCATAAAATAATTTGGCCCGTAATTATGAGGAGTTGAGTATACATGAAAATACCCTATGCTTTTTGGTGTGTACAGTACCTCCTTCTATTTCCCTCTGTTTAAGAAGCAAGATGACCAATCCTTGAAATTTTTCTGCACATCCCCTTGATCCATTGATAATCATTTTGCTATCTTGTTTTATTAGTGATTGTATATTTGAAAAGGTTTAACACCTTCAAATCATCATGCATATGTGCTCTTTATATTCCTTTGAGAGTGTTTCTAGTTTCTATTTGGTCTTGCATAGCTCTTTTGTTAACTCACAAACATTCATCATTTACATGTGAGTATTTATGTTATTTCTAAGTTTCTATTGTATAACATATCATACAAGTTTTAAGAGCACATCTCCTACCTATGTCTCTCACATTTAGAAAGTTTATATGAATTCCACTCCTAATCCTTATATGACATCATCAAGAGTTCTATGTAGACATGACATTGGGATATCATACTATGGATTGTTCGTGTATATGTGAAAAGTGAAGGATAACAACTTCTTTGTCTTTGTGGTCATAACTAAATCCTAAAGGTAACAATAGTAGAAATTTTGTTCATATTTCCCTATTTGGAATGTTAAGCACACATATTTCAAAGGATGCTTTTTATCATACTCGAAATCTTCTTCTTCTTCTTACATACCTTTCCCCTTATCCGAGTGATGTTGTTGATGTTCTTCTTCTTCACTTCCTATGTGCGCATCTTACAAGTTTTGATCCACCTTATCTTCATCATTTTCCTCCTTCTCACCTTATTATTTGATAATGAATATCTATAGAGGTGTATTTATAGGTGAACTTGTTCTAACACTGGATTTTTTGGGGTATTGTCTGCTTTCATGATTGACCTCTATGTGAGGAGAAACTTTCCTTAGGTAAGAGTTCCCTTTGAGGTATTGTGAATTTTTAGGTGCCAATTTCTCCCTTCTCCTTCCTTAGAGGTGCACACATATTTCTAATTAACATCATTGTCATTTTTTATTTCTATTTGTCCTTGTGTAGTTGTCTCTTCCAAGGATTCATCTAGCCCCACCTTTGTTATTTTATTTAAATGACTTGTATTTGGCTCAATTTTGGTGTAAAAGGAAAGAAAGTTACCATTTTTTCAACTACAATGGTAAGTTTCCTTCTTTTACTTACTATGGGGACATCATTCACAACATACTCCTCTTCTTCCTCCTTGCCTCCTACAAGGTGCTAAGTTGTTGTAATAAGAATCTCCAATGACCTTGTTTTGTTTTTCCTCCTGGGTATTTTAATTTTCTTATTCATTGGTTGGTGCATTTATTAATCTACCTCCTCATTATCTTGTGTTTGACTCCCTTTCATTTTCTTTGAGTTAAGGTCTTAAAATAACGACACCGCTTGGTTTTTTACCAATTTTGTTTGTAGAGGGTCAATTTGAAAAATATTTGTCTAACTTGTTTCTATGTGTGCCCTCCTATTTGGATACCAATATTTTTTGGCAAAGGAGGTGTGTGTTTGCATCTACATGTAGCACATCAATTTTTAGCTTCCTTTCATCCTTCATATGATTAACAGATCACACAAAATATTCAATAGTATAGGAAAAGGGCAACCTAGCCCAAGGAGACATCTCTTCATTTTGTATTTGTAATCTTACGAGAGAATAACATTTCATCATTACAAACTCTGCTTCTCTATTTGATACTCTAGGAAGTTGATGAGGCACACACCACTCAGTATCAAAGAAATTTTGAAGTGCCTTATCCAGTTATTCAACCTAGCTTTATATGCACTACTAAGGGTGGCAGAGTCCAAGTACTAGTAAAATTCAACTGGTAACTTGTTTGTCATTGTGTACTTAAATGTGGTTTAGCCATCCACCTTTGGAACACGTATTTAATTGAAAACCAAAAGAATAAGGATTGCACCCTAAATGAATTTTCATTTGACAACATGCGTGAGTTCTACATCTTACTTGACATTCTTGGTAATATATTGCGTGATATTGTACTATACGCCTTTCGCCATTTTATTGGAAATGTGCAAGAAATTTTTAATTCCCACCCATATTTTTGTGCCAGCAAGTTTGTAGGTGACAAGGCTTTGTGACCCTTGTCTTTGGATCTTTAATATCGGTGATGGGGAATGTGCATCATCCCTTATTATTTATCAAGAGACTACCTATTTTCTTGATTTCATCATCATTGTGTAAGTCTACCCACAAGTCACTTCTATTGAAAATTAGTTCAGTAACATCACTAATGAGTGTGAAATTGATCCTCATTCTTCTACACATGAATTAGAAATAACCTTCATACACCCATGCTTATAAAATTTGTATCAAATTTGTGGATTTGTCAAAATAAGGAAACTCATACAACTGCAAAACTCCAACCTTCTCGAGTGTTTACTTTATGCTATCATAAAAATGACGTCTACCTCAGATGTATTTTTATCCATTTATCGCATGTAGTTTTTTGTGAAAAGGTACCTTCCAGTCATGGCATGCAAGGGTTAAAGTTTGTGATCCTGCATTTATGCACATATTTTTTCTAGTCTTCTCTAAGGGAGAGGAGCCAATAGTGGAGCATGGACCAATAATGGTGAGGGTATTTGTGAAGTGAGTGACTAGTACATGTACATTTGTCATTCAACATTTGAAAAAAAAGTAGCTAATAAAATGTGTCACATCAAATCACATCAAAGAATCACCCAATCACATGATGCCACATAAGTGGAAAAAAATGCATGACATAATGCCCTAATAATGGTCCACCCTTTTTTCCTTTGTATGGAGAACTACTTGATTTAAATCCATTTGAAAACAACTTTCCATAAAATTAAAAATGCTCAAAAAAAAGTATTTAGATTAAGAAAAAAAAATCTATTAAAGGGTTTTTTTTTTTTCAAAATTTCATGTATTTATATTTGTGTTGTACACCCCTCAACTTGGGTGCACAACTACTAGCTCCTCTCCCTTATGGATGATAGAGTCTGTGTATTACATCTCTAATTTTATTGTCAGCAGGGGCACACAAATATTTTCCTTGGTCTTTACCATTATGCTAAATGTCATTTTTCGCACATTATTTTCTTTGATAACATAGAGGTGATTGTTGTTACTAATTTCAATTTTTCTTGCGATGGCTCCAAAAAACTGCCCTGACCATAAACATAGATTCCCTCTAGAAGATCAACGCGGTAATGGTTTTGATCCACTATTTTTGAAATATCCTGGTAAGTATGCGCATGCTTCCTTTGACAGTGTGGGTTTTGAGAGGACGGTTCATGTGGGATTCGACTCTCAGGGTAGCGGCTATGACCTCTCCTCAACCCCAGTTTTGTCTGACAACATAGATTCCTCGATGATCGACTTGGTTCCCATGCCATTCTCACCTAAAACCTTGCAACTCCGGCTGGTGGGTGACACGAATGACACTAATAACATGATCTTTTCTGGGGCATCTTTTGGTTTAAGCGGTGCCTTAAACCCTGATCATTATTTGAGCGATGGAAAGGTGATTTCTCCCCCTACTCACATTTCCCCATAATGATAGCTCCTTTTTTCGGGAGATGTTGGCTATGTATTGGGAGATAATATAGATATATCAAAACCACTCAAAGGTAATACAGATCTGTTTCAAGTTCTTATTTGTAATCTAAATAGAAATACTTTGTGCATTCAGATCCATCGACAAGCTCAAGGTATAAACCTGAAATTTATTCTTTCTCATAAACTGTACTGCAGGGCAGGTCATTTTGGTTTAGTGTTTGTTGGAAAACCTCTCAAGGAGGCTTCTATGCTCATCTTCTATGGGATAGTTTGGGATTCTATGGTTTTTTATGGATGACATTATTTTGGGTGGGGCCAAGGAGCGAAGCTCTGCCCTTTTCAAGGAGGCACTTTTTAAAAATGCCACCTCCTTGAAATATCTTGCAGCTCCTCCTCCCCCTACTTACATCGTAGAGAAAACTACTAAAAACCCAACCTTGGAGATCAATGATGAAGAATATATGGATCTGCTATAAGAAATAAAATCCAAGGCCATGATCTGTAGATTTAATGACACTTTGTTGTCGTCTAACATATTGATTCATTGGATTCATTCCTCGTGGACAAAAAATTGTAAATATGTCCTCTGTGCCCGAGGCTTCTTCATAGTCTTCTTTAATGAACATGAGGATTATCAGAGGGTTATTGAAGAGGGTCCTTAGTTCTAGGGATTGACGGGTATTTTCAATACCCCGTGGTTTCTAGAGTTTGACCCGAATACCTTCTCCATCACGCGTGTTCCAATTTGGGTGAGATTGCCTAATATTCCCCTTCACTTTTTCTTTGTAGTGGAGGAAATTGGAAACCTCCCAGAACGGTTCATTAAATATGACAATGAGAGCTTGCAGAGCGGTCTGCATACTTATGTTAGGATTTGTGTTGAAGTTGACCTTAGCAAGGGATTTATGGATAGGATGACCCTCAAGATGGGAGATACAAGCCATACTCAAATTCTTGACTATGAAAATACAGCTTTCAGATATCAGAATTGCAGGACTTTGGGTCACCTCCAAGTTGCTTGTCCTTAGAAGAAAACCCAGGCTCCTAAAAAAAGGATCTATTCCCAAGCATTAGAGTTCACCAAATCTAGAGGACAAAGATGATCCTGAATTAGAAGATCAAGTAGCTACAACTACAACTCTATCAGCTGTAGCTATAGTCCCTTCAGCTGTAGCCCAATTAAGATGCAACACCTTCTAAAGAGGTAGGGAAGTAACTGGTTATTCCTCCCTCTTTGGGGGGACCTTCTCTGGGAATAAAGAGGCCCCATGAATCCAATCACTCCGAATTGGATAAGGAAGGTGCCCATTCTCTCGATAAGGAATCTTAGTTCTCCACTCCATTAGACTTATCTGAGTACAATCCTCTCATTTCAGAGATGATTTCACAATACAAGTGGCAGGTTGTTTGCTCGAAGAAGGGAAAGAGGGGAAAACACTAATATTCCTCTTTCTGTCCTCGTTCCCCATACTGCTCAGCTTTTCCTCCACTTTATGGTCTTGTAGGATTTTGGGTTGCATCTTGCCTTCCTCTCCTTTTTCTTCTTTCAACTGCATTTTGCAACTATTTTGGGGCTGCTTCTTCCCCTCCTTTATGATTGCAGTTTGCTGTTGCATTTGGGTCAGCAATAGCTCCTCTTTCTTCTTTGTTTGAGGTTTCCCATGTTATTTTCTTGGTTTGATTAGGGCCTTCTTAGTATTTTGTTCCTTGGGCCTACGGGATTTTCCATTATTCTGTTCCATCATTATATTTGGCTTTTTGGGCATGTTGTAAAAGGATGCCAGTCCTTTCAAAACCCCCAATATTTACCCTTTTCCAAAAAACATAGAGTGATTGCTTCTAATTCAAATTCCTCTTTCTTCAATTCCTTATATATTATCTTGTCTAACTCCTCTTATTTGGACATTGTTTCACTTGAGATACTCGAACTAGACTCACTATAAGAATAAGATTGCTACATGACACTTTTCTCACACACCTTCCTCATCCTAGTTATATACATGCACCTGGTTTAGAATCATTATTGGTTTACCTTGGGATGGTTTAGTGTCCCAAATATCCTCATTTCTACTATGATATCTTGAACTCCAAGTTAATGGTGGTCAAAATTTAATAATAAAATCTTATTAACATGCAACTCTTGCCTCTTTTTCTACTCTAAACTTTATTTTTCATGTAATATTAAGCTTCATCTCTTAAATAATAGTGGAAAGGATTTTCTTATGTGTTTTGAATCACTTTGAACTCATTGTTTATTTTCATTTTAAGCTTTGGTTCTCCTAGGGAGAGAAATGTAACATTAAAAAGAGTTGTTCCTCCCTTTTATACCCCTTTAAGGCCAGATTTAGGCCCTTCACATGCATGAACTCTCACTTCTTCTATTATGTACATTAGGTTATGATATTATACTGTATATGGCTTGATGGAGATGCCGACATGTGGCACACAACCCCATTAGTTATATGTTTATAATATATGGGGTCATAAAGGAATTAGTTAATATTGGGTAATGAGTTGACCTGCATTGGGATTATGTATTACCCATCCATTAAGAGTCGTGTATGCCTATATAAAGGATATGAGTATTATTATGAGATATGTCATGTATGAGGTGATTTTTCTACATGGTAGTAGTATATTGGAGGTATCCCCCTTGAAGTAAAGTTCCTATTTTGGGAGATTGTGGAGTTAAACCTTCCTTAAGGAGCATTGTATGGTATTCACTTACCTTAAGGGTATTTTTATAATTGTGCATATATCAAATATTTTGGCATCTTGGCCCACCAATATATCTTTCATTATGTTAATGTTGATTATATGATTCATATTTATGAATTATTATATGCAAGGATCTTGTTATCTTCACCATTTGTATTTGATACCAAATGGATGTTAACTACTTGCCACTCAGTGTTTTCACGTCTTTTTGTAATGAACCGTTACACAAAAACTTCGAGGTATTAGTGAATCCACACACCAGGATCATAACATCTCGCCACATTTCCATAGAGCTTGACCTTGGGTTGGGTCTGTGCCCACACTCCTATTGTAGACGCCTAAATTTAGTACCTATACCCCTTGTTCACTCGTGTGCGCATACTTAATTTTAATTTAAGCCATCCCCTTATATTTAATTTAAAATGCCCATTTATCCCCTCCATATTAATCTTTATTGAATTTAATTAATTAATTTCTATTAATTAATTAAATACCACATCCTTTTCCCTAATGGAATTTCTAAATCACATCCCTATAATTTTTCTAACCTATCTATACTCACCCCCATTGGGGAAAATTTCCCTATAGTTGGCGGCGACCTAGACCAGTCATTGTCGATCCTATAAGATAAGATTCATTCCTTTCTAAAAGAGAGGAGAAAACACACAAGCGCGAAACATATATGATTTTCTTGCACTCTACGAAATCAACCTTTGAACTAGAACATCCCAACGATCCAATAGAAGCCCCTAGAAGCTTGTTTTCATCATTTACACAACTACGCGATGTTTTTCATGCTATTTATATCATTTCTATTGCTATCTTGTTCAATCTAACACTTTGTGGGTTTACTAGTGGCTGCGGCTCTGTTATCATACTGTTCTTCTAGTTTTTATAATTGCAGGTTTCCTTTTCAGTCTTTTTACCTTTGGCGCTATTCCACTCAGCTAGAGTTGCCATCACCCATGCTGAGTCACTGTCGACTCAACCCTATATAATTGTATTTTCTACTTCCAAAGCCATCCCCATCCTTTACATGTATTGTTTATTTTCTCTAGCATGCTAAAATCACCATCTAGTCTCTCTACTACATTAAAATCAGCCTATCTGCACTGTGGTCACTGTTGACTAGGATCTTGATTCCCAATCTACCCCTTTCCATCTTTGTTCTCTGTCACTTTCCTGATTTTTGATTCCTCATATTCGTTTTGTAGGTTGACTCCAACATACATCAGCCTCTATTGTGTTTGGATCACATTTAAATCTTACAGGGTCTACATATTCATCTTCTATTTAGATATTCACTCCTAGGTCATCGTCGACCTACCTCTGCACATTCTGGGTCACCATCGACACAGACCATGTATTATTTGATTTGCTTTCAATCATATCAGATTAGTGTTTAGATCCCTCAAATTTTCTTTCAAATTCTGTATTCTTTCAGTTTCTACATAATATCAGTTTACCTTTCATTTATATCACTTTTGTTTAACAAACGGGGTTTGACATCTGCTAAGGAAGTTCACGCTTCTTGGGTTTTCATTGTCGGGCAATGTAACATCCCACTAATTAATCCTTTTTATTCGACATTTAATTATACAGATAATTATGAATAATGGGAAAATGAAATTTTATTCGGATAATTAAGAATTATTTTTGGATGATGGTAATTAGTCATCTAAGTACTTAATTAAAGATTAGGTATTTAGATAACTAAATATCACCTTTTATTATTATTAAATGTAGTTTGATTTTAATGCAGTGCTATGAATGCCATGTTTAGTTTTTTTTGTTTGATGATGTCACTCCTAAGTCAACTTGTGTGTCACATTTGAACAAGGCTTGGAACAATGCTTGTTACACCACCGTATCTATTTTATCGTTACAAATTTGTTTGGAGATTGCATTTTACAGTAAAAACAAGAAGGCTTAAAAAGCCTTGGTAAGTTGAGATGGTAACATTAAAGTTATGATATTAGTTTCAAATAATTAAAGGATGGGGGCCATATGGCCACACCCATTGAATGGTTTAGCTTATGTATTAATTGGAATTGAATTAAATTCAAAATGGTAAAGAATACCATAGGGTGCATGGCTAAACATAATGATGGATTTTATTTGAATTCAATTTAAATTGGTGTTGAACACCGTAGTGACATGAATAATGGGTTAATGATTAATGTATTCACAAAGGTGGAAAACCACGTTGAGGGGCATATTGGAATTATTAAATGAATATTCAATTTTGATTAAGGGAGATCCCCTCCCCACGAAGGCATGGGCCTCCATTACCACCCACTTAACAGGTGGTTGGTGGAATTAAATGCATTAAGGGTTTTTGGGATTACGTGGAGAAAAGGGGGGAAAAGAACTGGAGTTATTTTTGCATGGAATTTTGACTTGTAGTTGGAGTTCCAGTCATAGAGAGACACTCTGCCAAAATTTCACTGCATGTGATTATGGAATCGATTTTTATTTAAAACCCTCTATTATTAATGAGGAGTGCACTGTGGAGGTGTTAGATGTTTTGGAGAGCTAGAACTTCTGCACTCAAGACAAATCAATTTGAGGCAAGGGGTTACTCTCCTTGTTTCTCTGGTTTTTGATTTTTAAAGGGATTGCCTTCTTTTTTGTTTGGTTTTGTTTTATGAATGAGTTATATAAAGAATACACCTTGAATCTAGTTTCTTCAAGGAAAACATTAACCTATAAAGAGTGTTTGCTATAATATGGGTTGAATAATTAGCTGAACAAATTTGTTTGGAGGGATTTTGAATTGGTATTTGTGCTATGAAATCGTATGGATTTTCTTTTTCTTCTTTGCCTGATAAGTTATTATGGTTAACTGAAATATATGAGTTATTTTGCTTCACTCAAACTTGTTTCGCTCTTTCCTTCAAATAGATCGAATGTCTTTGGTTTTAATAGTTTATTGTGAAATCGATATGGCTATGGGGTTTTTTGAATTTACCTGAAAAGTTTGTGGGTTTTTGAATTAGTACACTTGCTTGAGATTTGTATGGTTGTATGGGTTGATAAATAACCTGAGAAATTACTGGTCGGTTTTCAGTTTTGAGATTGTTCCCTAACAACGTATGGCTGTTTAGTTTCAAGAAAACAAATTGTTAAATTTTGTGGGTAATAAACTTATATTCTTGCCATATATTCATATGATAGTTTTGGTTGTGGGGTTTGAAATGAGATTTTTTGGGATTCAGACTTAGGCTCTTCAAGAAATCATACGGTTGTTTATGTGATCAATATGAAGAGAAAGATTTACCAGTGATGTGGGTTTGTTAAGAATTTAGAGCAAATTTGTGAATGGGTATATGAATCGGTTTGAGAAATTTTGAGTTCCTTCAAAGAAATTACATGATTCTGTTTTCTTCTTGCCCTAATATTCTATTTCAAATTGATAAATCAAAACTTTGTGAATGGTAACATTGGATGTTTAAAACCTAGAGCTGCTAAAGCTATACTTTGGTGTTGGATCCTAACATCTTCATCTCCGTGTTCAGTCATTATTTTGATAATAAAAAGAGGGAATCTTGACCATGATTCTCATAACAAATTTCAAACTTGTTCTCTTCCAATAAAATAGTATAGCTGATGTTGATTTATTGTTACAACAATTATTAAGTTGTTGGTACATATTGATTGATTGTAATGAACAATGGTTGAAATGCTTGTTTTCATGTTGTGAAATGGAATGAAATGGGTACTAACCTGTGGCAAGAAAAGGAAGAAATTAATTGTGCAGTCCTTGCTTAAGATATAGATGCAAGAAACCCCCTAGAGGGAATTTTGGAAATGTTAATAAATAAAGGTAAATGAATGTTGTTGGTTCAGCTGGGTAAGTTTATTCCTTGTTAATTATAAGTTTGAATTGAAATCCTTGTGACTTGGAGGGTTGGATCATTTGATCCATACCTTTTCATTTACTGTATTTATTTCATTATTTGTTTTAAATTAGTTAAAATTACTTTCTGGAAAATTTTAAAAGTGGAAAATATAAAGGGGAACTTTGGTTTTTTTTTTCTAGAATTCTATACTTAGTCATTTTTATGGATTAAAAATTGTGTGGACGAATTTTATGGCATGAAAATTATTTTGCGATAATGTATGATGCAAAAAAGATGTATATTTCCTTGAATGTTAGTTCACTTAAATTCGTTGTTTGTTTGTTTGAAAAGTCAAATTACTAAAATGATCTTTTCAACGTTTATAGTGAGGAAAAAGAGCTCTGTAACTCTAGTGAAAAACTAGAGTTGGCTTTTCTAAGGTTTTACAATATGTACTGCCATATCATGGCCTTTTCGGGCTCTACGGGAATTAATTGCTATAGTTTCTCCTAAGGTTTCTTACCCGTTGGGCATCCCCTATATAATGTCCTCGCCATATTCCATTCCGGTTATTTCAACCGTGGCTGGAGATAGTGGAGATTTGAGAAATGACACCATCGGTGAAGTAACCCAAGAAGTTCGTTCCGAAAGTATTCCATGAGGTAATATTTCTCCTTCTGATGTGGTTTTTCCCATTCTTGAATTTAATGTTGCATTTTTCAATGGTTAGAGAATTTTTTTCTCAAAAGGTTATTTTATGGGTCGTATCCCCTTTGAAAGCATACTCAAATCTTGGGTTAACATCATCTGGACTCCTCATGGAGTTAGACTGGAAAGTGTTCAAAACATGACCAAGGGTTTCTTTATCTTTCACTTTTCTGACCCTGCTAATGCTCCCAATATTCTGGCTGAGATAAGCCACATGGTATGTTCGCAACTCACTGCTTGTGTTAACCCCATGTGACACAAGGACTGTCGTGGTATCTGAGTATACCTGCCCATAAAGTGCCTATGTATGGGTTGAATTTCACTGGCCTTCCTTTGCTATGTGTGCCCTTTTTTGTCACAAATTACTGCCTCTCTTAGCTAGGGTTAGTTTGCCTAGAAGTTGAAAGGATTTTACCATGCTCGACCGCAGAAGTGAGTATGTGTTGAGATTGATCTCTATTAAGACCTAAAGGAATTTTTGGATATCTAGATGGGAGACAAATGCTACTCTCAGTGGATCATGTATCTCAATATGCCTAACATTTGCTTTCGTTGCCAGGTTTCTGATCACAAGATCAATGATTATCCTCTCTATGTACCTCAAAACCGCCTTGTGGCCAAAGCAGCTCCCAAACCAGTCAAATCCCTAGCCAGGAGGAAGGTTGGCAAGTTTCCGGGGGCCGAAACAATAAGAGACAAACCCCAACAATCCAAGGCCTCTGGATTCTAATGGCCCCTGAGAGTCGGCTGTTAAGGAACAACCGCATAATGTGCATGCTAAAGAGCCAATGACTGCTGTTAAAGAGCCAACTGCCACTGCTAACTCAGCTACCTCGTTGCCAAAATACTCTAACACACCGCTCACGGTGTTGGTTCTCATGGACCAGACAGAATTATGTTTACAGTGCTCCCATCCAACAATCAGTTCTGTTGCTTCTACCAAATATTTCACAAGAGCCCTCCAAAAGGCCCATGAAGCCCTTCCCGAACCCCTTGGGACCATAGCCCGACTTGTAGCATGGAATTCCACTTAAGTGGAATACAAAATTGAGTACGCCAATCAGGAAAAGGTTGATCTTGCAAGATTTTTTACAGCACAATACTACTTGTTTTCTGCAAAATCAATATGATGGCCTTGATGGCTGTGGAGGATGGGGATATGGCTCTTGACTATCGTTTTCCAATGAATTATTTATCTTGGAATGTCTGGGGTCTTACAGACTCTTTTCGTAAAGTATGTTGTGTGTGAAACTCGATAATTCAATGTGTACAAATTTGGATGTTTTATTTTTTCAAGAAGTGAAAATTATAGGTTTTCAGTTACAGATGGTTTGTAAATCCATCTGGTCATGACATAGCTTGGCTTTCTGTAGAAATCATGAAGTAGGGCGTGGGGGTTTAATTTTGCTTTTTTTCTCCCAAATGACGGCCTCTATTAATTGACCATGGCATTAAGCCCACCAACCATGCCATATGGGTCCTATTTAATGTGAATGGCCGCCCTTTTAGTCTCACTAATGTTTATGCCTCTAATGATGTAGACCGAAAGGGTCCGATCTATGGCGGTGCATCGCCAACTCCAGTTTTGAATGATTTTTAGGTCATAAGTGGAGATTTTAATACGGTTGAATCACCTAATGATAAATGCGGCCACTTTTTGATGAGGTGGACACCTGGTGAAAGGGAAGTGTGGTACTTTGTGTGTAATAAATTTGGATTTTTTGATCCTAACGCTTCTCACTGTTCCCAACTCTGAAGCATGGTTTACTTGGTCCAATCTATGTGGTGGGGACATGATTTCATACTTAAATGGCTTGATAGAGCCATCTTGTCAGCTCAATATGATTTTGAGTTTGATAGCATTTATTCCATGCTAGTGGAATTCATGTTTGATTTTGTCCTTTTAGATCATTCTCCAATAAGATTTCGTATCACTTGGCATGATAAGTGCCCTTTCTGTCATAAAGGTCAATTTTTTCTTAACACTGCCTTGATGTAGCATGGGCCCTAATGTCAATCATATCAAGTGTGTTTTGAATTTAATTCCACAACCTAGTCCACTGCCACTGGTATCATCCACCTATGCAATCCAACTGGATTCAATGGTGGGAGGATGCTCTGATTTAGACAACTAGATTCATAAGAATCTATTACAAACAACTAGCCAAAATTTTGTGCCACTTATACTCTGCTAACACATCGGCCCTTAGATGAGTGGTGGTGGTGTTTCAAGGTGATCATTTCTATAAAACCTTGCAACTTCATGTTGCTACGCTCAGCCAATAAATTCAAATTGCGGACAATTACACTACCAGGGGAGCACATATTTGAGCCCGTATGCACTGGCTCAAAATCGAAGTACCGGGGTTTCAGAAGAATTCTGTCTCTCTGCTCAGAGACCAAGAAACCTTCCCAACAAATTCAGGGCTATTATGGAGGATGACGCTTGGATTACAGACCTGCATAATTTATGCTGCAAGTCATTTGTGCGCCATTACAAGGTCATGTTTCCAAGCTCAATAACCTTCTGCAGCTCGTCAGATTTCTCTTGATCAATGTCTAGGTGTTATGCCGCACAAATTTTCTCGAGACTCAGAAGGTGATTTATGACAGAATGCTCACCATTGAGGACATCCATGAAGACACCATATAGATGGCCATATTGATAAAGCTATCTAGAATTCGATGGATTCCCCTGTGAGTTCTATAAAGCCCTTTGGGATTCGATCGGGGCATGACCTGTTCCAAGTTTACCTCGAAGGATTTCAAAATCAATTCCTTAGGGCCACAAATCAATAAAGGGAAAAATCAAATTCATCCCTAAATCAGGGAGATCTAGAGTAAATTACTTGTTAGCGTGTCTGATCACTCTATGTCGAATGTTTCTTATAAGATCATCACCAAAGCTTTGGCTATGTGGCTGTGTAATTTCCTTCGTGAGCATTATTTAGCTTGAATAAATAGGATTCATCTAGGGTAGATATATCCTAGGATAATATCATTGTGAGAGTTGGGAAGGCATGGAATGGGCCTGCAAATCTAATCAATCCGCCATGTTCATAAAAATTGATTTTGAGAAAGCTTATGATTTGTAAATTGAATGACCGTTCATCCTTTCCATGCTTGCAGGCCCTTGGATTTGGCCCCATTTTTATTCAATCTGCTCAATGTAATTTTTGCAGATACCTCTACTCAGGTTTCCATAAATGGACATCAACTCATAGAGCCATTTTGGATTTTTTGCTACTATTCGGGAAGGCTGCCCTCTAGCTCCTACACTATATGTGCTCGACGGCTGAAGGATTTGGGTATTTATTAGCCAACGCTAAATCTCAGGATCTTGTTAGGGGAATTTTGCTTCATGCTGAGCCTAGTTCCCAACTTCCTCAATGGGAATTTTGTGGATGATTCTTTTCTTACACTCGTTGAAGATGAAGCGAATATTTATAATGCTATGCAATGCCTGGATACTTTCTTGCTTAGCCTCTATGGCTCATCCATCCAATGGTGAGAAAAATCCAGTGCTATCAACAATCTTTCCCTCCTGCACTAGATTGGCTTGCCGCTTTCCAATTGAATATTATCAGCACATTGTGAGATATTTCAAATTCTTGGGGATTCCTTTTGCATTCCAAGCTTCCCTGAGCCGAGCACTGGTAATATGTTATTCGAAAGGTGGCAAAAAAAATGGAGTATTGGATCACTAAACCCTTATCTTTGGTTAGGAAAATTCCAAATTTATTTCCAAAGTTCTTGCGGCCACACACGTTTATTATTCATCATGTTGTGTTCCTTCTAAAGCCTCCATTCAAAACCTGGAAAATCTGCTCAAAGCATTTTTTATGGGCTAATGCCTATACTAGATAAGGATTTCATTGGGTATCCTGGGAAATATGTTGCCTTCTCTGTAGTTCTGGGGGGCTCGGCCTCATTGACATTCAACGTCAAGGGCATGCACTTTGCATGAAATGGATTATCAGAAGCATTACAGGCTAAGAAGCTTGGAAAGTTCTAATACAACATGGTATTGTTGTAGGTTCTCTTTATGGCTGCCCTGCATGGAAAGGATTGGGTTTTGTCAATGTGCTCATCACCCCTGTGCCTGTCAAAATTGTCAGCAATTTTGTGCTTAAGAGAATTTAGAAAGCTTGAGAATGCATTAAACCCTGACATTTATTGAAGGGGGATGGCTGTTAGAATGGGCTCTCTGTTGACCATCAATCCCTTTGGTGGTCACCAATTTTTCAAACACAAGATAAGTGCTTGGAAAAATTCTCGGGAATCTCCAAGCTCAGATTCTTCAAACACGTAATTCACACCATTGAGGACTTCTTTTGAAAAAATGCACAATCATGGTTCTCTTGGTTGGCATTTAAAACTTATTTTTAGCTCTCTAACCAGAACCAAGATACTTACACTACTATGATTAGCTCGGTTCCTGACCACATGCTACACAAGATTATTTTTCTTTCCTCTCACCCGTGGTGGATGGACTGAAAATGGCATTCAGATACTCCATTTCGAAACTACAAAGCTAGTAAAGGCTATCATTGGATTTCACCTCATTTTCCCATGGTGGATAAAGTCAACACGTGATGGGGAAATCACTCCACTCCGTCTACCTGGAGTAGGTGATTTTCCACTGTATGGACTCTTTATGTAGAGCCAAAAATTTCCCATTTCCTTTGGTGTATTTTGTACCAAGGACTTCTTATCAGGGCTCATCTTATTCAAATTTGGATCTTAGCTCCCAAATGCTCATTTTGTGGTCACCTGGAAACAATATTGCATATCTTCTTGTTTTGTCCCGAATCCTGGACTGCATGGAATTGGATTCATTCATTTTTCTTTCCCTTAAGGCCATATAGCTTTACTTGGTAGCATATCCTATTGGGAGACAATCCAAAACTTATGCCTATATTCACCCAAATTTGGCATGTTTTCAAAGGGGAGATTTCATTTTGGATTTGGAAAGAAAGAAATGTTTTTTTATTTTCTATTTATGTTGTTGATCAATCCTTTTCGCTTTATAACAAGTCTATGGTGATCTCTAATGTGCTCCTTGTTGTCCACTCAAAATTCCCCGCTCTGATAAGAGTAAAATTTCAAAATTTTGAGTCTTAAGTGCGTTTCTCTGAAGTGCCTGAGTCGTGAATCTAAAAAAATCTGTGTTTTGGGTCATTTTGTGTGATTTTCGGGCCTGTCGGAACTTTTTGTCCCAACTGTCCCAAGTACAAAAGTGCATACTGTTCCCCGACCGGCCGAAATCCCCGAAGTTGTCCCATTTTCGGGCCCATCGGAAAATTTTGTCCCATGTGTCCCAAATGCATTTGTGCTTCCTATCCCTGTTTCGCCCGAACCGGCCGAGCCACGTGTTTCGCGCATTCGCGTCTCACCTGTCCCAAGCGTACCAAGTGTCATTCGCACTTAGTTTTTCCCGCTCACTCCGAGTATGATGCTATTCAAATTGGTGGTTGTATATTCAATGCGCATTAAATTCATTCCGCTCCTCAAACGGCTATATAACAAGCATACCACCTTTTCATTTTCCACATTACTTCCTTGCTATCGTTTGCTCAAACCCTTGCGATCTAATTCCCTGCCCGTATAGCCCTTCTTTCTGTAACTCCTATCCGAGTTAAGGTCGCAGCTCCAATCTATCAATATGAAGATCAAGTTTCAAGGACAGGAGAAAATCTCTCCGCTGGGGAAAATAGCATTCCAGTACTACAATTTTTTGATCATCCTTTGATCTGGCGACTCCACGTTTCACTCGAGGGAGAAGGGCCCTTGGTATTGAAGATTCTCAGTTTCAGCTTTTGGAGCAACAGGGTTTTCCTTTCCCTTCAGATAGAAGAACTCGTTCGACGAGCACTCCACTTGTTCGAGAAAGAAGTCCTGCGGGTGGTATTCCTTCAGAGCCTGCTAGCCCCAATCTACGAGCTTTGATCCTTGCTGGTGTTAAAGTTCCCCTCCAAGCCCTATTTCCAAGAATGGCGGGACAATTGCCATGGGGTCAGCGTGTCGGGCCCCTGGCCCTCACTCAGCCTTTACATGAGTTACCTAGAGGTAACCGAAAGAACTTCCCCAAATTTAAAGGCGACGACAAAGTGCACCCTGATGAACATATTGCAGCCTTCATAGTTACGTGTGGAGTCTTGGGGGTTGAACATGAAGACGTCTCAGTAAGACTGTTCGTCAAGATGTTACAGGACAATGCTGCTGACTGGTTCTATCACCTTCCGGCTGGTGCCATCACCGACTGGAATACAATGAGAACTCAGTTCGAAAGCCGTTTCAAGCCGGCAGAAGATGTGCATGCTCTGCTTGCCCAAATTTCTTAGATAAAGAAAGATCCATCAGAACCCATGAGAGAATTTGTGGCTCGATTTAACAGACTGATCAACAAAATTCCTGTGAATACTCGACCGGTTGATCAAATTCAAAAATGTTTCTTTTTGAATGCCTAAACGCCTAAAGTCAGTTATGCTCTAAGAAGGGCTAATCTTGGAACGTTAATTCTGGATCAAGAACTGGCTGTTAGTGTCGAGGATGACCTGATCATGTCAGGGAAGTTGAGAAGAGATCCTCCTAAATCTAAATCTGCTGCTTCTTCCTCTTCCACCCCTGGACCCAATACTGATCCATTAGTCCAGAAACTTGCAAATGATCTGGTGGCTATAAAGAAACAATTAGCTCAGCATGCACCGTATGCAGACGTTCCGAGAAGAAATTTTCAGCCCAGAAACCGTCTGCCTGCCCCCCACACAAGACTGGCACTTGAGGGACCTCCTGTCAAAGTTCCTGTGAATGCAACTTGTGAGGTTGAAGAGCCAGATGATGACAATGAAGCTTGTGAGGAGTTCCTTGAAGAATTCGATGATGAAGCAGAAGAACCTGAAGGATCTCAAGTCAGTTTCTTTACCACCGAAGGCACTGATGATGGAGACGACTATGATGAAGTGGTAGCAGATATGAACAGTGAATCATTTGCTGTCATGACTCGAGAATAGACGAGGCAGAAGGAGAAAGGGCAACAGACTATTGAACAGCTGGAAGAAAAAGCCCAAGTTCTCACAAGTTTTATCAAGTCACTTTTGTCTAAGGAAAAAGTTTTGGACCCTACCCCCTTGACTGCTCTGCCGCATCCTGTACTTCTAAGCCAAGATGAAGTGCGAAGGATTAAAGATATGCACAGGTATTCTGCCTATGGCAGAGCTATTGAAGCCATGGTGGATGACATGCTTGTTGCCGGGCTAAACTTCATCGATGAAGTTTTTAAGCTACATGGAAAGGTAGACAATTTGCAACAAAAGCTATCCTCTACCATCGGGGTCATGGATAAAGAGATTAAACTCTGGAGTAGTTGCATAGTAGACCTTCGCCTCATGGGACAGACAGATGAGAACATCTTACTGGCGAACAAGGTTTTCGATGACGCTAAGGACAATCTGTCAAAATCTTGGGTCTACAGCGTGGAATGGAAAATCAAAGTCCTGGAAGACACTGTGGGAGAAATGAAGAACAACTGGCAGAAGGGAGAAGCTTTCAAAACACTGACAGCTGCTGCTTTCAAAGATATGCATTGTCATCTTCAGGATGAAAACTCTGGCGTTCCCTTGTCCTTGCAAGAAATCAAAGCTCAGTTCAGAGCTTTTGTCAAAGATAATCTTTTCAAGGAAGACTCCATCTCTAAGGACAAGAAAAAGGAAATTTGTTCTCTTCAGTCTGCCATCGAAGAAGCAAACAAAGACTATCATACTCACGTCCAGTTTGATAAAGAGATGGAGAAATGTCTGGGATTTTGGACTCAGTCTGCAACCAACACGTCAGTCCCTCGTGGCAGAGAGATAGCTGAGTCATTGAAGAAGTTCAGGCAGCGGATTCTGAAGACAGTGGGTCCCTCCCAGTAGCCGGCCACCTGTCTCCCTCTCCTTTCTTTCCTCTTCTTTCCTTTCTTTTCGTATTCTTTGTAATTAGTTAACGTATTGCAATTGGTGGTACTTAACTATTCTTTAGTAAAAAGAAACGGTTACGAAGAGTAACTGACTTGTAAGGTTATATAATGGCCTTTCCACGCCATTTTTAGAGGAGGAAGAACTTGGAATATTTGCTGAAAGTGTAAATAGATCTGAAAGAAATCAATACAAAAGGGCTTTCCATTCATCGTCTATCTGTTTCTGTTATCTCTGTGTTTTCCTTTAATATTGTGAAGATCATTTTGTTTCCTGATTCATTAGTCTCTCTGATTGCGTACTATCCAGTTTTGCAAATACAGCGATCTTGTATAACCAAGAAGGAACTTTGCGTCCTTGATAAATGAATCTGAAGAAGGTTATTTATGGAACTTTGTGTCTTTTAAATTTAATCCTATTCAGCTAAAGCAAATGATCTTGTCTTGAATCCTTAAGAACTTCGCATACATAAAGAGTTATTCTGCCATCTATAATTCTGAATGTTGCTATTCTGCTCACCCTCTCACTCCCTTTCCTCAGCCCTTGTGTGATTGATGATCCTTGTGGGAAACACTTTCGTAATATCCAGGTTTAACCATAAAATAATGTTCTGTACATTTGTAAATAAGTTTGTTTCAGAATAAGGGAACCTCTCCCATTAAAGAGGAGGGACTTCTTGTCCCCTGACTGTTGCTCTTCTAAAAATTCCTATTTGAAAACCAACACTCCTGCAGATACAAGTCTAGGCCAACAAGGTTTCTTTAGAGGTTGACCACCTCCAAACCCTGCTATGACACTGGGGGAAGCCCCATGTAATGTCACCCATGTGCCACCATCTCCTACTAGGCACTCCCTACCTCTAGGATGTGGTGGCCGATGCAACTGCTCTCCACGGTGCACCTTCAGCCGAGATTTCCACTCCCCTAGCCCTTTGCACCAATGAAGTTACTCGCTAGCTCACCGCCATGGCTAGGGTTCATCACCTCATGACTGCAGGATCCCTTCACCAGCTCATCAGCAAGGCTGGGGATCACTGCCTCACCAACATGGTTGGGGCTCTCCTCTTGCTGTCATACCTCATACTGCTGACAATTGGAATCCACCCTCACCACCACCTTCATCAGACAAGTTACCTCACATTAGCCTCGTCATTCCTACTCACGAGGAGGCAGACCTAGAGGAAGAAGCTGCTACTGGTTGGGAGATCCTTCATGGTGACAAAAAATTACATGGCTTGGGCTGGTCAGATGATCATGATCTGCCTGCTTCAGGCATGTTTGCTACTACTGCTTGATTTGGTTCTATTTTTTCATGATGCCTTTTTGTACTCTCCTAGGCTCAACCTAGTTTGTTCTTCGTTTCTGTAGGCTTGGCCTAGCTTTGTGTGTGGTTTTGGGGCATGCTCTCATACCGTTTGATTTTTTACTGAAAGCTATATTATATGGTATTGTATTAATATAATAAAAGATATTTTTCATCAAAATACATTATTTGGTTTGATTCTTGTGCGTACGAAGATAGTGGTTCTGACACAGATTGGGATCCCAAATCCTCTGCCAATTGTAGGGTTTGTGATTAAAGAAGCATGAGGTACGTATGTGAAGCGTTCCTTTAGGAAAAATTCACATATATATTCCATGTTTCTTCCATCTCCAACTATGAGACTGTTGGATGATTCTAGCTCCCTATCTATTGCGGAAGCATTACCTTTGCAATGTTAGATTAGCTAAAGTTATGATGACTAATCTACTTTATTTGTCAAAAACATAATTAATCAAGTAGATTAACTTCTTACTGGTTCTTTGAACTGACACCACCAAACAAAACAATGTCACATGTTATGTGATGATGCATGGACATCTTATCATCGGATTGTGAAGAGCAACGTTAGACTTGATGATTTATAGTACGGATCTTTGATCTGATTGTACTTGTAATTATTATTATATAAACTTGTCTTGGACAAGCTGTACTTTATACTAGTCCATTTATGGTCAAGAATTGTAATATATAAATGTGATGACTGATTTATATATGTATAAATACTTTGTTACATTATGGGTTTACGCATCAAAACAATATATTTGATAAAGTTAAGGTTTCACATATTTAAATATCTTATGCTTATAATAGGTACATTTTTTTTTAATAAAGATATACCTTCTATCTAGTTGGCTCTTCATTGTTGTAAAGAGATTATTTTGATAAAGAAAAAAAAATTTAAGTGAGTTACAAAACTATTTTTGGAAGAGTAAAAAAATTAGGTTGAAGGTCTCAATTTTTGGAAGATTAAAATCTGATTATGGGTAATATATTGATCCAATCTACAGTAATGAACAATACGTTAATATTGGATAGTAATATGTTCGAAGATTCAAGTGACTAGTTCAATGTTAAATTAACTTTATAAGGATTAAAATCTACCCTTTGTGACATATTGGATTAATCCAAAAGTGTTACGCAACAAGTCCATAAATGATATTAGTCTAGTCAATCTTAGTTTGAAGGAATTTAAAAAGAAAAGTATGATAAACTCATCATGAAAAATTAGTATACGACCTTGTAATATTTAATGTTATATAAAGGAATTCTTCATACTCTGTAAAGCAACAAAAGTGTACTTTAAGCTGAGATTATCTCTAGCTTAAATCAAGATGTGCGAAACAATCTTAAGCAAGCATAGATATAACTTGATTAAGGGATGTAGAATCAAGATAAACTGTGATAAGATTGATAAGACTATTAAGACCTTCTAGAATCATGACTAAGGGTTTAACACACTTTTTCTATTAAAGTGTCAATATGTGTGGATAGGGAAGCTATGAGATAACCGCTTCATTATATTATCTATCTATCTGAAGTAATTAGACGTGTAAACTATAATTCACTAAGTAATTGTACTAAGTTTAAAAAATCTAGATAACAATGATGAGACATTTGTGAGGTGACGAGAATACAATTTTAGATGCTATGTGTAACCGTCTAAACCATGCGCACATAGTACAATTAAGAAACTTTGGCCAAAGTAATGTGCTAGTTGGGTACATTATCTAATCACTGTGATTCCTCAAATCCCGAAGTGTAGGATACAGGATGGAGTTTCACTAAATGAAACTCTAGGTAGACACTAGAGGATCAATCACATGTTCTCACTACCACAATGCAGTAAAACCAAGCGAGGCTAAGTATGAACATTCGAACACATGTTAAGGGTGATCGTGGAGATCAGGAATAACTATCCCTTACAACTGCACAAGGTTTATCACTATATCATAGAATGGATTAATTTAATAAGACATGCTGCATAAACTAGCTTTAGATAGATAACTGATTTATTTATGCATAGGAATGTTACTTACTGTTGTTAATTAAACATGAATTGCTACATTGACTAGCTGTAGCTAGTTATCTGATTTATATATGCAAAGGAATGTCTATTTCCTGTTAGGGAAAAAATAAATTCCTACTAATTTGGGTCTCAAATTTTAGGTTGTTATAGGAAACCCCTGCATAATCTATCTTATCCATATTCTATTTAGTATTTCTTATTTGTAGGTTATCAGCTTGTAGCAGAGGTATCCATCATCCACTTTGCACCCGTTTCCATCCACACCACATCCAAGGTAACATAAACCCTCCAAAATTTCTGAGTTTTCTAGTTTCTTTAGTATTCACCTCATAAACTTGAAAAGGAACAAAAAATTAGTTAAACATTCCTGGGAAACTCGGTAAGACCACCCTTTAGGTGATCCCTTTTGTTTATTTCATCTTTTTTACTTCTTCTATCTTCTAATAACAATGTAGCAAGAGGCTTTTCTTTTTTCTTGCTCGTGTTAGGTTCGGCCACTGGATTGCTCTTCTCATATGAGTTTAGATAAAAACAAAAATATTTATCCAGGTATTCCTCTTTTTTTCCCCCTATTTTCTCCTTTCTACATTATAATTTCCTTTCCTGTGTGTGTCCTCATTGAAAAATCACACTTCAATTTGGTTTAAAAATATATATTTTTCTTTTTTACATCCTGCTTTCTCATATAATTTAAGTAGGTGCCAAATTTTTGCATCTCACATCTCATCACGCATAACCTAAACCTCACAAATCAAATCACACATCAAAACATCCTTACTTGGTTGACAGATTGGGATTTCATCACCCAACAGGAAGCCACCTCAGACTTCCCTAGCCATAACAAACCTGAAACCAAACATAAATTGCCTTCTCATAGGTACCTGGTTATCCATCCCATTTTCTTCTTCAGACTTTCTTAATTAAGAACTTAAAAAGAATATTTTTCTTGATTTGCTTGGGTAAAACTTATTTCATGCCCGTAGTTACTCGTTTAGTAGCCAAAAGAATGGAACAAAAATTTGCTTAATCATCTCAACAAATATTTACCACAAAAACTACCTGATTTGTGTCATTGATTACTTATTTCATGAGCACCTAGCCTATCATCGATGTCTCTCACCCACAATCCCTTGTTCACACTACAACCTTAGGTGAGACTAATCCATTCTTATACCACCAATTTATCCTGTCTTGGCCAGCTACTCCACCGTCCATTAGATGGGAACCTTATGGCCCCCCTAAAATCCCTCTTGGTGATACCATGTCCAAGAGCTTCTGGATGCCAATCTAGTGGCGCTCCAAGAATATCTCTGGAGGAGATCAAATCAACTTCATTTAGATAGTCCACCACTTCAAGAACTTTATTCTTATCAGACCACCCCCCAAACCACCCAAATTACAATAAATGAACTTTCTACAACCCATCTTGCTTCCTCTTCCACTAATCCCTTATCTCATCAAACTACCCAGATAGTCACACCTATTCCTCATAATCTCCCTCTAATCAACATGACAATCAACACTACCCTCCCTATCAACTCTTTCATCACTATCTGTACTAGTGTCCCTAACCAACATATACAAACATCATATCCCCTATATGGAAAATATGATTTTCTCACATCTGGCATGCCAATCAATGCTTCCCAACCCCCTTTTATGGTACTTTGCATCATTCAATGACTAATCGATTCCAACAACCGTTTCAACATGTACATACACATATTCCTACTCAACTCTTTCCGTAACAACCTACCTAATCCTAACAATCCTATCATGTTCCCATTTCTCAACAATTATTTCAACAACCACCCCTTCTGTCACCACCTATGATTTACCCTCACCCCCATCAAATTCCTCACACATATGCAAATTCACCAACAAACTCATATGGCTATCTCTTACATACAAACACCACCTCTCATCCTCCAACAATTTTTTTCGAATGATCCCATGCATTCTCTCGTGAATAGGTTAGCCAACCTTGAGGCCACTACTTTAGGATCCAAGGTTTCATTATCATATGAAAAAATCTATAACGAGCCTACTCATCCATATGTACCAATTAAATTGTATCCTTTACACACAGAATAACCAAAATTTACCAAGTTTAACAAAAAAGAGGATCCGCAAAAGCACCTTCGTGCATTTAAACATGCATGTTATCTTATTGCACATGATTAGGACTTGATGCTCCACACTTTCCCCATGTCATTATCTAGTCCTGCGTTGGAATGGTACAATAGTATCCCTCAATATTCAATATTATCTTTATCCCAACTTGCACAACTATTTTTAGAACACTTTTCGATTAACATTGTGCGTAAAATAACTATCAATTATCTATACGCCATTTGAAAATTTTAAAATGAATCAATTGCAGATTTTTTCACACAATGGCGTGTCATTATAAACCAACTGTCTTTCCCTCTCCCTCAAGATGATCTCATCGATCTCTTCTCAGGGTCATGTGTGAAGCATATATATTCTACTTCAAAAATCCAATCATTCTGAACCTTTGACGAAGCCTTCACCATGGCTCACAAGATTGAAACACACGCCCTTGAGCAGGGTCATTTAAAATTAAAATCAAACAAATGTAAATGTGAATTTACCAAATCCTCTACACAAAATGACAAATAAAAGGTGACGGCTAATTTTGTTGTCATTAAATCATCTTCCACACCTACATTTTGCGTGTGGACTCAACCACAATCCCTATGACCAATGCCTAACTAAACTCCCCTAGGGGAGTCATATAATACAATATTTGACAAGTTGATGGTAATAAAATTTATCACACTTCCTCCTATCAGACCAGTTGATGAGTCTAGAATGAAATCCATGTGGTATTGTGAAGTACATTACTGCAAGTACCACCAAGTTGGAGGACACGACAGAGAGAGATGTCAAACTTTCAAGGATTTTGTCTAAAGACTCATTGATCAAGATGACCTTCAAGTGGAAAATCCAAATTCCTCACCTAACCAACCACTTGACATATTTAAACAAACTTTCCCAAATCATACACTAACAAGCCAAAATACCACTTCTACTACAACCCAAGCACCCAACGTTCACACTATAGACAATCTTAACACCGCTGATTAGGAACCAATCCCATCTACAACTTCCTCTCCTTCACCATCAATCACATATACTCCCTTTGATATTATTCCCACATCTATCATACCTACATTTGTTTTGACATCCACTCCCACATCTACAACTACTAGAACCCCATTTGTAAATACATCGTTCATGCCCCTAGAGACATTATGAAGAAACTGTTTCAACCTATTTTTGTACAAGGGATGTTTAATATTTTTCTTGTTTCATGGTTATGGACACTTACCTTTACCATGCATTCTTGAGCTTGAGAACTATCATTATTAGTGTTTCTTCATTACCACCCCCTACTATGAGGATCTTCAAGACACACATTCCATGTACATTTGACACACTTGTATTCAAAAGGTTAGCTATCAACTTTCCTCTAAAAATCTTATAAGTCAATAGACCGTTCTTGAATGAAACATGAAAGAGGGTACTTGTGCAACTTGTAATAGGTCCCTTTACTCCTGAATCATCATATTCACACTCTAATATGTTCCCTTAACCTTCTTAAGTATCAACCCTTCAACCATATATCTCCTGTCTTAACTCTTTCTTGAAGTAACCCTACTTCCTAGTTATATCCAACTAGGTCACAATGGTTACTATACCCAAAACTTTACATAGGCACCCTGCATCATCTCTAATACTCTTAGAACCTTTTGTGAAGACTGTCCTAAGGTAATTTGACCCTCCATTTAGTCATACCCTTGCATTTTATGGTAGTTCCTCAATTATACCTTGTTATCTTACTAACCCTTCCTATATATAAATGCCAATGAATATCTAATTCCTCTGAAACAACCTCAATCTCTCAAGATTGATTTAGAGACCCTTTATGGGGTTCTTAAATGTGCCTAGGTTTCATCACCTATTCCTATGTACGGAATAGTACTTCCCTTGGATTGTACCATGTAAATTAGGTATTTTATAGCTCATAGTTATGATAGTAGATATTTTTAGTGATGATATTGTTTGAGAATTGGTTGGAATACCTATATGGGGACCTTGATATGCTCAATGATGAATTTTTCATCTTAACTTAAAAGTTTGACGTTCTATGCAATTCAATATTCCTCCATTTGTATGCCTGTAACAATCTGCAATAAAGATATACATATAACTTCCTCACACATGTGATATAACACCTAGAATATTGAAGACTCCTACTAGACCCCCAAACAATCCTTTTCCCAAATTTTCATAAAAATTAGATGGTTAGAATTTAATTAGGATGATGCCCTAGTTTGGGCCCGAGAGGAAATAATTAAGGCTATAGGACAAATTACAAAGTTTTAAGAGATGTAAAAATTCAATGGTGTTAATACTACCTTCCTTCACATGCACATGCTTTTACACTGCTCCGAAATTTGTTCTTTTTTGTCACATTTCCACCATTCGGCCAGGACAGGGTCTACAATACACAGTCTATTCAAAGGTAATAATTCATACAAGTTACACACAATTTTTACCTAGAACACTATTCCATTATCTTGCTTATTCATCATACATATTGATTACATCATGATTTCCCATTCTCTCTATTGATCTCCTTGAATAAATATCTCTCTAGCTTCTTAACTAGCCTAACTAGTTGTTTATTTTTCTCCTAATAAAGCTCAACACACTCACTAACTTTACAATAGGATCAAATCTTATCCCTCAACCTTATCAACTCATTCTCAACCACCTCTATCTCATGACACACCTTAAAATAATGTTAATTAGGATTATGACAACTAATTTCAACCTCTTAAACACCTAAGACTTCATCTTTACAAGCATAGTTACTTTTTACATTGATTTGTCTAAGAAAAATTACTCATTCTCACTATAACAAATATACTAGGATAAACCCTATGTTCTTATGCCACTTTAATGTCTTGATGCTTTTGCATCATATTTTCAGATCCGACGTTGGTTCTTCATCAACTCCCTTACATATTACATCCACTTCATTATTTACTTCATCCATTTCGGTAGGTTTGACCACCTCACCTATGTACATCCCACCCTTGCCTGTCATACCATCCTTATAACCTATACCAGTACCTCCTCCCATTCTTCTACCCACATCAACTGTTGTGGTCACATCCACACCACCTTCTTACTTCACAAAAATGTCATCATTTGAGGAATTCTTAAAGGCACTTCAGCTTGCAATGACCTCAAATGTTCCTTCTATGTGATCAACACAATCTAACTGATCTTTGCCTTCCTTAAATTACATCAAATAAATGTTACTTCCTGCATCAGTGCCAACCATGACATCACCATCTGATCCTCTAGCTAAAATTTTCATCACTCCTCCCAAGGGTGCATCACCACATATGAAATCTATGACCACTTTTAGGGTAAAACAATCCAATACAAAATCATCTGTCTTAAGACCACGAAAATTTCAGCCCACCAATCCAAAACCACTCAACACTAAAGCACCAACCCACATCCAGACTAAATTCAAACGACCAAAACATCAACATTCTTAGAATTTACCCCAAGCATCCAAGATCTCTCATGAGGCATCTTCTATCACTTTAATTGGATCATATACAGAAATATTCCAACACTTGCTATAAACCTCTACAATCACGCTTCCGCCTATCAAGGACTTTGACCTAAATGGAAAGAAATCTTCATGGTTCAATTCCAACCTTATATGCACCTATAATCATACCCTAGGGCATGCTACTAAGCATTGTAGAGTGCTCCAGGTCATTATCCATAACCTCATTGAAGAATAAAGACTTCTTCTAGGACCAAGCCAATCCCTTCCTTCCACATCTAATCCAATATTTGTCATTCCACCTTTGGGAGATCAATCTTCCAAAGGTGGTCCCCTTTTGTTCATTAATGTTGTTCATGTAACCACTTGATCTGGCCCACACGATTCAAAATCAACCTATAAACCAAAATTTAAGACCTTCATCGCTATTCCTCCTCTTGAGGAGTTAACTACATCATTGAAAGCTAAGGTTTCCGTCTTACCGGCTTTGAAGCCAATTGAAAAAAGTATCATCAAACAAATTCATCATGCCCCAATCAAGATCTTGCTTTACGAGCTTATCCAAAACTTGCCAGATCTTAGACAAGCTCTTACTAAAGCCTTAAAGTGCATTTCGACATCTAGTGATGAGGCCCAAACATTAGTGTCCCTTGTAGGATCCCTTACAACTTCTAATGCTACCATATCAATTGATGATGCTGAAATTATAGGCATCTCGCTGGAAGAACATGACCTTCCCCTCTTTATCACAGTTAGGATCAATGATATGTTCATTTGAAGATACATGATCAACAATGGAACAAGCATTAATATCCTTCCATCACACACTTTCGATCAACTTAAGATCCCCAAGGAATTTTTTGCTCAAACACTTATGGTTCTTCATGCTTTTGAACGATGAAATCATTCCCGCCTTGGGAATGGTCATGATTCCTATCCATGTCGCTGAGAAGCTCATCTATGAGGTATTTTATATCATTGAAGGAAAATTCTAGTACAATGTTCTCCTTGGGTGACCGTGGATCCGTGCCATGCATTGTTTCCCCTCCACACTTCATTTTTCTCTTAAGTACGAAGACGAGGGAAGTATTCACATGTTCCCTAGGGATGCTCCTCCTTTCCAAGCATGTAACATGACCTATAGAAAAAATGATGTACTCATTCCCAAGAATGATTCATCTACGCCATCCACCAACATAGCCATTCCCTCAGCCAAACTCCCTAACGATGAATCCCTGGATAATGTAATGGAAAAACTTATGATAGGGGAGTATCACCTTGTCACACTCAATGCTCTTCCTACTCCTCACCGTATCGGTAGACCCAATAAGGCACCTATGTACCAACCAAAAGTTGGGGATGTAATTCCTTTTGGTCTACCACATCTTTGCACCAATCTCATTTATGGTGGGTTTGACAAACCCTCCTCTCACATCAATGATCTTCCACATGCTAGACCTTATATGAGTGGTTTTGAATTCCTCAAAAAACCATATTTTTCACACATCTATCTCCATAATTATGCATGGAAAGGATTCAACATGTGATGCTACGAGCATGGACTACACAGACTTATTATCGATCAATGTCGCAAGCCTCATGAGAAGTTTGGGCTAGGATACTGAGAAAAATCCTCTTATCCCATCCCACCATCTGAGATACTCATTGACATTCCTTCTCCACCTTCTCTATCTTATCTAAATCTTGAAGACATGGAAATGGATGACACCATTTCCATTGCTTCTAAATTTTTTTTAGTCTCCACCATAACTTTGGGACCGGTCACTTATTAGTGTGAAGATCAGAATAGATCCCTTCCCCTTTGCCATCCAAAAATAATAGAAGAATATTCTTCTATCATCAATGCCCTTTAGTGTGCTGACGATGACACCATTCTCTCCCATAAGATTCTTATCTTCATAAGACCTTACCATCCAACATACCAATTATTCTCAATGAATCCACTATTGATGTTAATATCTGGACTCCTCAGGAGCCTCACATTCTCAAAATATGCCCATCTCTTGATCCACATGAGCTTGAATATTTCATTGCATTCCTCACCCATTATATCTAGGAATTTGCATGGTCTTATTTAGATATGCTAGGTCTTGACCCCTCTATTGTTTCTCACAATATCGTCATCTTTCCCAATGCTAAACCGGTAAAGCAGAAGCTTCACTGCATGCACCTTGAGTTGCCATCCTTGTTAAAAAAGAGTTATAACACCTTCTTTCTTCCAATTTCACCATCCCCATTGACTATCCCTAATGGGTTTCTAGAATTTTCCTTGTCGCTAAGGCATCTGAAAAGCTTCATATTTGCATTGTTTTTTTGGTTCTCAAACTTGCTTGCCCAAGGAAGAATTTCCTCTTCCAAACATCGACCATCTTGTCGATCTTACTGAAGGTCTTGAGATGCTTTCTCCCATGGATGGTTGATCTGGTTATAGTAAAATTATCATTGCACCAAAAGGCCAACATAAAAACTCCTTTATCACCCTGTTATCCAAAATAAGCCCCTTGCTCATTTTGGCTAACTTCCTTTCATTCCTTCCTCCCTTGTGCCTTAGATGAATTTTTCTTACTTTTCAGGCATTTAAAGTTTCTAGAAATGGTTTCATTAGATAGAGAATCTTCTCAACTTTCTAGAAAGGTAAAAATTTTCCTCTAACTCCTTGTATTTTTCAAGTTATGGCTCGGTGAAGTTTTGGAGGGGAATTTTCCCATGAGAGTCCACCGGCGAATCAGAATGTGCCACGTCAGCGGTGGAATGGCGGGAGGCGGGAGAGATTTTGAAAATTTTCCAAGTATTGGTGGGGTGCACAAAAGAAATTTTTGGCCTGAAGGCCTGCCAGCCAATAGGAGGAGGCCACGTGTCTATGGGATCGTCAGAGTTCGGACCGATGGGAAGAAATTTGAAAAAAATCAGAAGTTGGCGCAATGGGAAATTTTGGAGCGAAGACCCACCAACAAATCACAACCTGCCATGTGTCCTAAGAGAATTTGAAGGCAAAGGGGTGGAAGGAAATTTTACTTTTCACCAAACTATGAAAAATAAACTGATGAAAGCCCGCCCCTAATGGCCTGTGCCAATCAGAGCACATCACGTGTCCATGTGGCTGGCGAAAACCTTAAGGCGGGCCCGTAGAGGAGAAAGAGCTTGTTCAATCCCGAGCCAATGAAAAGGAACCACATGTCCTATTCAAAGCAGTGGTCAGCAGTGATGGAAAATTTGAGAGCAGGGGCCCGTTAACGAATCACAACACGCCATGTGGCATCGAGGTTTCGGGCCGGCGGAGAATTTTAGGAAAATTTTCCAAAGACCAAAAAGGTGTAAAAAGGTCAGGGGAAGGCCCGCGACCAATCAAAAGGTGCCACATGTCATTGAATTGGTGGGAGGTGGAAATTTTTGGGGAATTTTTCCCAAAGGTCAAAAAGAGGGAAAATTTTAAACTTTCGGCCCGCCAAAACTCAATTTTGCCCTAGTTTTGCCCTAACTCTTCAAAAGGGCATAACTTTTTATCCAAAGCTCAGATTTTCATGTTCTTGGTGTCATTGGAAATCTGGTGAAATTATTTACATGATGGAGGGCTAAATTTTTTGTTTTGGTGGGGTTTGGAGAGAGAAAATCAAAAACACTTCTGGCACAGGAAGGAGAGCAGAACTGACGTTTCAACCACCATTTTAAATGAAGTATGGCTTCCATTCTCTCCTAGCATGGTAAAAACATTGGGGAATGAAATTTTGAGGGCACCCATGCTATTTTAATGCAATTTAGTCGGTGGTTGAAGCATCCTTTCACGTTTTCCCATGTTTCTCCTTCTTGAGCTCAAAGTTTCACCATTAAAAGCCAGTTTTGGCTCATTTGTAAAAGGTTGAACATTTTTATGAATTGCAGGCTCCCTTCTTCACCCTAGAAAGTGATTTTGTGGAGTATCAGACCTCTTTTCAGGACTGTAACTCATTTTCTACCTCTCTGCTATTGTAATGCATGTATTTTTTAAATGGGATGACAGTGCAAGCTCTGTGAATGAGTTTCAATCCTCTTCTTGTATTGTTTTGCTTCATTTCTGATATTTCATTAGATTTCAGTAGTTTGTGTATGATTTTTGTTGCATTCCTTTAATTTGTGTCAATTTGCAGAAGTAAATGTTCGCTACTCCTTTGGTGTATCACCTTGTTAGTATTAGTTTTATTTCTTTTACATCCTCTACCTCTATCCCCTTGGAATTTAGAGTAGGATCTGATATTAAACCTCTGCAATTTTCAAGTTATACATCTGATCAGAGGATTTGAGGAACTAGCCTCTAATCTAGAGATTATTTTCCCATTTTGCAAGTCCCACAATTTGGGAAAAGATTAAATGTTGTGCAATCACACTGCACGTCCATTATCAAATTAGAAATATGAGAAAACATCCAGAGGGTGCTACTGATTTGCACGAACACACCCCTTAAGGGACCTTTTGTTATCATGTCATGCCCTTCAGTTTGAAAAATGCTGTCACTACCTATCAGTGGGCCATGACTTATATCTTTCATGATCTCATCCACAAAACCATAGAAGATTATGTTGATGATCATTTAGGAAAATCTAAAAATCAACATGACCATATTACTGTTATCGAAGTCTTATTTGAGTGCCTTATTCACTTCTGCCTTCATCTTAATCCAGTTAAGTGTGTATTTGGAGTATTAACTAGAAAAATCCTTGGATTTATCGTTTCTATTAGGGACATTGAAGTTGACCCAACAAAAATTAAGGTAATCATCGAAATGCCTCCTCCTTCCAATCTTAAGCAGCTTCGCAACCTTCAAGGTTGCCTCTGATCTATCTACCGTTTCATCTTGCAAATTTTGGATTGTTGTCAACCCTTTCATCTCCTCCTTTTTAAGGACACAAAATTTGATTGGGATCATGATTGTCAGAAGGATTTTAATGATCTTAAAAAATATCTCCTATCTCCACTAGTGCTCATACCTCCATGCGAGGGGGGGCCATTTTACTTATACATCTCTGCTACCTATCATGCCTTAGGAGATATGTTAGCACATCGTGATGATTAACATTTTGAACAAGTTGTTTATTACATTAGTCACACTCTTCATGACTGTGAAACCCGCTACACTAAAGCTAAAAAGATGTGTTGTACTCTCTTTTTTGTAACTTCAAAGCTTCGGCACTACATCCTTAATCATAAGACATGATTACTATCTTCCATCTCCTTAAGACGATGCATTCAAAGCCATATCAAAATGATCATATCACTCGGTGACTCATGCTTATGTCTGAGTTCAACCTCGAGTTCATCTCTCAAAAAACTATTAAGGGCCAATATATTGCAGATCAATTAGCATCACCCCCTGCCTAGTTCTCATCTTCCTCATGAGAAATTTCTAGACGAGTCCATTAATCAATTTCATCAAAAATATGGCACTCTTAAATTTACTCTCTTATGCGATTGCTCCAAATGTTAGCAAGGGGGAGGCATTGGCATTGTTCTCATTCCTCCTTGGGAAACTCCTATTCCTCTTGCAAACAAACTCAATTTTGAGTGTACAAATAACATGGCAGAGTATAAAGCCCTTATTTTAGGCCTTGAAACCACTTCCTTTTTAGGTATTCAAATTCTTGACATCTATGGGGATTCCAAACTTATAATCAAGAAATTCACAGGTGAGTATCAATGCAAAAATGATACCCTTCAAAAATATCACGACATTGTTCATCTTCTCATTGAATCCTTTGATTCCTACACCATCCAAGCTATTCCTAGATTGACCAATCATTTTGTTGATATGATGGAATCCCTCGCAGCTCTTATTCCATGGAAAATGGAGGAATCCAAGCTTTTTGTCATCGTTCATCGTAGTGATCGACCATTTCATGAGTTAACCCAAGTCAATTTTGTTAAATCTAATTCATCAGACATTTGATATTACAAAATATTTGATTATCTATCCAAATCCATTATTTCTCCTGATCTATCCAAGAATGCTAAGAAGTATTTCCTTCAACGTGATAACCTCTATGTGATCCTTGGTGGCATTATTTATAAATGCAGATTTGACGGTGTTCTTATTCGACGTCTTAAGTCCCATGAAGCCTCTCAGGCCATCCAAGAAGTCCATGATGGTATTTGTGGTTGAAATTATAGTGGCTTAGCTATTACTAAGCATGTTCTCCATCTTTTCTATTATTGGCATTCCCTTAATCATGACTACTGTGAGTACATTTAGAAGTCTGAAAAATTTCAGCAACATTCCAATCTTATTTACATTCCTAGCCAAGATTTGCAGCCGACCCATGACCTTTGGCCCTTTTCACAATGGGGTCTTGATATCATTGGTCTTATTAATCCTCGTTCCTCACAGAAACATCATTCCATCATCAGTGCAACTGAATATTTCAATAAATGGGTAGAAGAAATCCCACTCACCTCAACCAACTATGGTCCAATCATTAATTTTATCTACCAAAACATCATTTTCTGCTTTGGTGTTCCCCACACACTTGTTTTGGACAATGGAAAGTCCTTTAAAAACAAATATCTTAAGAAAATATGTAATGCATTCAACATCCAACTTAGCTTCTCTTCTCCATATTATCCTGAAGCTAAATGGCTAAGCTAAAGCTACTAATAAAATCCTTCGAAACATTCTTGCCAAAACCATTGATCAATCAGGTCGTAATTAACATCTCCAACTTCCTTTTTCCCTTTAGGCCTCTCGCACTAGTATTCATATCTCCACAGGAGCTACCCATTTTTCTCTTGTTTATGGCTCCATAGCCATCCTTCCCCTTTAAGTTCAAATTCCATCTTTGTGTGTATTCCTTCACAAATTCATCTTCGATGAAGACTATCGCCAAAAAATTCTAGCACAACTTGAGTTGTTAGATGAACACCGCCTTCTTGCTCTTGAACATCACCATGTTTATCAGGATCACATTAAACATGCTTACAATAAGCACCTTAAAGAGTGTGAATTTAACATCGATGACCTTGTCCTCAAAGAAAATTAGAACGTCACCACTCTAGAAAGGAGACAATGTGGACTCCCCTAATTGGATTGGACCATACATGATTACACATAAGTATGGGTCAAGAGCCTATCAATTGGCCTCTCTTGATGGTAAACTGGAAGTGGAATCACTTAATGCATTGCACTTGTGACCATTCTACTGTTAGCGTGTCTACCAGTGCTCTTAGTCATATCTTTAGATAATTCCTCCATCTTAGCATCTTCCATCTCTCATTGTGATGATTTGGAATTATGTGGTCTTTCATCACTTCCTAGATATGACCTTAAATATGAGCACCAAGGCTCTACCCATAGCATATTCCTTATGGATAGGTTCTCCCTTCTTGTTTATAACTTCATGATCATTGCATCCATCACCCTCTTATTCACCTATTGGTACCATGCAAAGGATCCAGGGGTGTCTCTTGTACATTCATTATCCCCTCTTAAGTGGTCTACTTAGCTAGTCCCAGTTCTACCCCATGTAAAAAAAATCAAATATTGTGGATGCTCAAAAATCAAAGTCATTAAAAATAGATTGATCCTTCGAAGGACAACTGTTCATGTATAAAAAAAGAAAAGCATGCAATTCAAAATTAAATTAAATAAATAGACCAATCCCTCGAAGGATGACTATCATATATTATTCTTGGCATAAAAATTATGTGTAAAGTAGACCATACCCTCAAAGGATGGCTACTCTCTTATATGGCATTTGAAGGCTTCCTGCATTGATCGACCTTCCATTTTATTAGCATCCTCTGAAAGCTTCCTGCATTGATCAACTTTCTTCTAGCAGACTTCCCACATTGATCAATTTTCTCTTTCCCTTTCCTAGAGATGGGGCATAGTTTTAGGGAACACCACTTTTGGAGAACCCTCTTCCCTTGTATAGTTACATCTCAAACCCCTTTATCATGATAAAAATTAGGTTTATGAGTTCACTTCATCTAGGTTCCTTATGATATTTGGTATAACTAACTATCATTGGTTGTATACTAACATTTGTTTTGGTCGTATGTTCCTTACATTATCTGGATCCCCTTCTTGTTTACCTCTAATGCAGTTGGAGTTATATTTTGTTCGTGTGTTCCTCGATATGACGTAGTGTCATTCTTACCTATAGGTTGTTATGTTCAAGTCACATCTCATCCTATGATATTATTTAAATTTTCTAACATTCAAGCCCACTCTATGGCCATATTTACCTTTTTACCTCCGGGCATTTTAATAAGATATTCAATCTTATCCAATTTAATCTTAAAGACCACCTGGTGGCCATATATACTCTTCCTTCAGGTATTGTTTTTTATTTCGAATCCTTTTCTTCTCATTTAAAAGTCCACATTTGTGGCCATACTTATTTTCCCCTTTGGGAATTTTACTCCAATCCACCTCCTAAGTCCACTTCTATGGCCATACTTACTCTTCCTTCAAGAAATTTTCACATTCCTATCCAACTGGTGCACAAAGTCCATCTCGAAGCCATACCTTTTTCCTCTCTTGGGGCATATTTTATTTTCCTTTTTACCTTAGTGGCCATACTTCTCCCCTCTTGTGGCATATTTTATTTTTTTCTTTACAACCATATTTTCCCCTTTCGGGCATATTATTTCATCACACACTTTTTCATTTTTCCTTCTCAACCATCTTTCATGTCCTACGATCCTCGTCCTTTGTAGACACATACCTATTCACTCAATTCCTTTTGTACGAAGGATTTCACATACATTTTGAATTTAGTTGTGCATACTTTGATGAATTTCCTATGACCCATTGGTCATCCCGGCTTACATCCATACTATGCAGTGATCTTCACCCACTCACTGCCTTGTAGAACGTTATAGCCCATCTCCATTGAGACCGCAATTTTCCTCTATCGATGTGATAGTGAAGTCACTGCCATAGTTTTCATTGTTATTATGATTCCTTTTGCTTGGGGAATCTTTTCTTGGTAATCCTTTTACCCATACTTTTTTCACCCACTCGCCCTTGTTCATATATCTTTTTCAAACGCATCATCGATTTCCCTTGGCATCATTGATCCCCCATTTTAGGGGGAGCTTATCATCTACCTTTCATCAATCCTCATCCAACTCTCATCATTTTTGTCTCATGGCTTGCTATCATAAACCACTCAACAAAAAGGGGCAAAATGTAGACACCTAAATTCGGTATCCCTACTCCTAATTGCCCACATGCGCATATTTATTTAATGTATCCCCCTTATATTTAATTAAATGTCCACTTAGTGCCTATCACCTTTAAGTTGTTATCTAATTAACATTAATTAATTAATCGAAAAAAAAAATTTACATTTTCCTAATGGACTTTCTATTTAGCATCCCTATGCTTTTTATAACCTACCATTATCTCCAACTCACCCATACCTCATCCCTAAATCACTCCTTCCCACCTACATGCTTTAAAGCATCCTTCCAACTTTTAAAATCCCAAAATCATGATCAAAATACAAAAATCTAGCCTATTAGGGAAACTTTCCCTGCAATCTGCAGTAACCCAGACCAGTCGTCATCACGCCTTTTAAAATTAGGTGATTTCTTTCCATTCTCAATCAAATGCACACAAACATCCAAGATTCCTTGTGACCTGTGAATGATCTCTCATTGGACCCTACGAAATCAACCTTCAAAATAGAACATCCCAACGATCCACTAGAAACCTCCTTGGAACATGCTCACATCTCTCGTGATCAGATTTTGTGAGATTGTTATTATTTTGTGTTACTTTATTCATGCTATCTATATCAATATATCGTTGTTGCTATCTTGTTCAATCTAACACTTTTGCAAGTTTAGCAGATCATTCTTAAAAAATTACTCAGAGTTGTATGCCATCAAGTCTTCCTACTTCTAAGTTTACCTTTATCAGTCTTGCTTCTACCTTCGATGCTATTCCACTTAGCTAGATTCACCGTCACCTAGGCCGAGTTACCACCGAATTATCCCTCTATAATTGTACTTTCTACTTCTCAGAACCATCTCCATCTTCTGCATGAGCTCCATGTCTTTTCCAGTTTGCTAAAACTCTCATCCAGTCCCTCTGTTGCATTAAAATCATCCTATCTACACTCCAGTCGCTGTCGACTAAGGTCCCGGTTCTCAATCTTCCCTTCTTAATCCCTATCTTCTATCATTTTCCTATTTTTTTTCCTTCAGATTCCCTCTGTAGGTTGACTCCAGCATACACTAGCCTTTGTATCATCCCGATCACATCCAAATATTGTAGGGTTTGCATATTCATCTTGCACTCCAGATCTTCACTCCTAGGTTATCGTCGACCTGCTCTTATACAGTCTAGATCGTCATCGACCCAGATCGGGTATTATTTTATTTGTTGTTAATCAAATCAAATCATTATTCTTATTCATCATAGTTACTTTCATATTTTGTATTCTTTCAATTTCTACATACTATCAATTTACATGTCCTTTATATCACTTTTGTGTAACAAATGGGGGTTGACATCCACCAAGGAAGTTAATGCTTCTTGGGCCCACTTTGTCGAACAACCCCTGCATAAACCATTTAATCCTTTTTCTGTTGGTTTTTCTTATTTGCAAGTTATCAACTTACAGCAGCACGATCCATCATCTACTTTGCACCCGCCTTCAATCCACATCGCATTTGAGGTAACATAAACCCTCCAACATTTCTGATTTTGTTAGTTTATTTATTACTCACCTTAGTAACTTGACAAATAATGAAAAATTAGGTAAACACCTATACATGTGATCCCCACTTCACTAATGTTTAGGTACCCCATGGGGCCCTACTACATGGCGTAACCAAATGAGTGGGATTCAAACACGGGTGGTCATTCTGATATAAAATGTAATGAAACTTTACACCAAAAAATCAATGCATTAATGAATCCACACACCAAGATCATTACATTTTTTCTTCATTTGAAATTTCCTAACTGGATGATTTCATTAACATTCATGTGTGTGTAGAAAAAAATGTGGATTCATGTTGCATTTTCCCTACATCTCTAGTTGCATTAGGTAGCTTACGTTCTTTGGTCACTGTACGTACCCAAAATTGTAAGGTATTGTACTGTCAGAACAATGTGACACGTGCCCCAATGATGATACAGGTCTCCTCGCAAGGTGTTCAGGATCTGGAAAAGCTCTCTAAGTGTGCGTTAACATCCCACATGCCCCGCTTAGCCCCTGCGTGCTTTATTTTTCCTTTTCCCCTCTTTTCTTAGCCTTTTTCTCTTCAGTGATGAAACCACCACCCTGCCTGGGCGGCGGTCTCATGACCGCCGCCATGAATAGGGCGGCGGTCCTGTAACCACCGCCCTGCTCAGGGCGGCGGTCCTTTACGCATTTTCTAGAAAGCTCTTTTAACATGACTCACGTAAATTCAATGTTTTACTAGCTTTCTTTCACTGCCATAAGCTTGCATTTATGATTCTAGTTCCCTGGAATAGTGTTTTGCCATTGTTTATAGTTTAAGAGTTCTATTTGGCTTTTACCTTGGGTAAATGCAAATGCTATAAATAGATGGCTTGTGCTCAAGCAAATGCCCCCTCATTCACTTCTCATCTTCTCATTTTCAGTAATTCAGTCTTTTATTTTGCTTAGGATTCATAGTTTAGTTCGTTACATGCTTAGTTAGCATTGTTTTACTGTTGGTAAGCCACATATCCATCTTGTGCAAGCAGTGCTGTTATTTCATCCAATCCATTGGAGTAGAATAGCTTAGGAAGCCATTAAAGTTGCAGGTTTTGCTCCTCAAACAGGATAGTTTCAGGTTCTGGATGCTTTATGTTGCATGACTCGCAATAGATCCCGCTAGGAATTGCATAAGCCAAGCTCTGTACTCTTGCGCTATCCCTCTCCTACTCGCATTGTATTCGGTGTGTATTCTGAGCTGCCTTTATCCCAATATCTACTTCTGTTGATGCTAGCATTACACGCTTTTCTGGATCCACGTGAACATGAAAGAACGAGGAGATCATACTGAGGGGACAAGATCACACACACCATCAGATTCGCCACTGTTCTGCAGAATCCAGGTTCTAGCTTTCAAAGTTCTAGTTAGAATCATATCAAATAGAGTAGTTAATTACTTTATTTCAGTAAATTCTATTCTCGATATTGCCAGGGAAGCTGTGGGGATTGATAGTTTCTGAGAAACTATGATTCACTCCTCACTTCTGAGGTAGGATCGAGAATCTTGCAAATAGATTAGATGAGCTATTTTATTGTTTAGAATAGATCTACAAATTACACAGACAAATAGCTACACTCGGTTATCTTGTTTGTTTTAAAGTATTATTTTAGTTGTCTTTCTAGATATTTTAAATAGTTGTTTTCTTAAATTCGTAAAGTTCATCAGAAAAACACAAAAAGATAGAGAAAACATATATGCTATAGATACACTTCACATAGTTAAATTTCATTTTGTTACAGTTAATTTACTTTGTTACTTTTGTATGACAATCACGGGACCTAGAGAGCCCAGGGAATACATATTCGAGCCAATCATGCCCCAGCCCAATCTCATCATGACAATAACTGATATAGATCAAAATCTTAGGATTCAAGTCTTCCGAACAACGGTAAGCTTGCAACAAATCAATTCTCAGTTGAGCGGACTAAACATAGAAGACGACCAAGCACACACGTTTTGGTCAAATCAACCAAACTACAGATTACCCTAGGCAAACATTCATATGACTGTAGAAGGGTTCGAAAGAGAACAAACCTTTGGTTGTGATCCTTTGGTCCCATAGCCAGATGCAGGAGACACTCTTCTAGATATAGATACCAGCCTAAGAATCCAGGTTGCACGAATGCCTGTAGGGTATTATGAGAAAATCACACAGTTGTTGATCCTAAACATAGAAGCTGAGAAAGCATACGATTACTAGATATTAGGGATTAGGACTTGATTTCACGCATGACCATAACAGGTCCACAACGACTAAGAGTCTATGGTTGTGACCCACAAATCCCGCAGCCCAACGAATCCATAGGAGAATTAGACATAGACACTGGCCTACGCACACTAGTATTCCAGTCTACTCCACTTCCACCTATCATCATCGAACAATTATCCTTGCTAGACACAACAGCTAACAAAGCTAGAGAGTTCTGGACTAGGCCAGAGAACCGTCCATAGGATTGGCTACATTTACCATCCACCATATGACCCTGTCTGGAGAAATACACGAAACTATCCCGGGTCATTTTCCACGTATTCCACAACCCATAGATCGAATCACGCCAGAGCTCGATATTGATTGGAGCCTTCGAGCAGTCATCCTTTTTGACCGATCTATCACACCAACCCAAGTTAGGAGGGATTTCTTTGCTTTAGATTCGCAAGTTCCGTTAGTGCGCATTGAAGACATTAGATTACCTAACTAGTTTGTCTGTATCTCACACATATTCCATCCCCACCGGTTGTCTCGGCACGACCTCGGGAGGTCGGGTGCGAGGAAGAGTCACTTGTAGATTCCCACGCTCGCTTGTCACTTTTCCGTCGTACAAAATTGGTGAACCTGACGTGAAACAAACAAAATTAGTGAAGCTGACGTGAACTTCCTACTTTCTAGTTTGGAGTCATAGTATCACGTGTTCTTCCAAGTTTAGTATACTTTTCATTTTCTCTGCCTCATTGGCTTTCACCTTCGCTCCTTCCCATTATTCTGCGGGTATTCATATACCCCCCGAATATGTCAGGATTCGATGCATATGGCAGACCCCTCTTGGGTCTTGAGGCATACTACGCCCAACAGAATAGACAATCATCACCCTCGCTCTCAGTGTGGGGCGACAACTATTCAACTAGTTAGTTGTCAACACAAACTCCAAGGATCAGATATAGCTCGTCCTTCCAAACAGAGGAGTTGGAACAACTCGCTCAAACGTAACAAACAGAGCCTTTGGGCTTGAACAATATGACGTTCATCGGAAAAATCTGGTTCATCTCTTCAGATACTACTTAGACCACAAATTAGTAGACAATCAGACTCATACCAAGGTTTAGACGATGAATATTCGGTACGTTATGCCAGGAATGACCAATGTTCTCGAGGTATGTATCCACCTGTAGGAGGTTTACAACCACAACCCGAGGTCTCTTTTCAAGAAAATACCTCTATGCCACTGCATATAGGAAATACTCTCGAAGAAACTTGGCAAGATAGCGATCAGTTCATAGCAGGATATCACATGCCTATACAAAACCATGGTATACAACAAACGCCACCAAGGCAGAATATCGTAACTTCACCAAATGAAGTCATTTCAACTCTAATAGAAAAGGTTAGAGGGTTAGAACTTGCCCAAGCAAGTCAAAATTCACAATTCATGCAAGCAGGGAGTTCCAATCCTCCACACCATCCTAGCGAAGTGGATCTCCTCACAGGAGTAGGCACGTTAGGCATGACTCCTCAGTATTCACAACAAATGCCAACTAGACCCACCATCTCTAGCACTGTTCCTCCCGGTCTAGTACAGAACAATCCATTCCTGGATAGTACCCCGTCATACTTAAACATATACTCCAAATCACCACAAGGGGATATGTTCTCCTCTCCCGGCATTTTTTCTCAAACACAGGGGCTTCCTTATGCCCCTGCCAATGCATACACTATGCCATATCAACAACCCATCCCACCATCGCTCCCTCAACAGGCGCCATCAATGGTCGAAACATATGCGATAGGGACTTACTCAGAATATTTGAAAGAACCCTTGGATTTCACCATACGAAGCGTCATGCTTCCAAGACCTCTTCCCGATTTTCCCAAATACAAAGGAGAGGGAGATCCAAACGCGCATATCAAATCTTACGCTACAGCCATTCGAGAACTACTCCCATGGGATGGGGTTGTTGCTAAAATATTCCCAAAAACCTTGGAAGGCATCGCTCTCGATTGGTATTATAGAATACCTAAGGCTTCCATCCATTCGTTCAAACAACTCGTTTCAGAGTTCATCAAGGCCTTCGACATGAACAAACTATTAAGAACAGGAATCAGGGAGTTCTTACACATCAAACAAGAACACAACGAATCTGTCGCCCATTTCATCCAAAGGTGGCGTACAGTCCTTTATTCCTCGGCAAGTGCTCCAAACATGGATCAAATGGAACTATGTGATTTATTCCTTCATTCGCTTAGCAGAGAAGTGAAGGAAGAAGTCCAGAAGTTCCCATTACGAACTTACGATGAAGTACTAGAGAGTGCTCTTCGAATAGATCAAGCAGCAATTGATAGTGGTCGCAAAACATATGGAGCAAACGGGAGGTTAATCGCCCCCAATCAGAACACTACAACTTATCCCACTACCACGAACGTCAATCAAGGACCTAAAATCCTTAACAAAAATCGGGGTGTAACAACAGATGGAGTAACCGACCAGCCTAAAAAGGTAAATGTTGTCAATACTCCATCACAAATAAACAACCAACGAAATAATAGCTTTACCCCGACAGTCAATGCAGTGGATTTTAATCATCCACAACAACAACAACAACAACAACAACAACAACAACAACAACAACAACGGTGAAATCCCATATAGGGTCCAAGCCAAAATTCAACTAGGTACCAAAACCAGAATTCAAACCAAAGACAACAAACGCAAAATTTTAATAGACAACGGTTTGATCAAAATTTTGGGCCACAATACACATCAAATCAACAAACTAGGAATTACAATCCTAATTCGTACTGTGGTTTCCACAAAATTCGGGGCCATGACACTAGAACGTGCCGTGACTACAATAAATTCATGCAACGCTTGCCAGATGAACAAAAACAACTTTTTATGGATATGTTCTTAGCAAATCCTACGTCACCAACGTCAAATACCTTTTCAGGGGCAGTTTCCCCTCAAAACGCACCTCTGAAGATCTTTAATGATCCACTCCCAAATCACGATAACAACAGGCTAAATCCAACTGGGACAAACAAAGGTGCAATGACAGGAAACAATGATCATGAAGCCTCGACCTCGCTAAATCCATTAGTTTCGCCGCAACTAGGAAGTCAACTATGACCTAAGGTAGTCGGTTTAGTATAGTTAGACGCTGAGCTACCCATCGAAGCTATAACAAGGACGCAAGAGTATTTCTCTCAGCCAAGTCCAAGCCACCTGCCAGAGGTAGATGACATCCAACAAATCGTAGTAAAACCTGTGGGAGCCTATGATTTGATTAACGACCTAACAAAAACCTTCTCGCATATTTCATTCTTAGACTTACTAAAGAACTCTCCTGCCCACAGGGCTGCTCTTTTAGAAGCATTAGGTTTAGGTCATTTAATTAACATCACTCCACCTCCTGAAACACAGGTAAATCATGTGGACTTTGATGTTCATCCTCCAGGGTAGGCAGATAGGGATGTCGAATTCATATTCGAGATAAACAAAATGCCAACAGATGCTGAGATCGCACGCCGAGGTGATCCAGCCTTACATTTGCAAGTATGGGTTTATAACAACTATGTAAAGCATGCAATGGTTGACGATGGGGCGGCAGTTAACATAGTCCCCTTCTCTTTCCTCCAAAAGCTAGGGTATGGAGAAACCAATTGCTCCACAACTCGAAATACACTAAGGGGCTATGATAGTCTTAAAGCCACCTCGGTTGGAACTATAATATTACCGGTCACCTTAGGACCCAAAACCATCTTGACTGAGTTTTATATTATAGATCGGGAAACTAACTATAATATGATCCTCGGCCGACCTTGGATACACTGCATGAAGGCAAGATCCCTTCTACACTATTTCAAGAAGTAAGGTTTTTACATTTAGGAAAGGTATTCGTGGCCAAAGGTGATCCAAAACCATTTGATGTACACCTAGCTGACTTAAAGAAAAGACCAGGCGTACACTCGAGTTTGAACTCCCAACAAATCAACTTAATAAACCTACCGACGCAAAAACAAATGAAAAGTTGGTACCTACGACAGATCTTGAAGCTATGAGCCTAGCCAAAGTAACCCCAACCCCTAAAGATGAGGCTAACACTGTAGAAGTAGTATCATTAAGAACTACTGCAAAAATCGTTGAACTGCTAGAAAATGATCTACCAATATTCTTACCATTCGATTTAGTAGGCATAGGATATCCCATTGGCATTGGCTCTCTTCCAGCAGAGGATCTCTGTATGGTGGAAGTAGAATATGCAAACACAATAGATATCCCAGCGTCCATATTCCCAGTCAAATATTGGACACTCCATTTTGATGGAGCTAGATGCCGTTACGGAGCGGGGGCAGGTGTAATCTTCACTTCCCCTGAAGGAAAAGTCTTACCTTTTGCCTTTAAACTAAATTTCGAGTGCACAAACAATGGCACTGAGTACGAAGCCCTCCTCCTTGGCCTCATCTTAGCTAAAAGAATTGGTGTTGATAACATCAGAGTCTTAGGAGACTCACAATTGGTAGCAAACCAAGTCTCAGAGATATATGAAACCAAAGCCGAGCATTTACAGCTTTACAAAAAAGTTGTATTAGATTTAAGCAAGGAATTTGACTTCATATCAATTGAAGCAATCCCGCGAGAGGAAAATCTTCTCGCTGATTCAATAGCAACTTCCGCATCATGTTTTACTCCAAGCAATAAGTTAGAGGATACCCGTTTCATAGTATCCCTTCGTGATGAACCATTGATAAAGACAATGACAAATTCTCTTTTAAACAGAAATGAATCTACTATCCTAGACCATGTTGATAGTGATATGGCCACTTTGGATTACTTAAACACCTATGCGGCACTACATCTCTCCTATCATATGATAGATTTGTCCTTAATCCCACATTCATCTTCCTACTTCGGAAATCCCATGGTGGATCTTCCCTCACAAATGGAACCTAGCATATGCACAGTAGAAAATGGGGATGATTTGGATTTACCTCCAGCGCCACCTGAGTTTGAAGAGGGTAACGCCTCTTTGATCGAAGAAACAATTGATATTAACATCGGAACGGAAGACGAACCAAGGATATTGAAATTAGGGTCCTCGTTAACCCCAGAGGAAGTAGAAATACACACTCGGATCCTCAAAGAACATCAGAAGGCGTTTGCATTTAATTATAAGGAAATGACAGGGGTTGCACCCCACATCGTAGTGCACAACCTCATCACTAAATCTGATGCAAAGCCAGTTAAACAAAAATCGAGACCCATGAAACCCAAGGTAGCTCTCATGGTAAAAGAGGAGGTAATAAAACTCCTCCAAGTAGGATTTATCAAGCCAGTCGATTACTCCCAATGGGTGTCTAACATCGTTCCCGTTCTCAAGAAGAATGGAAAGATACGCATCTGCATAGATTTCCGAGACATCAACAAAGCGTGTCCTAAAGACGACTTCCCGTTGCCATCCATTGATGTCATTGTTGATGCAACAACTGGGTTTGAAATTTTGTCTCTCATGGATGGATTCTCGGGATACAATCAAATTAAAATATCTGAACAAGATCAAGCTAAAACCACGTTTATAACTCCCTGGGGAACTTATTGCTATGTTGTCATGCCATTTGGTCTCAAGAATGCTGGTGCTACATACCAGCGAGCTATGACATATATATTTCACAATTTAATTCATAAAATCATGGAATCCTACGTAGATGACTTGTTGGCTAAGGCCAAGAAGCATTGTGACCATCCGGAAATACTCCGCATCATTCTCTCACGGCTGATAGAGTACGGAGTCACGAAAAGTGCGTCTTTGGAGTAACAGGAGGGAAGCTCCTAGGTTACATCATATCTTTACGAGGGATAGATGTTGACCCAACCAAAATTCGGGCTGTCCTCTAAATGGTTCCACCTTCGGATGAATCTGGAATCAGGTCATTCCTCAGAAAGCTGGGTGCAATCCGGAGATTCATCTCGGACTTAAGTTTCGCCATATATCCAATCAACAATTTTATCAAGAAATATTATAGCATTGATTGGACTGAAGACTGCAATGAAGCTTTTGATGCAGTTAAGCATTTCCTGTTATCACCACCTATGCTAATGCCACCTAAGCTAGATCGCTCGTTAATTTTATACTCACGACCTACCAATGTCTCGCTAGCCTGCATGCTGGCTCAAGAAGACGATGACAAGAGAGAACGTGCGATTTATTTCATTAGCCGAATGTTGCTCGACTATGAAACACGTTATACACAAGCAGAATGAGAATGCCTCACCATAGTCTTTGCAACCAAACGCTTAAGACACTATATGCTAAATCAAGAAACAAGGGTCATGGTCAAAACGGACCATTTACGGACTTTCCTCACACAAGGGTCCTTTTCTAAAAAGGCTAGATGTTTTATAACTTTAATGGGGGAATTCGAATTAACATTTGTAAATCAGAAATCGGTTAAAGGAAAAATCATCGCAGATTGGTTAGCTGATAACCCATTAGATGGAGGTGATCTAGTAGATTTAGATTTTCTAGATGAGTGCGTATACTACATCAAAACCCGACCCTCTATCTCTGAGTGTCCTTGGTACACTGATATCATTAATTATATCATGGACCATACGTATCCAAAAGGAGCTACACCATAACAAAGAAGGCGGTTACGTATTATCGTAGCTAAATACATCATTATAGAGTAAGTGCTCTATCGGAAAGCGTTCGATGGAATGATCCTAAGATGTGTCGACACGAAAGAATCCAAGAAGATTCTCCATGAATCCCACAGTGGAATGTGTGGAGGCCACTTTGGTGGTCATGCCACTGCTCGTAAAATACATCGAATGGGCTATTTCTGGCCTACTCTAGAACATGACGCAGTAGAGTTCGTACACAGGTGTCATAAGTGCCAAGAATTCTCCCATGAGATCCATATGCCGGCACAAGCTCTGCAACCAATCGCTACTCCGTGGCCCTTTTCTACATGGGGCCTAGATTTAATAGGGAAATTCTCTCCCTCATCCACAGACGGCCATAATTTTATAATCACGGCCACCGAATATTTTACCCAATGGGTAGAGGCTATGCCTCTTACTACTGTACCTGGTTCTGTAATCGCCAAGTTCATTTTAAACCAAATCATTTGCAGGTACGGTATCCCACAAATCATTATCTCTGATAATGGAACTTCTTTTAAGAATGAAGAGGTTCGCGAGCTATGCAATAAATTTAAAATAAGCCATCATACGGCTTCCTTGTATTACCCTCAAGCCAATGGACAGGCTGAAGCGACGAATAAAACACTAAAATCCATTCTCCTTAAAACAATGAAAGAAAACAAATGAGATTGGCACTTGAAGTTATATCCGGCCTTATGGGCCCACTGAACCTCAATAAAAACACCAACGGGAGCAACTCCTTTTTCACTAGTATTCGGGGCAGAGGCAGTTCTCCCACTCGAGGTTGAAATACCCAGTCTTCGCATTTCATTATAAGGGATTCTGGATGAAGATGCTTACAGAAAAGCACGTCTTTCCCAACTAGAAAGCCTAGATGAAACTAGGTTAGATGCTGAATAGCGGCATAGAGTCTATGCCGACCGGATGTGCCGGAAATATAACAAGAAAGTATATGAGCGCGACATATATGAAGGTGATCTCGTTCTAAGACTAGACAGCCGGATCGACAAGAAGACCGGTGAAGGAAGGAAATTCCTACCTAAATGGTTAGGTCCATACCGAGTCATGAAATACTATGGGAATGGTGCATACCTCTTATGTACGCTAGAAGGTGAGGAATTTGGTGAAACAGTCAATTCCCTACACCTCAAGAGTTTTTACGCATAAGCAGCTAGCACTACTTATATATCTATCTACATTGCATCTTCATATAGATTAGGATCATATTGTCCACTTGTTTCATACACAAATGGTGATTAAGAAATATATTCTCAAAGCAATTCATTACAAACTCATGATGTTGTTGGCATGAAAACTCTAATCATACTTCTCCATTTTCATGATATCATCAAATTATCTCAGAATCATTTTATCAAATAAGCTAGACATGACAAAGTCTTAACGGTAACCATACCAAGATCTGCAAGTTTATTCTCACTTTTGATTTCTTCTTAGGGTAGGTGTCTTACATATGGTCTGTTCTAGAAGCTTCATGGTGTCACATCTATCCCATATGTATATCTCTTTGGAAATGAACGCATACTGACATTTTACTCAAATAAACAAGTCAAACATTGATCAAACAAAAAAATTTAATTTTACACATTTGCTTGCCCCACCAACCTTTGGTGATGAGCTTGCGTCTCTTACTAGTGATGTAGGGTTGGGAAAGGATGGGAATGCCCTTACTCGCCTATACTTTGCCCACGGTGATAAACCCATGCTTCTTACTAGTAGCTTGGGGCAAAGTGTAGGGGGTCCTCTTGAAAAATAAATGCAAAAAGTCATACACAAACAATTCAAACTTTGAAAATTTGAGTCAAAAACAAATGAATCAGATTTTAAAAGTCCCAAGAGAGTTCAAATCCTACAAACCTAGATTTTTTCTAATATGTGGCCATCTACGGGTCTAATTCTGGATAAACCGCAAAGCAAGTTGCATCCAAAACTATGAAGTCACTCGAGTAGAGTAGACTTGTGGTGTCCTAATTTGGTTCCACCAAAGCTTTGTATGTCTTTCATCACTATCATTTCACTACACCTCATAACTTGCACCCTTCCCAACTCTTGATGATAAGCCCTCGCATCCTACTAGTTGCGTGGAGTTGGGGGTAGGGGTAGATTTATCTGTTCATCGTACCGGTTTGTTTTCATCACTTTGCCAAAACAAACATGAAGTATCCAAAATTGCTTACAAAAACTAATATTCAAAATCACATTATATCTACATCATCATATATCAACATCATGAAACACAAAAGGGAAAGTAAAACACTTGCATCATTTGTTCACCATTGCATATATTCTAAAAGAACCATATAAACGTACATCATAACATACATGAGGAAACTGGAAATAGAAAGAAAGCCATGAATGCCAAGATTTTGATCCAGAATGAATGCATATATATAAATAATCAATGTTTATATACAATGCCATCATGCACTAAGCATGGTCAAAACGCTCAAAGAGCCCGGGATATACAAAAGAATATATAGTAAAAGATCTACGAGAGCCAAGTGGCTTCTCAACCCCTACGGGACCCCTCTGAAGGTGCACGCCCATGCCTAGGACTCCGGCTACGCCGGCACTCTGAATACACAGAGGGCTCAAGATCCCGAGGGGTAGCTGCAGTCTCACCACGAGAATGGCTCCTCATCAGATGCTTAGCAGTCCTGTACCCCTCTAGCTCGGTGCGAAGGGTCGATACCATCCTGGCCACATGCCAGAATGGAGCAAAGACATCGGTATGTCTGACGGCTCCTGAAGGCTCCCCAACATCCACAGACAGCTCTGCGTGGGTCCTCTCCATGGGGATAATCAGGGTATCAGTGCATACCTTGTGGATCAAGTCCCGCCACTCATCGGCGGTCTCTACAAACAAAGGAGAAAACAAATTAGAAACCAAAAAAGGAATTAAAAGATACAAAATAGCAACTAAGGAGATCCTAACAAAGAAAAAAACACTAGAAGGGAGACAGGGTAACTTACTCGGATCACCAGGCCTCCAAGATGGATCTATGGGGTCAGCGCCCGCCACAGATGCCGCTACCAACTGAGGGGCTGCTCCTGTAGCTGGAACAATGTAATGCCCTGCAACAGACTCATCCTCCCCATGGCCCTGGGAGTGTGGCTCCTCTGAAACCAGAGTCACCCTCTCTGCACTATGCTCGGCCCTCTTTGCCTGCATGATGTCTTGGGTATCATGCCACTCATGATCACTGTCCTCGGTCTCCTCCTCTGTCTCCCCCCTGTAAACTCCTTAGACTCGGATTCTACCTCAATGGGGTCATTGCTGCTGTGGGCAGGACCCACAGAAATCTGAAGTAAGGTGCTTGAGGCGCATCGACTCTCCCTCTGGCACAAACTATCCTCCTGGCTGCAATAGGAACACCACGAGTAACCATTATCCAACCCCGGCCTTTAGGCCCCCCTCTGGCCTCTCAGACTGATCTATATACTCACCCCACTCTGTCAATAAGCTGCCCTGTGGTGGAGCAGGAGATCAAGGTAAGAGCCTCCTCGCCCCATATGCCTGCCATAGTTTGGTATGGTGTGGCCTCCATGTCGGCAGTAGTCAAGGAGGAAACTGTCTGATGAGGTGCTCTAAGCACCGACATGTCTATCCATCTAGCTGCCCTCACAGCTCCAGGATCTTCCACCTCCACACCCCTGCCATAAGGGATGAAATGCTCATAGACCCAACTCATGACTAGAGTCGGGTGGCTCAATGACTGCCCCTGTAAACGGACCAACCTGTATAAGTCATGGTAGGTGGTCCCAAGAATGTCTGCTCCCCACGCATATATCTGACCATGCCCCTCTATCTGTGCAATAATGGGGGACCAGCAGTATAATAATGTATCTCCTCCCTTGTCCCTGATCAGTATCGAGGCAAGGATCCCCATGATGGCCTGGCGAAGTAGGGGGATGGGAAAAGAAGGAATAGATCGAACTCTCACCCCCTTCTTCGACCTCGTGGAGATGACTGCATCTCCCATATATGTGGCCCACTGTGTAATCTGTGCCCGTGATCCTGCTGTCTCTAGGGTGAGTCGTCTCCCAATGATTGGGACCCCCAGAATGTGATAGACGTCCTCCAGTGTAATAGTCCACTCACCGCGAACCCCTAGCAATCGGAAGGTGTTCTTATCTGCATCCCAGTATGAGAACAAGTCACAAAGGATGTGACCAGATGGTGTAACGTGGGGCACGCGTGAAATGCGTAGTATCCCAGCCCGCTGAAGAGTGTCCTCCTCATCATGTGAGAGGGCATCTATAGCCCCTGGGATCCAATCACACTCCCTCTCTCTACTCCACCGGATATACTCCTCCCTCGCCTACATACACCCAAAAACACACAAAACAAAGAAATTTAGCATCCAAGTAATACTAGAAAAATCATGAAAGCACGTAGAAATGCTAAAAATACAAACACAATCTCAAAAAGATGTTCCTTTTGCATTCTGTGCAGAACCGCCGCCCTGAGTAGGGGGGCGGTTTTGTACCCGCCGCCTTAAGGGCGGTGGTCGTGTAACCGTTGCCCTGAACAGGGCGGCGGTTCTATAACCGCCGCCTTGGGTAGGGCGGCGGTCGTGGTCCGAAAACCCACGCGGGTTTTAAATTTAAAAAGACTAAAAAACATTAAAAAATGACCATTTTACCTAAAAACAAAGCCTACCCAGTAGGCGCCCCCCCTAGGTGGACCTTTTAACACTAACATTTTCAAAAATTACCCCCCCATGACAAAGTATTTAGCATTTCAAATTTAAGGGGGTAAAAACAATAAACTGAAGAAAACTAACATGTGATCTCATGGGTCGATGTCTCGCACGTGGAGGCATGATCACTATCTCGTTGTGGACGTTTTGACTCTACTCACGCAAGAAACCATCACCGTGGGTCCTAGAGCTCAAAATCAATCAAATTGACTCATGCAAATGAATAGGAAAATGGGCCCACTTTCATATATATAGTGCTTTGATTCGTTTTAAATGACTTTTTCATAGGTTTGGAGCGCCGATGGAGGTAAGTTCCTATCCCCGCACAAATGGTACGTTCTCATTCCCTATTATTTTAGCGTTTATTTTCAAAGTTTTGTGTCTATTTGCACTTGAGTTCTCTTTTCGTTTTGTAGGTAGCGAGAATCTTGGACGACATCCTTTCAACACACAGATGTATCAGGTATAAATCCTAACTTCCCATTTCAGGACCTCCATACTTGGACCCACCATTTTACGCCTCTTCATGGCTAAAATGCTTCTCCGAGGGGGAAATATGTACGTACCCAAAATTGTAAGGTACTGTACTGTCAGAACAACGTGACACGTGCCCCAATGATGATACAGGTCTCCTCGCAAGGTGTTCAGGATCCAGAAAAGCTCTCTAAGTGTGCGTTAACATCCCGCATGCCCCGCTTAGCCCCCGCGTGCTTTATTTTTCCTTTTCCCCTCTTTTCTTAGCCTTTTTCTCTTCAGTGACGAAACTGCCACCCTGCTTGGGCGGCGGTCTCGTGACCGCCGCCCTGAACAGGGCGGCGGTCCTATAACCGCCGCCAGGGCATGGTCCTTTATGTGTTTTCTAGAAAGCTCTTTTAACATGACTCACGTAAATTCAATGTTTTACCAGCTTTCTTTCACCACCATAAGCTTGCATTTATGATTCTGGTTCCCTGGAATAGTGTTTTGCCATTGTTTATAGTTTAAGAGTTCTATTTGGCTTTTACCTTGGGTAAATGTAAATGCTATAAATAGATGGCTTGTGCTCAAGCAAATGGCCCCTCATTCACTTCTCATCTTCTCATTTTCAGTAATTTAGTCTTTTATTTTGCTTAGTATTCACAGTTTAGTTCGTTACATGCTTAGTTAGCATTGTTTTACTGTTGGTAAGCCACATATCCATCTTGTGCAAGCAGTGTTGTTATTTCATCCAATCCATTGGAGTAGAATAGCTTAGGAAGCCATTAAAGTTGCAGGTTTTGCTCCTCAAACAGGATAGTTTCAGGTTCTGGATGCTTTATGTTGCATGAATGACAATAGATCCCGCTAGGAATTACATAAGCCAAGCTCTGTACTCTTGCTCTATCCATCTCCTACTCGCATTGTATTCGGTGTGTATTCTGAGCTACTTTTATCCCAATATCTACTTTTGTTGATGCTAGCATTACACGCTTTTCTGGATCCACGTGAACATGAAAGAACGAGGAGATCATACTGAGGGGACAAGATCACACACACCATCGGATTCGCCACTGTTATGCGAAATCCATGTTCTAGCTTTCAAAGTTCTAGTTAGAATCATATCAAATAGAGTAGTTAATTGCTTTATTTCAGTAAATTCTATTCTCGATATTTCCAGGGAAGCTGTGGGAATTGATAGTTTCTGAGAAACTATGATTCACTCGTCACTTCTGAGGTAGGATCGAGAATCTTGCAAATAGATTAGATGAGCTATTTTATTGTTTAGAATAGATCTACAAATTACATAGACAAATAGCTACACTCGGTTATCTTGTTTGTTTTAAAGTATTATTTTAGTTGTCTTTCTAGATATTTTAAATAGCTATTTTCTTAAATTCGTAAAGTTCATCAAAAAAACACAAAAAGATAGAGAAAACATATATGCTATAGATACACTTCACATAGTTAAATTTCATTTTGTTACAGTTAATTTACTTTGTTACTTTTGTATGACAATCACGGGACCTAGAGAGCCCAGGGAATACATATTCGAGCCAATCGTGCCCCAGCCCAATCTCATCACGACAATAACTGATATAGATCAAAATCTTAGGATTCAAGTCTTCCAAACAATGGTAAGCTTGCAACAAATCAATTCTTAGTCGAGTGGACTAAACATAGAAGACGACCAAGCATACATGTTTTGGTCAAATCAACCGAACTACAGATTACCCTAGGCAAACATTCATATGACTGTAGAAGGGTTCGAAAGAGAACAAACCTTTGGTTGTGATCCTTTGGTCCCACAACCAGATGCAGGAGACACTCTTCTAGATATAGATACCAGCCTAAGAAGCCAGGTTGCACGAATGCCTGTAGGGTATTCTGAGAAAATCACACAGTTGTTGATCCTAAATATAGAAGCTAAGAAAGCATACGATTACTAGATATTAGGGATTAGGACTTGATTTCACGCATGACCATAACAGGGCCACAACGACTAAGAGTCTACGGTTGTGACCCACAAATCCCGCAGCCCAATGAATACACAGGAGAATTAGACATAGACACTGGCCTACGCACACTAGTATTCCAGTCTACTCCATTTCCACCTATCATCATCGAACAATTATCCTTTCTAGAAACAACAGCTAACAAAGCTAGAGAGTTCTGGACTAGGCCAGAGAACTGTCCATAGGATTGGCTACATTTACCATCCACCATGTGACCCTGTCCAGAGAAATACATGAAACTATCTCGGGTCATTTTCCACGTATTCCACAACCCATAGATCGAATCACGCCAGAGCTCGATATTGATTAGAGCCTTTAAGCAGTCATCCTTGCTGACCGATCTATCACACCAACCCAAGTTAGGAGGTCTTTCTTTGCTTTAGATTCGCAAGTTCCGTTAGTGCACATTGAAGACATTAGATTGCCTAACTAGTTTGTCTGTATCTCACACATATTCCATCCCCACCGGCTGTCTCGGCACGACCTCGGGAGGTCGGGTGCGAGGAAGAGTCACTTTTAGATTCCCACGCTCGCTTGTCACTTTTCCGTCGTACAGTCACATTGCATTCTTATGCACAATCCTGTCCTTACACACACTTCCTTACCTTTTAGATTTCCTATAAACAACTCATCACATCCACTTCGTTTTTATAACATGTTTATTTTTTCTATTATTACTTTTTGTGTGCATGTATACTTTGCTTAATGTTAAATCAAATGAAACAAGAACTACCACCTAAAATAGTTCTACAATTTAGCTAAAACAAAGCATAAACACCATCATGATAAGAATTAAAGAAGGGTTAGATGCTAGCATTCATCAATACAAACTTTGAAAGTAACAATGCTAAATATCTAAACTCCTCTATTCTCTAACAACAAATAAATGAATGGACCTAAGTAAGCTCCATGACTATCAAAATAGTTGTCCTTAATGTTCCAAGAACCTAGGAATGGGGGCTAATCAAAGTTGGGCTACAAGACCCTTTTGACACCTCCCATATGACCCAAGCACTTTAAGAAAGAGGCTTAACTCTTCAAGATGATGAACTCTCAAAAGGGCAAGGTGCAAGCTCTTAGTCTCTTCGCTATATGCTTTGCATTTGCTCTCTTAGAAAGTTTAGGTGTAAGTAAAAAGGTAGGTGGAGGGCTCTTTATATAGCCCAAAGGATAAATGATTCAACACATTCTCATGAATGTGGGATAAAGGTAAAACATGATTAGGAATGGATAAGGTTGCTTTATTAAAGGTAACCTTACTTTAGAAGAGTTCAATACATGTTTAGCAAGTCATGGGAGTTGGTGGGTGTTTTAATTAATCAAAGGTGATTAACTAATAGGTAGATGTAAGCTTATAGAAGATAATTAGAGGAATATTAGTACGATTTAGGCTATTAAAACGGGATTAAATCAATTAAATATTGATTTATTGGTTAAATGGAAGGGAAAGCTAATTAATTAATAATAATTAATTAGTCTAGGTAGAAGGGGTGATTTATTAACGGAAGGTCGTTAATTAGGGTATTTGTTAAATAGGAAACTTAATTAATTAGCTTAGTGTAATTAATTAATGATGATATGAGGGAAAATGAGTGCTTTTGACGATATGTCGTTGATTTGCAAGAAAGGGGATAATTAGCGCAATTTAAGTATTTAAATTGCTTGGGCGTAATTATAGGTGTCTACATTTGCCCCTCTTTGAGGTGGCGTAAGTGATGCCACTTCAAAGATAGTAGACACAAGAGATTTTGAAGGGATAGAAGAAAAATTAGTAGGAGGGAGAGATGCCCCCTCGAGTGTCAATGGGGTGATGAAGGAAGTCGATCGACGATCGAAAAAGATGAGAAGTAGGTAGAAGAATGGGGACAAGGCAGGATGCCCCGAGGAGAGGGATAATTAGGGGTGAAAGGGAAGTCGTGTAGAAGAAATATGGATGAGGGGAGAGAAGAGCTTAACCTCTAGCCGCTTATTTGTTTGGAACAAATTTGATGTCATCATATTGTCATAGGAACTACATCATCGGTCCTTATGAAAAATATAAGCATACGACAAAGGTAGAATGACATGAAAAGCCATACTAAAAACAATTTTCCATTGCTAAAAGTACCAACTCCATGCAACATACAATAATGCATTGCAATACGAGAAGGAAACAAGCTCATATAACAGGGAAAACAAGTACGAACGCACATATCCAACCCAACAACGGTCAAGACAGTTGTACAAATATTTTGTTATCAGTGCTGAAGAGATCCACAAGTTTGTGATTGACGACAAGGGTTAAAAATGATGCCCCAAGCAAGGATACATGCAAGGGGAAATGAAAATGGACACGGGGTCCATGAAAAGCATTTGTACCCAATGAAACAACACCAGGCAACCAAAAGTGCCCCAGAGTACAGACGAAGCAAGCGGCTAGCTTTTGTGAATGGTTGTGAATCCAGTGATCCGCGAGTCGTATTAATCGGGGAAGATGTGAGACAAACCAACAGGATATGGAGAAAATACCATGCGCAAGACACAAGTTTCAGCCGTAAGAAGCAAGTTACCATTTTGTAGGGTGTTTTACTTTTTAGGATTTTTTTGAAAAAATTTGCCTTGTTTTTAGGATTTTTTGATATATATATATATTGTTTTTGTTGTTTTCTTGAAACAATGTTCTATTGTTTTTGTGTTGTCTGAAACAATTTTCTATTGTTTTTGTGTTTTGTGAAACAATTTTCTATTGTTTTTGTGTTTTCTCAAAACAATGTTTCTATTGTTTTTGTGTTTTCTCGAAACAATTTTCTATTGTTTTTGTGTTTTGTGAAACAATTTTCTATTGTTTTTGTGTTTTTAACAGTTTTCCAAATCTATGTGCAGGTAAACGAGAAAGCATGGATGCCCCCAGCGTTAGGTGGGGAATATACAAGGGCAGAAGCCACGTGCTTATGAACAAGAAGGTGAATTCATTGAGTTTCCCCCAGTGTAAGATGGGAAATAACGAAAGACCACGTCCCTTATAGACGAATAGAAAAAGGCAAAGCCGGGTCAAGGCTGGACTAGATGGTGTGCACAAGGAAACTCGAAGGTAGAACTAGGTTTAGGACAAAGACAACTACCCTTCTACTACAGAATGCTTGTGAACAATAAATCCTCCCGAGGCGCCGGAAACCGGTTTTCACCCAAGGACTTGTCCAAAGTGCCACAATTGCGTGGTTTTCACTAGTGGACGACCTGTTTTCTCTTTTTCTTTTTCTGATTTGTTTTTTTTTATGTTTTTATATTTTTTTGTGATTTTTATGACTTTCTTGTGCCATGTTTAGGCATAAAACCTCTTAAGATGCATGGAATTCATGGGCTCCCGGATCTCATCACCATTGGGGTGAGCCAACTTGTATACCCTTATGCCATACTTGGCAACTATGACATAGGGTCCTAACCAGTGTGGTTCAAACTTCCCTTTCTTTTCTCGCTCTGCTCTGGTGTTGGACTGGTTCTCCTTCATAACTAAATCACCCACCTAAAACTGGCGAGGGATGATTCTCTTGTTGTAGTTGCAAGAGATTCTGTGTTGATATACCTTCAGGTGATTAAGAGCGCGAATGCGCCTCTCATCCAAGAGCTCTAATTCAGCTAATCTTGCCACTAGGTAATCTTCATCCTTATCCAAATAGTCCTGAAGTGAAATTCGCAGGGATGGGAGTTCAATCTCTAAAGGGATGATAGATTCTGTCCCGAACACTAGGGAATATGGCGTCGCACTCGTAGGAGTGCGAATTGATGTTCAGTAGGCCCAGAGGGCTGGGTGGATTTGTAGGTGCCAAGTTTCGACCAGTTTTGCTAACCATCTTCTCCATTATCCTTACCAAAGTCTTGTTTGTTGCCTCAGCTTGTCCATTACCCTGAGGGTAATATGGCGTGGACCATTTCAATCTGATTTGGAACCGTTGGCAAAGACCTTTCACAATTTTGTTCTTAAATGACTTCCCATTATCTGTGACAATGGCTGCAGGGATACCATATCGACAAATAATGTGATTCATGATGAATTTAGAAATCTGTGCTCCTGTGACATAGGTTAAAGGGACAACCTCCACCCATTTTGTAAAGTATTCTGTAGCTGTGATGATATGTGTATGACCATCAGATGAGGTAGGAGTAAGCTTCCCTATTAGATCAAGTCCCCACTTAGAGAATGGCCACGGGGTAGTGATTAGTTGTAATGGTTGCGATGGAGCATGTATGAAATTTCCATACTTTTGACAAAGCACACATTTTCTAACATAAGTACAACAATTAGTTTCCATGGTGGGCCAATAGTAACCTACTCTTAACAGTTTCTTAGCCAAGACCATTCCATTTGTATGTGCTCCGCATACTCCTTCGTGTGCTTCTTTAATTGCATAGATTAACTCTGTCACATCCAGACAACGTAACAAATTCCCATCGTAGCCACGACGATAAAGTGTACCTCCTAAAAGGGTGTAACGAGCTATCTGGCGAATCAGGATTTGCTTTTCAGAACGGGAGATATTGGGAGGGAAAGTACTGTCCTTAAGATAGGTGAAAATGGGTTCGTACCACGGGGAATAGGGACCAACAACCTCACAAGCCAGGCAAGATTCCGGTACGTCATACGCGGGCTGGTGTAGATTTTCTACGAAAAATGGCATATCATTGTTCCCTGGCGGAATACGAAGCATAGATCCCACCATCGCCATAGCATCTGCCGATCTGTTCTGCGCTCTTGGGATCTGCTCAAAGGTAATGCGCACAAAATACTCCTTCAAAGTTTCCACCAACTTCTTGTAAGGTATGAGCTTGTCATCCTTAACTTTATACTCATCATTAACCTGTTTGATGATTAGCTGTGAATCACCTACAACCTTAACATGTTGAATATTCCACTTGATGGCTAGCTTCATCCCTGCAATGAGTGCTTCATATTCCGCAATGTTGTTCGTGCAAGGGAAGGCCAGGTGGAAAGCCTGTGGTATAGGATCACCCGAAGGAGTAATAAGGACCACTCCTGCACCTGAACCATGAAATGTAAAAGATCCATCAAAATGTATCTGCCATACGACAGATTCTTCAATGTAGAGCAAAGATGCATCTAGTAGATCCAGACTCAAAGGTTCTGTGTTTTGCAAAGGTGCTTCCGCTAGCTGGTCAACAAGTACTTATCCTTTAATTGATTTTTGATGGAAAAATTCTATATCAAACTCACTGAGTAGAATGATCCAATTAGCCATTCTACCTGTGAGGGCGGGTTTGGACAACAAATACTTGAGTGGGTCGACCTTGGATACGAGCTTGGTCTTAGTATTTAGCAAGTAATGGCAAAGTTTCTGAAAGGTAAAAACAACGGCCAAGCAAGCCTTTTCAATCTGAGGATAATTACGTTCATAGGCAATGAGGGTGCGACTCAGATAGTACACTGCTTTCTCTTTATGGCTAAGGTCAATATTAGGCGAGTAGTGCACCAATAGCGTATTGCGTAGCGGAAATATAGAGAAAAAGTGGTTCTCCCCGGAGTGGGAGGCATGAGGATAGGTGGATTAGCCAGGTACTGCTTAAGCAAAGCAAAGGCTTGTTGTTGCTCAGGTCCCGAGATGAAAGTGATGTCCTTCTTAAGCAAATGAGTGAATGAGTGACATTTATCTGCAAGCTGGGAGATAAAGCGGCGAATGGCTTGAATTTTCCCTTGCAAGCTACGTAGTTGCTTGATATTCTCAGGTGGAGGCATTTCTGTGATGGCAGACACTTTAGCAGGGTCTACCTCAATACCTCGTCTTGACACGATGAAGCCTAATAGTTTCCCAGATAGCACACCGAAGACACACTTCTTTGGATTTAGCCTAACTTTTTATTCACGTAGGCGTTCAAAGATATGCCGCAAAATGATAGGATGATCCTCTCTTGTTTTGGACTTTCCCAGGATGTCGTCTACATAGTCTTCCATGATGTCATGAATCATATCATGAAATATTACTGTCATGGCCCGTTGATAAGTTGCTTCCGCATTATTAAGGCCAAATGGCATCACCTGATAACAGAAGGTGCCCCAAGGAGTTGTGAAAGCTATTTTGTGTCGGTCTTCCTCAGTGATCTTAATTTGATTATAACCCGAAAAGCCATCCATAAGTGATAGCATTTCGTACCCTGCGGTTGAGTCAACAATCATGTCAATGTTGGGCAATGGAAAGTCATCTTTAGGGCAAGCTTTATTGATGTCCCTAAAATCTGTGCAAATTCAGCTACCAATAGGTTTCTTCTAGACAGGAACAATGTTCGATATCCATTTAGAATAATCAATTGGCCTGATGAATCCTGCTACAAGTAAAATTTCCAACTCTTCTTTAACTAACAAGGCCACTCTTGGGTGCATCTTTCGAAGCTTCTGTTTGATAGGCTTAGAGTCTATGTGCACAACCAGGTTATGCACGACCAAAGTTGGATCTAAGCCGGGCATGTCTTTGTAAGACCATGCAAACACATCAATAAATTCTCGCAGTAGCATAGTGAACGTCTTTTGTTCTCTGGCTGAGAGTGATGCTCCCAATTTTACTATCTTGGGATCTTCTTCAGTACCAATATTGACATCAATTATTTCTTCAACTAACAATTTTGATAAATCCTCGATACGCGTGGGATCGGGAGGTAGGTTGAGATCTTCATCCAAGGATGTCTCTACGAGATTTTCATCCTTGGTGTGGTCACTTTGTTTGTCCTTTGATTTTCTTATTTGTTTGTCAGCCAATGCCTCAAAGAGGTTTTCACTGTGTGACTTGAACTTCAATTTTTGCCGAGGTTTTTCTTTAGAACTCTTTCCCTCGCTTTTCTTTAAATTTTGCCAACCACGAAGTTCAGCCTCCTCGCCGAAGTAGGTGCAGGTGTCTAAGTCGATAAAGAAACCCTTCTTTTGATCTCCAATGGGAATTGTATCCCTTATGCCCATGAAATCTGCAATAGCCTCGTCGTTCTCGAATAAATCTAGTGGCACGTGATGTTGTTGGTCCCATTCAACAAGGGAGGGGTATGCAAGGTCAAGGGTTGGTTCAGTGGGGGTGATGGTTAGGACAGGGTTATTCATGAAAAGGTTCGTGGAGGCCAGATCCTCATATTGGCTACAACAGAATTCCGTATCGCTGTCTAGATAATCGGAGCTATCCTCATGCTCAGAACAAGTCATATCTTGATTGTTGGGGTGTGCTCTATAAGGGCGAATCCCAATGCCATATCTTTCTTTTTTGAAATGTGGAAGAGGGACTGGTTCTCTTTGTCCTTGTTCATTCCTCCCACATCCTAGGCCTTTGTAGCCCATGGAGTACATCATTCTGCTAGATTTTTCATATTCTGGGGTTTGATAACAAGATGGCTGAGTGTCCTCAGGGACCCAAGTAGTAGGTGGATCAAGTAATTTTTCCTCAGCTAACAAGCCTCCAGGTAGGAACAACCCAATAGTGTGTTCCTCTCTAGGTCTCCTAAAGTGGTAGTTGGGTCGACCTTTGGTCTTAGGCGACAAGGAGAGGTCAGAAACCAAGAGTGCTTGTTGTACATTATACTCCCCACAGCCATATTCCAGAATTTTCATCTCCCATGAATTAAATGGAGATGTTGAAGTAGATGCCCCATGAGTGCAAGAACTAAGAGAATTTGAATCTACTCAAGATTTCATGGCCTCAGAATGAAGAGGGACAACTATATCTGTGGAGGGACATGCGTATGTACCCTTTCGTGCAAAGCTATTAAGAGCTCTATAATGAGCAAAGGGCTCTGAGTCTCCTGGTATTGTTACTGTATGTCCCTCATGCTTCAGCTTGATGCATTGATGAAATGTTGATGGCACTGCTTGCATGGCATGGATCCATGGTCGGCCTAGAAGCATATTATATGGAAGTTCCAAGTCTAAGACGTGAAACTTTGTCTGATGGCAAGTGGGGCCCACCTCCATTAGCAGCGTAATGGTGCCTGCTAACTCTCTTTCCGCGTTGTCGTATGCGGTGATAGTGATGATATGGGACTCAAGATCTTCTTCCATATGTCCCAATTGTTTGACTAATTTAAGCGTGCAGATGTTCAATCCAGATCCGTTATCCACAAGCACCCGTTTGATTTTCCTGTGGGTAACAAATACCTCAATGTATAAGGGAAGATTATGTGTAGGATTCTCGGTAGGGACCTTCCTATGGTTGAAAGTGAGATGCTCACTTGGTGCAATATTTTCCACCGCGGTTTGAAGGTACACCGGATCGACTTCTAAAGGCACTCCCGACCCCTGAAGAGTTTGATACAGGATGTCCTTATGTACATTGGAAATCTTGAGAAGGTCTAAGATTGAAATCTTAGCAGACATCTTCTCAAGTTGTTCTAAAAGGTTATACTTACCAGTATGCGGGGTCGACGGAGAGGGGTCCAGAATTACGAGGCAGGTGCGCCTTGTTACCGCAGCACAGTCCTTTCCCTTAATCCGGATGGTGTTGACGCGGTCAGCAGGGGAGTGAATACATCTGATAAGCGAATCGTAATGATTGTTATCTCTCTTGGTATACAAGTAATTCACGGCTTTATAGGTTTGGGATGACTCTCCCCGATCCGGTTTTGCCTTTTCTGACTTATCATGCTTGGGGAATGGTTCCTTATAAATCCCCATCTTCTCGTTAGGTGTTTGCATGTGGCTAGGGTTATCCACCTCTATCTCCCCGTTGTCAATGAGGTCTTGAATATAGTGGCGAAGTCACAAACATTTATCTATTTTATGACCTTTAACGCGATGCATTTCGCAGTATTCATGCTCCTTATACCATGAAGGTTTAGGAGCGTTGTCATCAAACAATTACGTTGTAGGATAGGTCATCATGTGGGCCACATCCAACTGTTTTAGTATGATGGACAACGGCTCATTGAGGGAGGTGAATGTTCGTCGCTTTGGTGGTGGTTGAATTGGGCCCTTGGTCAGTTTAAAAGGTTGACTAGTTTGGACTGTTTGAACACGTTTGGAATTAGTGATTCTGTCTCCCACCATGTTTTTATTTTTGTTAAAGATCTTTGGCTTGTCAGCGGGTTTGACACTTTGGTTGTCTTTAGATTGGGTTTTGAGGGTGCCTTTGGCAATGAGAGCCTTTTCTATTTGAATCCCTTTCTCGATAACCTCCTCAAAGGTTTGGACACAATGCATTTGGAGGTGGAAAGCTATATCTGGGTTGAGATTAGGGACGAAAATACTGACCAGCTGCTTCTCAGGGAAAGCGCAAGGGAAGCGACTAGCTATCCCTCTCCATCATTGGAGGAAGCTAGCGAAGGTCTCATTTGGGCGTTGTTTTGTGCCGCACAAGTCTGGCATGGTGATGTCACTCTCTATGTTATACGAGAAATGATGCACGAATCTTTCCGCAAATTCTGGCCAGGTGAAAATTGATCCTCGTAAGCGCGTAAACCATTCTAATGCTTGACCTCCGAGACTCTTAGGAAAAAGTCTGATGAGGTAATTATCACTATAAGACACCTCTTGACATGCCATGTAGAAATCTTTAACATGATCCCTTGGGTCTCCCTTTCCTTTGTATTTGTCAAACTTTGGCATATCAAATTTCTTTGGAAAGGGTTGAAGGGTCATTGTCTTGTCAAAAGGATAGGGGCATAGTTCTTTGTATTGGTATTTCCTAATACTCCCTATATTGCTTTCTTGTATGCTCGCAAGTGTTGCTTTCATAGATTGCACTTCTTGTGCAAGTAATTGTTCTTTAGTGGGAGAAGCGAGGATGTGTACACGATGATACCCTGTGTCTTCTTCTCCTTGGTTTTCTCGATGGAGTTCGTGGATCCTAAACTTAGGCTTTGACTTTTGAATGTTCTTGTTTGTGTCTTTCTGTACCTGGAAAGTAAGTAAAGCTAGTTGTCGGCTTAGGTTACTGAGTTGTTGGATTGTGACTTGGTTTGTGTCTTCTTCTTCTAAAGGTTCTTCCTCTTCGTATTGTGGAGGTTCTTCCCCTGTCTCATGTTCTATCTTGTTTCTTTGTGGCACTTTGATGAAGGGTATTCTAGGCCCTACCACTTTATCATTTTCTGCATAAGAAGTGGAAGCATGCCCACCTGTTAAAATATCTTCCATATTGATAAGGGGGCGTTCTTCCTTAGTAGTGTCATTTGTAGGTAATATTGGTTCATTCTCGGTGGGCAATTTGGCCCCTAATTCCATGACCCGTGCCGAAAATCTATCTTTATTTCTAAGGAGAAACTCATCTAGTAGAGTGGGGTCAAAATCAAATTCTGTGTGTGGTGATTATAATTCGTTTCCACTATGGTCAACCATTTCTTCTATTTCCTTTTCTACAGAAAATAGTGGTCCTAGATCGTGTCCGATAAATGGGTTTGACCCTTGTTTGTTAGAGGTTTCCCAAGCTTGCGCCTGTTGTTCCTCATATGTTTGTTTCTTTAAACCTAGACGCGTCTTGGGAGCCATGTTTTCGTGATAAGTTTCACTAAGGTAAGTTGTATATTTGTTCAAAATTCAATGACTACCCCTAAGTGAAACACAAGATGTACGTGTTAAGAGTAAATTAACAGTGAGAATATCAATGTGATAGAAATATAAAGTCACCAATGAAACAATCGTTTGGTACAAAAACTTAATCAAATGAAGTACTTCCTAGACTACGTTTCAAAGTAATTTATGACGCCAGATGATTAACAAGATGTCTCCACTTATGCCAAGTTCAAAGGAATGAACAATACGTAAGTAAATACATGAAGTTAAATGCGATCTCCCAATCAAGATATACGATGAGCAAGGTCAAGTCTGATTAAGACCTATATCTCAAAAAGTGCCAATTACGATTTGTGAATGACACAACAATATCACCAAGATATGTTAACCCACTTTGCAAGAAAGTGAAGTATTGATATCGAGTTGTTATTGATATAACATGCACAAATGGTAGTGCCTAGCACCTTTTGAAATCGAGGTAATAATAAAACCAAACAAAAAAATGCTTAGAGTATAGCTAGGAATAGTTAAGAATGTGTGCAACGTAACCGTACAATATAGGTATTTATGTCAAGTTTACAAGAAACAAGACGTAAATATCGAAATTGTAATGATACGAGACAAACAAGCTAACTCCTCTATGGAAGTCCGTAGTGATGAACCACGCCTAACTACAATGATGATCTTGACGTGGGTATCAAGATCACAATCGCTACCAAATGACGTGAAAATGTCTCCACTCACTTTAGACATTTAACTAACCCAGCCGCAAACATGGATGGGCGTAAACGAACATAAAAGTGAGGGAAACAGTCGAATGACAACACAAAGGTAATCACACCTCTTTTGATCAACAAAGTGTCAAAAGAATATGAAGGAAATAAATCAAGAAAAAATGACAAAAAAAATGCTAGTCTCACTTCGGCAGAGTTTCGCCTCGCCCTAAGGCAAGTAAAAACTAGGCGAAAGTAATACGTCACACGTTTCTCAAAAAGAAGGTTCACAACTCAACACTATTTTAAAGTGGTCAAAGTGGGCTCCTGGCCAAAGTATATTCTCCTAGGTGGTTCTCTCGCCCTAGGTGTTACAAAGTTGCCATGAGCGAGCGCGATTTACCCAAAAAGTCACACTGACTAGTTTGGGAGTATCTTGGCTTTACTTTACCCCCTTCAAGAACAGTAGGCAACTAGTGCGTCTACGTGTACTATCACTAGGGTCGCCACAATGGACAACTTGTAATGCTATCTCACAAAGGAAACACTAGTCAAGTAGGTAGTGCGGAGCACTTCCCGTTTCGTCCACAAGGTTCCCTCTTGCGTGGACTACTTTGGGGTTCCTGGAACCACCCCCATTGTTGTAGCTTAAGGCGTTATGCCAAAGGGGTTATGTTCCAGTTGAGCGGAGAGGGACGTACCCTTTTCCGAAACCTGCAATATAGTGTTTTGAATATGTTGTTCTTTTTATCTTGTTTAATTAGGTGTGGTTTGATTGAACACCTTTTGGCAACCTGTATAACAATTGTATTAGTAGTTTTTGATTTCATTTTGATTCCTCCTTTCTTTGACAATCGTTTTTAGGTTCTGCACTTAAGCGTTAGTAGTTCTCCAAGAAAATCATATTATTTAAAAGAGGATTAAGAGTTGCTTTTGATTCTCAAGATCATCCAAGGATGCAAGAGAAGAGCATACACAACAAATAATCCAACTAAAAAGTAAAGAAAATATTTTCAATCAATGAACCATGCAAAATTCTTGATAAATGTTCATTCCTTTAAACCAAAAGTGAAAGATGAAGTTTGCAATTTACCAAATGTTATAAAATGAAGACTAAAGTTGCTTTTGATTCTCAAGATCACCCTAAGGTGCAAGAGAAGAGCATACACAAACTTTATCCCAACTATATAGAAATGGAAAACTTCAAATCAAAGGACCATTGAAAAATGTTTTGTAAAAGGTTCATTCCCTTAAGCAAAATGAATAATCAAGTCTCCAAGTTTAATCCCAATGTTAACAAGATAGAGATCAAAGTTATTTTTTATTCTCAAGATCACCAAAAGGTGCAAGAGAAGAGCATACACATGCTTTGGTCTAAATCAAGTAAGCATGGAAATACAACATTCATCAAAACATTAAACATGTTAGAAAATGACCAGTTTTAAAATAATAGAAAAACCTTAAATTTCTATAAGTAAAAATCCTAAATTTATGTTTTCATTACAAATTTAACTTCAATACCTTTTCAACGCAAAAAAAATGGAGTCATTTCGAGTGCAGGAGCAAAAGTTATGGCCTTCGGAAGATGGGTTACACATGCTCTTATGCTCATGGGTATGCACTTGACATGCACTCAAAAAATGTCAAAAAAAATGTCCCTTAATCTGTAAAATGGGTAAATTTTTCCAACCAAGATTCAATTTTGAAAACAACCCATCACATTAATATATTAATAGAAGACTCAACGCTATCAAACATTAATATACATGCTCAAGAATTTAAGATTTTCAAGAAATTGACAAAACTAGCATGTAGAATGATGAACAAGTAAGCTCTAAAAATGAAAACATGATGAAATCTTGAAATTTTCTCACCAACATTAAATTTTGACAGCAATCCACCACATTAATATGTAAATAGAAGACTCAGCACTATCAAACACTAACCTACATGCTCAAGAATTGAAAATTTTCAAGAAATTGACAAAACTAGCATGTAAAATGTTGAAAAAGTAAGCTCTAAAAATGAAAACATGATAAAATCTTGAAATTTTCTCACCAAGATTAAATTTTGACAGCAACCCACCACATTAATATGTAAATAGAAGACTCAGCACTATCAAACACTAACCTACATGCTCAAGAATTGAAAATTTTCAAGAAATTGACAAAACTAGCATGTAAAATGTTAAAAAAGTAAGCACTAAAAATGAAAACATGGAGAAATCTTGAAATTTTCCCCTCAATTCCAATTTTGACAGCAATTCACCTCCTTTATACCTACAAGGAAGACTCAACATATGCAAACTCAACAAAACATGTTAAGAAAAATAAGTTAGATCAACATGTGTAAAAGAGGGTTAGTAACCAAAATAAAACTTAACTACAAAAACTTGAAATTAAGTGCAAAGGACAATGGAGTATGTCCCATCGGGCATGCCAAATGTGTGCATGTATACTTTGCTTAATGTTAAATCAAATGAAACAAGAACTACCACCTAAAATAGTTCTACAATTTAGCTAAAACAAAGCATAAACACCATCATGATAAGAATTAAAGAAGGGTTAGATGCTAGCATTCATCAATACAAACTTTGAAAGTAACAATGCTAAATATCTAAACTCCTCTATTCTCTAACAACAAATAAATGAATGGACCTAAGTAAGCTCCATGACTATCAAAATAGTTGTCCTTAATGTTCCAAGAACCTAGGAATGGGGGCTAATCAAAGTTGGGCTACAAGACCCTTTTGACACCTCCCATATGACCCAAGCACTTTAAGAAAGAGGCTTAACTCTTCAAGATGATGAACTCTCAAAAGGGCAAGGTGCAAGCTCTTAGTCTCTTCGCTATATGCTTTGCATTTGCTCTCTTAGAAAGTTTAGGTGTAAGTAAAAAGGTAGGTGGAGGGCTCTTTATATAGCCCAAAGGATAAAGGATTCAACACATTCTCATGAATGTGGGATAAAGGTAAAACATGATTAGGAATGGATAAGGTTGCTTTATTAAAGGTAACCTTACTTTAGAAGAGTTTAATACATGTTTAGCAAGTCATGGGAGTTGGGGGGTGTTTTAATTAATCAAAGGTGATTAACTAATAGGTAGATGTAAGCTTATAGAAGATAATTAGAGGAATATTAGTACGATTTAGGCTATTAAAAGGGGATTAAATCAATTAAATATTGATTTATTGGTTAAATGGAAGGGAAAGCTAATTAATTAATAATAATTAATTAGTCTAGGTAGAAGGGGTGATTTATTAACGGAAGGTCGTTAATTAGGGTATTTGTTAAATAGGAAACTTAATTAATTAGCTTAGTGTAATTAATTAATGATGATATGAGGGAAAATGAGTGCTTTTGACGATATGTCGTTGATTTGCGAGAAAGGGGATAATTAGCGCAATTTAAGTATTTAAATTGCTTGGGCGTAATTATAGGTGTCTACACTTTTCAATTTTTCAACTTTCAATTCATAATATTTTTTTCTTTTTACCACACCTTGTCTTGTCATATTTTATGTGTGTAGAGCATACTACCATCCCTTCTACCAATTTTTTTTAATTTCTAAATACTTCCATTTTCTAGCGCACCCCATAGTAAACTGATAATCCTTTCCCAAAGCTATAAATTGAAAGTTTGATGGATTCTTAACATGTGGTGACCATTAGTTTTCTACACATCTACGATTTTTAGACGACTTGATTCTATTTGTATTTCTATTTTTGCCAAATGCAGATTGCTGACACATAGAGACAATCAGTGTTCTAGAATATGTTGCACATATAGAAATTTGAATCTTTCTTCCACAATTTATTATACGTAGGAGCAATGATCATTGACATGTGGAGACAATAAGAAAATTTTGACACGTGGTGTTATTTCCCCCAAAAAATTCATGCATGGTCCTCCACATGTACATTATTTTAATTTTGTTTCCTAAATAAATTATTGTGAGATACTTTGCGTGAACAATAACACAATATATGAGTAAAAATTTTATGAATGAAAAGAAATATTTAAACAAGTTCATGAACTATTGCACACTTATTACACCAGTTGCATGAAAGGAAACTTTCTAAGAAGACAAATAACATCTAATCTAATAGTATATGTATTTTTTAATTACAAACAAGAGATTCAATGATAATAGGGGTTTAGCCTACTACCATTGAAGTGTTCTAGAAAAAAATTCTCCACTCAAGGCTTTCAATTTTGCATGTGTTTGTGGCTAAGATTTCATGATTTTCATATGGATCTAACCAATGTGTTCTAAAATTTCCAAGGTGATGCACTGATTTTGTATCATACAAGAACACTTTCACACCTCTTTAAGAAAGTCTTAGTCTCACTATGCTAGTCATACTAGGATTTTTTCTTTCTTTTTCAACTTCGTGACTCCATTTTGTGCACATTCTCTATTTGTCAAGTTGAAGAATTTTTGTAAAGTAATTTGTAATAGAGGATTATTTATCTAATTTGGAAATGTGCACTATTATTAATGATGGTACTATGAAATCAATTGGAAAAATGAATTCTACGTAAAGACCAATTGGAAGGGGGTAACCTTGTTTAATATTTTGTATGTAGTTCTATATACCTAAAGAATTTCTAAAACCTTCTTGTCCCAATCTTTTCATCCAACAACGTAGATATTTGTCAGTGTATTGCTGAGAATATTGTTAAAATCCCAGGCTATCCCATTTTCTTGTGGATGATATGAAGTTTTTTTATGACATGTAACCATAAATCAAGACAATAATATGCACATCATCTTGATAATGAAATAAGATCCCTTTTCATTGGTGAGACGTAGATGACACCCATACCCACTTATGATATTCTAATAGACAAACCTTTTCAGGGTTGTTACAATGCAATCCTTTATAGGTGTAAATTTACCCATTGGGTCAGGTAATAAGATATAGTTAGAATGTATCATGCACTTATTCTTCACAAAATATGATTTATTGTCATAGTAAAACCAACCACTCATTTCTCAAATGGATCTTGGGAAATGATATGGAACAAAGGAATTTATTCATGTTTACTCAATGACAATGGTCGCACATTCTTACGTACTTATTTTCATCTTCAAACAAGTTTTCCCACTAAAATCTTATGGTCAATATCTTCCTCATGGTTGCATCGCCAATTAACATCCTCCTACAATTCTTTTGTGTGTTTCATGAAGAATTTCTTTGCACTCATGCTTAAAGATACATTGTCATAATATTTCGTTGTTTCCCATATTATATAATTCCCTAATGATTAGTTTGTAAGGTGATACTTTTACCACTAATTAATTTTTCTATTGTATGCTTTAATTCTCTTGTGTGAACCTACACTGGAGAAACAATGTTATATTATTAAGATCATATGATGCACTCTTAATTTTAAGTACATGCGTGTCCTTCATTTCATACTCAATAGCACTAGATTTTTTTCCCAATTTGATTCGTGAGATATAGTCGAGACTTGCATTATTATTTCCTGGCTTCACCACAACTGAGAACTGTAACTCTTGAAATGAGACCACCCATCTACAAATTTTCCCATTTAAGACTACTTTTTTCACTAAATAATTTAGGTCCATGTGATCTATATAGAAGAAAAATGTATTTGCTAACAAATATTGAAGAAATTTTTGTAGTGCATAGACCATGGATATGCATTCTCTTTCTTTAGTTTCATCAATTCTTTGTTTGTGAAAAAGATTGAATGGCCCATATTGTCTTGTCCCGGTTGCATAAAAATTACTCCAAATACTGTTCTAGATGAGTCCACATGAACATGAAATGGAGTATTCCAATCGAGGAATTATAATATGGGCATACTTGAAAGCTTTTATTTTAATTCATCGAACACTTTTTGTTGTTATTCTTACCGCACAAACTCTCCTTGGTTTATTAGAAATTTTTTGAGTGACACGACAATGTTTACATATCCCTTAATAACATTTTAGTAATCACTATAATTTATAAGAAATGTCATACATCCCTTTGTGTTTGTGGCACATCCAATTGCACAATTACGACTATCTTTGTCGGATCTACTAAAAACCCCTCTTTGTAAATGATATACCCCAAAAGAGTTATGAACGGTGTCATGCAGAAACACTTCTTCAAGTTTAGTGAAATTTGTAACTTTTTGTAGCACTCCAAGATAAGCTATAAATTATCACAGTGGTATTTGACAAGCCCGTAAATTGTTCAATAATACAAATAGACTTATTGAAATTTTAGGATAAAATCATCAAAGGTAGCTACTATAATGTGCAAGAAAATTGTTGGCTTGTTCTTAAGCCCAAAGGGAATTATACTTTATAAAAACAACCCCCATTCTATCGTTGATCTGTAATCTTCTAACTTTGCAAATTTTTACAAACCACACAAATTCTACTATTCTACTTTCAACTTTGAAAATGATAGATTGTTTGAAGTTAGTTAAGAGTTATTTGTGCTTATAATTATTTGCAGTGAAGGGAAAGCAATTAAACCAACAAGACAACCATATTTTTATCTTGGAAACCCCCAATTTGAGGGAAAACTAGTCGAGAAGGGAAATTGCTCTTTCTTCCCATTTGTATGTATTGGCCAATTCAAAAGATACATATTACAATAAGATGAAGGAAAGTAAATAATGTAAACACTTCCCCTAAATAATTTCTTGTCTTGATCTCACACTCCTTGATCCTACAATTCAAATCCAACACTAAATTATTCTTGCTTACTTCTCTCCTGAATCTGATGATCAATTCTACTTGCTCCCACTTGTATTTATAGCTATTATCATGTCCTCTCGTGCACTAGAGAATGAGAAAGGTTGCACAGAGGAAGAGACACAATCCAAAAAATCTGTGACTATTCATGGAGTTCTTTTATTTTTCTTCCATAAGTGATAGGACCGCTAGTGTCTACAAGCCATTGGTTATGAAACCATCGGTGCAGTTACACAAGCATCTCTCTGCACAGAGGGGTGGTTCTATAACTTTATAGTATGTTATGCATTTTTCTAACTTTTCCTTCTGGTATTGGTTGCCTTGATGAAGTGGATTCTTCTTAGATCCCTATGGATCACACCTCCCCTACTCAAGAGGTTTTTGGTCCCACAAAATCTTAGTGGGGGATTAGATGAAGAAACAACTCCTTCATTTTATCCTTTGAGTAGGGGACCTCTCCTTCTGTCCAACCTACTAAGACACCTGTGGACCTCTCCTTGTCTCTCTGACCTTCTGTTGTAACACTATGTCCTCCTCCAACTCACCTCAAGAGTCTAAGATGAAATATTCTATGGAAGGTAGAAACTGACATCCTTCTTCTTCGTCAAGCATGGATGGCTCAAATAGGTGCAAGTTCTCACAATTTATTACTAAGTACATCTGTATGAAGTGCGACAAGTCAAGTCTAAAAGCATTTTATCCAATTTGCTCAAGTATGGTTAAGGGTCCATAGATAATGGCTTGAGTTTTCTTGCTTGACCTTGAATTATCTTCTTGCTCAAGTTAAACCAAACCCTATCTCCAATATGAATCTTGTGTTCCCTTCGATGTTGATCATGCCTAGCTTTGTACTTGGTCTGATATTTATCAAATTTTTCTTTCACCTTGAGATGGATTTTTCGGATCCTCTCAATGAATTTTGTTGCTCTAGTCACCTCTGAATCATGTATCTCTTCCTCCTCATGTTTCCCAACTACTATATCTAGTGGATTCATAGGTAGATATCCCAAGCATGCTTCAAATGGTGACTTCATAGTGGATGTGTGTACTACCCAATTGTAGGAATGCTAAATGTAGGCTAAGGACTTGTCCCAAGTCTATGAATATTTGCTATTATATCCTCTAATCAGTTGCACAAAAGTCTTATTCACCACATTTTTTTTCCCATCTGTCCATGGATGGAAGGTTGTGCTCCTCTGTAAATTGGTGTCCATATTTTCCCACAAAGTATTCCAAAAATTCCCCAAGAACTTGAAATCTCTATTAGAAACAATAGACTTTGGCAAGCCAAAATGCACCCATACATTAGTGAAGAAAAGTTCAGTTGCCAAATATGATTTTATTATCCTTTTACATGCCATAAGAACACACAAATTACTGAATCTATCAACAAAAACATATAGACAGTGATGGAAATGTTTAGACATAAGTAGTCCTCCTACAATATCCATAGAAATATCTTCCCAAGGACGAGTAGGGACCGGTAAAGGAATATACAAACCTTCCTTCCAGATTTTAAGCTTGCTTGTACAACAAATTTTACATCTTTTTATGAATTTAGATACTTCTTCTTGCATATTGGGCTAGTATATGTACCTTTGCAAGTGGGATAATGTTTTACCAACACCAAAATGTCCTGCTACTTTCGAGGTATGTGCTCCCCTCATCAAAAAATGTCTTTCTTCCTTTGGCACACAGAGCTTCCCCCATCGGTAGAATAGCCCATATTTGAGATAACAGTCCTCAATCCCCATCTTTTCAACCCCATTAGACTGCAACTGCTGATCTGTCACCCCAAATTCTTTATCTTGAGCGTATGCCTCTCCGTAAGCTTCCTTCGTGAAGGGATCAAAATGAGAGATAGTGGCTAAAATTGATATTTTCTCCTATGTGGGCATCCTAGACAACATGTCTTCCCTCTAGATTTGTGTTATCTTTCTTATACTTGATCACCAAATGGAACTACTGAAGGAATCCCATCCATTTGTAGTGCCTTTCCTACTGCAATTTAGATTATGCTTGTAAATACTGGAGAGGTTTGTGGTCAGTGTGCATAATAGTTTCTTTACCCAACAAAAACTATTTCCATTTTTTAATTTCTTGAACTAGTGCATACATTTCCTTATCATATATTGAATATCCTTTAACTTTTGAAGTAAAATTTTCAGAATGATAGCACACGGGTTTACCTCCTTGAAGCAACACTACTCCCATAACATAATCACTAGCATCCATCTCTACTTCAAAGGGATGCTACAAATAAGGAAGTGCAAGTACTGGTGCATGACCAATTTTATACTTTAGCAATTCAAAAGCCTGATCATGTTCCTTACGCCAGCCAAAACTCTTACTATTTGCGGACATTGTGTGTAGAGGTGCTGCAATAGTGGAGAATAACATAATGAACTTCCTCATGTATTGTACTATTCCCACAAAAACTCTAGTCTCAGTGGCTCTCATTGGTGTTGGCTAGTTGGCGGAGACTTCACCTTTATTTGCGTCCACTCGTAACTCTCCTCCTCCAACCATGTGCCCAAGATAGATAAGTGATTGTTTGGATAATTCACACTTCTTTATATTGCACAACAATTGTTTATCCTTGAGAACTTGCAAGACTTGATGCAAATGTGTTACATGTTCCTTCCATGTGGCACTAAAAATTAGAAAATCATTTAGATATACAATGACACATGAATCTATGAATTCCCACAATACATCACTCATCAATCTCATAAATGTAGCATGTGCATTGCATAAACCAAATGGAAGTACTAACCACTCATACAAAGCTTGTTTTGTCTTGAAGGCAGTTTTTCATATATCCTCCTCCTTCATCTTGACTTGGTGATAGTCCGACTTGAGATCCAACTTTGTGAAGAATTTTTCATGTTGAAGTTGGTCCAAAAGATCATCTATGTAGGGAAGTGGATATCTATTCTTTATGGTGTTCTTGTTGAAAGCTCAAAAATCAATGCACATCCTCCAAAAACCATCCTTCTTCGGCACCATCACAATAGGTGAACCACATGGTGAGGTGCTTGGGCATATTACCCCTTGATCCAATAGCTCTTGGAGTTATTTCTTTACCTATGTAATCTCCAGTAAGGATTGCCTATACAATATGATGTTTGGTAGAGAGGACTCTAGTAACAACTGGATCTCATGCTCTACCTCCCGTTTCGGTGGTAACCCGCTGGGAGTCTAAAATACTTCATGAAAATAATGAATAATACTATCTAAATCCTTCATCCCTTGGTTAGAAACATCTGAAATTTCCACCATATCTTGTTTATCCTTTAATAAAAGTAAACAAAATTGATTATGATTTTCCTGAATAAGCCTTTTTTCTTGGTTAGCAATTACCACAACGTCTTATGATGGTGTTCTCAGATGTTGTAACTGATTCCATCCTTGACCCATATGTATCAGTTCTCCCTTCTCATGAATATGGAATCCCTGATATACTAGTAAGGACTCCCAAAAATAAAATCAAATGCACCAAGTGGAATTACATCAACTTCCAATACATCTATATATTGAGATTTTATCCCAAACTTGAACCTACATCTTATTGTTACATGTATCTCTACACCCTTCTTCACCCATCCCAAAGGATATGGATGTGGATGCTGATAAGTTTCAAGACCAATCTTCTTTATAACTGCATTAGATATCAAGTTAGATTGAGAACCAATATCAACCAAAGAATTTACCTTAGTTATCTTGATTTGGATTTGTATCTGGAATAGTTTACTCATCTCTTCTTTCTCCTCTTGTCTATTCATGTTGGTGGCCATGTATGCAAGCCTCTCATCTACATAAAAATCATCCTCTATTTCCACCTCCCCATCTGTCTTTACAACTGTCATAGATTTCTTTGAATCCTTGGTTCGGTTCTTTGGATGTAACTACGGATGTAACTTCCAACATGTAGCATCAATATGACCATTGATATCACAATTCTTACAAAAATTCTTCGGCTATTTACAAGTATTCAAAGTAGTGGCAGTTTGTTTACCTTTCCCCTTCTATTTACCTTTGTTACTTACATGTTCCTGCTCTTTCTTTAGTTGATTTGTTGATTGTTTCATCCTTGACTCTGATTATCCTTGCATCCTTTCACCATCTATGTAGTATGCTTGCACATAGGCTTCATTGAGATCTTTGGGCTTTGTGGAGATGAACTTCCTTTGAAGGTGAGTGCGAAGTCCTCCCAAATACTTGGTCAAAATATGCTCATCCTCCAAGTGCATATTAAGAAACATGGTTCTTCTCCGAAACTCCATAGTATAATCCTACACACTTTGACCACTGCCTTGTCTAAAGTACTGCCATTTAATCATCTGATCAGTCTTATGGCTAATAGGATACAAGTTAGCTCTAAGAAATTATTTAAATTCCTCCCAAGATATTACAATAGGACGTTTCTTCTTATCACAAGTGGCTAGATGGGTTTCCCACCAAACCAGAGAATTTCCTTCCATTTTGAGATGTTCAAAGGCGATCCTTTATGCCTCGGTAATATCATGAACACTAAAGTAAACTTCTATTTGTTTTAACCATTTATCTAATAAATCTGCATCTACTCATCCTTCAAAGCTCTTAATTTCAACCTTAGTTTCAAATTTAAAAGGAACACGATCAGATTTTACCTTCTCTTTTATAACTGGATTTTCTTCTTCACGCCCTTCTACATCTTCCTCATCGTGAATCTTGCCTATGCCAAAAAATTTAGCTAAATATTGAACCATTGAGTCCATGTTATCTTGATTTACTGAAGCCATCTTTTACAGATCCAAGAGTTCTTGTCGATGTCTATACATCCTATCCATCATGATCTCTAGCATCTCAATTCTATGGACCAAGTTTTTTTCCTCCATTTGATCCTGAATTCTTTGTTTCCACTTCTTTGTAGATATGTCTAGATCACAAGGTAAAACTTCTTCACCTTTAGATATTTTCACTGTCATAAAAATCACACTTGTATGACACTGATACCAAAATGATATGTAATCTTATAACTTTGCATATATTTACAAACCACACAAATTCTACTGTTCTACTTTCAACTTTGAAAATGACATATTATTTGAATTTAGTTAAGAGTTCTTTGTGTGTAGAATTATTTTCAGCAAAGGGAAAGAAATTAAATCAACAAGACAACACATTTTTTTATCCTGGAAACCCCCAGTTTGAGGGAAAACCAATCGGGAAGGGAAATTGCTCTTTCTTCCCACTTATATGTATTGACCAATTCAAAAGATACATATTACAATAAGATGAAGGAAAGTAAACAATGTAAAAAATTCCCCTCTATACTTGCTTACTTTGTCCTCACACTCCTTGCTCCTACAATTCAACTCCATCATTGAATTCTTCTTGCTTACTTCTCTCATGAATCCAATGATCCATTCCACTTTCCCCCCATTGTATTTGTAGTTGTTCTCATGCCCTCTTGTGCACTAGAGAATGAGAAAGGTCACACAGAGGAAGAGACACAGTCGAGATGCTTAAAATCCATGAATGTTCATGGAGTTATTTTATTTTTCTTCCATAAGTGATAGGACCTCTGGTGTCTGAAGACCAACGGTTATGAAACCATCGGGGTGGTTATTAAACCAAATCTCTGCACAGAGAGGTGGTTCTATAACTTTACAGTATGCTCTACATTTTTCAAACTTTTCATTCTGGTACTGGTTGCCTTGATGAAGTGGAGTCTTCTTAGATCCCTATGGATTAGTTGTGAACGTTATTTTCATAAGATATTTCCTCTTCCATATAAACTTAATGATATCCTAAAAATTCTTCAATGAAAGTATATATTTGGTGCCCTACCACACCTTCCAATCTCTTCTATAATGGGTGTTGGGAAAGGATCTAACACACATACAAATTTTAAATATCAATAGTCTATGAAAATTCTAATGCACCCACCCTCTTTTATACTAATAACTAGTAGAGTCACCCATTTATATTCTTACATTAGTATAATAAATCATGTGGCTAACATACTATCCCTTTCCTCTTTTATCCTTGCATGTAAGTTTGGGTTCATTCTATATGGTCATTTCGCACAGATTTTACAACCTCAATCAACTTGATCTATATCTTCCCCAATGATGGATGGAGTCCTTTCAATTATTGGTAGCATTTAGGGAACAAATCTTCATAGTCGCGTAAAATTTTAATAATATTAGAGACATCTACTTTCAACTCGTAGTCTCCAATTATTGTAATTGTTATCACCACATCTATTCCTATATTCAATTTGATAGATTTCAATGGCTCGTGATGTGGTATTGTTCCTAAATATGTACTATCAATAAATTCCCTTGATCTATAAGAAGTATCTATATTTAATTGATTATCACTTATTCCTTCATCAACATGCCACACCATCTTTACTTTCCAATTAAATCACTTTTTCCACTCTAGCCACACCGCTTCATCTTCTTTGCTTAAATAAATATTTTTACTTCATTCTTCAAAAGTCATTGGTTACACTAATCCCTTCTCATTGTGTGGACATAACAAGAATTTCTACATTACAACATAATCTCCAAATATGGAACCCTTTATGATTTGGAATAAGTTATCCAATTTATGCGAGGATGAGGTGAATGCTATTTTTTTTACATATTTAAATTTAAGTGCCTCCCACTGATAAGTCTACCTAAGTGTTTCACTACCTATGTCCAAAGTGTGTGCCCAAACAAGTAAGGTGTAGTCACAAAATCATGCACATTAGACATTATTTAGCCTAGTCTCATACTACTATTTAGAAGGTTCTTGAGTGAAGAAAGTAATAATTAACCCTCTTATTTTGGCCATCTTATTTTATTTTATTTCATCATTTCCGTGCCTTACCTTCTATATGACCAGTCAGTTTTGGTCATTTCCCACAATTTTAGCCATAACTGGGGTGCCTCGGTCCCACCTAGTGCCTCAATCCTTTTCAAATCTTCCCGCCACTTTTTGGGCCTCTTTTAGCCATTTTTTATATTTATATTTTTCCTAGTCGGCCTTGTCGGGGTTAATTACAAAATTAGACCAAGGAAAACCCTATAAATATAAAGTTATGAGACCATAATGAAGGTTTGTTGTCTCCTGAAAACTACTCTGCGTTTTCATAGCCAAATTAAATTTTTTTGAGATCATGCCCTTCGTTGGCATTTAAGCCAAGTTAGATATTCAAGAAATTAGCAAAAGTAGTGCCCTAGTGTAGTTTAAATCTTTGTTTTGCTCGTTTTGAGAAATCCTCCATTTCCCTGTCTTTGCACGTAATATCCTCTTTGTAACCTCCATTTTTGATCAAAATTGTTCACTTGTTCTATGTCCTAGGTCATCAAATCACTATTTTTGCCTCCATGCCTCTAGTTTGTGAAGGAAATTCAAAATTTGGACTCAAAATGATGAAGTTCTCTTCCTCTATGTATTTTTCCCACAGTCGGGATACTTGTGGAAAAAGCAGAAGTTTTTGTCCCAGGCTACACAAGTTCACGAGGGACAACTAGAACCTGAAAAGCTGAAATTGCCGATTGCAGAAAAAGTGGAAGTTTTTGTCCCAGGCTGCACAAGTTCAATTGGGACACTTGGGACCTGAAAAGCCGAAATTGCCGATTGTGGAAAAAGTGGAAGTTTGTGTCCCAGGCTGCACAAGTTCAATTGGGACACTTGGGACCCGAAAAGCTAAATCGGCTAAAAAATTCAAATCAGAGTAGTGGGTCAGTGGATGAATTTGAGTTTTTGAGCCTCTTCATAAAAAGGGAAAAAGTCAAAGCTTAAACCCACAAGGAAAAAGTCAAAGGTGAAGCCCACTGTTGAAAAGTCAAAGTGGGAGAGTTGGCCGGCAGAGGAAACTGATTTTTTGAGCCTTTTTCCAAAAATGGTTAAAATGTTAAGAAAAAGGCCGCGACCCCATTTCCAATCAGATGCAGCCACGTGTCTAAGTTGAAAAGTCAAAGCGGGGGTGCGGGCCAATTTGTTCCAAATTGCCAAATCTCTAAAAAAAATCACAAAATGCAAAGGGCTTTCCCCCTAATTGTTCCAATCTCTTCCTGCCACGTGGATGACCTAATTTTAGAGTTAGAGGAGCAAATCTAATGGTCTATATTTAAACTAGAAAATCGAATGTAATGGTTGCTTTGCAAGATCTGGCTTTTAAACCGCCATGAGCATTTTCTTCACAACAAAGGAATTTGAAAAGGCATTAAGGATTTGTGAAGTTATAATGGTTTCTTGCAAAGAATATAATGGCTTCTTGATGTCATTCCAAGGGCTGGTGATTGATTTCAAAAAAGACCAGAGTGCTTTGTACCTTGAAAAGACAGAAAATGCCATTCTTCTTCTATTTTCTCTTCTTCCTCGAATTTCCTCCATTCTCAAGCTATGTACAAACTCTTCTCGAGATTTAATAATAAAAGAAGGAATTTTTTCCTTTTTATTGAGGAATTAATTGGTACTTTGCGACTAATGAGTTTCATTTGGTCTTGTAGCTTATCCTGCGGATTAGTTTTCTTCTGACTATAAATGCATATAAATGAAATTTCTAATTAATGTGTGTGGGCATCTGATATTCTACTTGTAACATTAGTTTCCCCTACCTCCATTCTCACTCCATTTCCCCTTCTCAGACAAAGCTCTTCTCTAGTGAGAAATCCCTAGCTTTACCACAGGGTCAGCGGAGTGCCCCTGTTGGATCTCTGGTCGAAAGGCCACCATCAAAATCCACTTTTTCATGCATGCACATACGAAAGCTACACCATTCCAGTAGAGGGAATTAGATTCCCATAGCATTGGCTTGAAACCCATCAATTTTTCCAGAAGACAAATTTTCTCTCCAACAATTTTTGGCACCCACCGTGGGGTAGATTTTGTAGCATCTGCACCTTAAAATAACCTCAGGGTCATAAAATACAAAAAAAAATTCTAGAATAAAAGTTTCTGGAGATTGAATAATCACACAGACTACATGGATGTAAATCATGGCTATTCTAGGAAATCCTCCTATTGTGAGACCTAATTTACTCTTTCACATCGAAGAAGACATTGCTTCTGATCTGAGAGAAGATATTTGGCACAATAGGAAAAATATTAATCAATACTTCATTGCTGCAAGACTTTTGGACCTAGAAGAAGAACATGTTGTTGAATTGGAAAGGCAGAGACAAATTCTAGCACCCCAGAGAAGAGCATAAACTTTCAAGCTAGCTTATAGAAGGTACAATATTAATCAATACTTCATTGCTGCAAATTGAAGCTTAGCAAGACTGGAGGGTAGAGACCATGAAGAAATACTTTTAACAACATTCATCACTGCTTGTGGAGTGTTGGGAGTTGAAGATGGATGTTTCAGTTAGGATCTTTGTGGAGTTGCAAGAAAAAGCTAAATGGTTGGAAGATCTATCACATGTTGGGTAGATATAAGAAGTGCATTTGAACCAAGAGTATTGAAGATTGTCAAGATTGCTGGACCAATTGGTTCAAGAAGAAGGATACCTCCGAATGTTTTGTAGCAAGGTTGAATTAGAAAGGCCTGAGAGATAAGGGTTGAGCTTAAAGAAATAGAAATACAAAAAGAGAAGCAGCAAAAGCACCTTAGCAAGACTCTAGCACTTTATGACCTCCCAAGTTGGGGATGGTTTTCCTCAGAAGAAGAACAGTTAGAGGGAGTTGCTCCAAGGAAAAGCTACTGAATGGTTCTACGTTTGCCCCCAAGATCTATCACAACTTTCAAATTGAATGAGGATACCTCCGAATCAATGGGAGCAAGGTATGATTTAGAAGAAATCCTAGACCAAGGAGCAAGACTTTACAGTTAATTCTTTCTGGTCTTGGGAAGCAAGAGAGTTCAAATCTAGTCACCACTGATCCAATGTTCTACAAATGAATAAGAATGCAGCTGTCACAAATCAATGAGCAATGCTCTAAGGAGACCAAATCCTCCTGATAGACCAAGGATTTCTTGGTTGCTTTAAATAACCACCAGTCAATGCTATCTGTGACACTAGGGAATCAGAAGGAGCAGACATTGAGGAAACTGAAGAAGAAAGCATGGATGAACATGAAAACTATCTTGAAATTGAAGAGGTTGGCATGCACAACGGCCTAATTGAATATGTTGATGATGAGGAGGAAGGTGATGAAGAAGCTCCAAGTTTTTCATGTGTTGTTTTCACTCGTACACAGTCCAAGAAAGGTGTCTCAGCCTTAGTAGTTGCAACTGAGAGTAGGAAGAACAAAGAAGATAGCTCTTCAAAGCCTCCACTAAACAAGATCCTTAACGATCATCATTACCACACTCCATGGAATCAACTAGAGAGAAATCAGACTCACCTGTTGTCAAGGATCAGACTGTTGTGCCAAGTAATTTATCTGATTCTTCTCCCAACTCAAAAAATTTCAAAAGAAATTCTCTTCTAAATGTTATTTCTACAAGAACATCTACATTTAAATCAAAGGCTACACTCCCATCTCCTTCCAAGCCAATTGCTACATTTGAAAAGGAGAACCCAGAACCAAAAGTAACAAAACCCCTGTCATTTAAATATTCTCCCACTACTGGAACCTCTTCCTCATCTACTATAACTCCATTTGACTTTGTGGAGCATGCAAGAAAAACCAAAGTTAAGCTCTCCGAGATTGAATACCTACAAACACATCCTGACCAACTTGAAAATTCATCAAGGTAGTTCGTGGTAGTAACCCTTTTTCTTCAAGCCCAATCTCTAAAGGCCTATTACCCACACCATCCATACCACCTTCTCAAAACATGTTAGCTCTCAGTGCCTCCACCACCAACAAGGTTGAGCCTTTTTACCTGTCACTTCTCATCAAAGGTTTCCAGCTGAATAATTGCATTATAGATTCTGGGGCCTCAAATAATATGATGCCAACAAATGTTCCAAATGCTCTTAACCTCACTTTGACCTAGGTAAATGGCACATGCTACTCAATGGAATCCAAACAAGTTCCATTGGTAGGAAGGATTAAGGATGCTCAGGTTGCACTAGCTGATTACCCTGATAAGAAGGTACTCTTGACCATTTTGGTGGCAAACATCCCAACATCTTTTGGGATGCTGTTGAGTAGAATTTTTTGCAGAGATCTGGGTGGAGAAATAAAAATGGATTGGTCATTTGCAACTATCCCAATGAAATGAGAAACGAAGAAGTTGTTTCCAGTCAGGAAAATGAAATTCACAGTAAGGAAATCTGATGATCCAAGAGCTAACATCCTCTTTTAAGATTGTGGGCTAGCAAACTACTTCCTTACATCACAAAAAGAAGAGAACTTGCCATTCCGTATGGAGGAAGAAGAAGACTGAATCTGGATAATGGATTTTGATGGCAATCATTCCAAAGTAGGTTTAGGAGCTGGTGTAGTATTATACTCTCCCTCTAATGAGGTATATCCTTTTGCCTACAAGCTGCAATTTGATAATATAAACAATATTGCAGAGTATGAAGCATTGCTTTTAGGCATGAATGTAGCAGAGGACATGGGAATCAAGAAGATGAGATGCAAAGGTGATGCTAAGATTGTGGTGAAATAGGTCCGCCAACAATATCAAGTGAAACATCCATGTCTTAGGCACTGTAGAAATAGAGTGTGGGACTACATTGAATCCTTTGATGCATTCTCCATTGAAGCTATCCCTAGGGAGTAGAATGAAAAGGCTGATTCTCTAGTAGTGTCAACTTCCTTAGTGACACCTCACCCTTCTTTTGGCAAGGATAAAGTGACCATTGAGATGGTGTTCAGACCCAGCATACCAGACAATGCAAATCACTGGAAGGTCTTCAATGATGACAATCAGATCCTAGCCTTCTTAGAACAAAGGGATAACTTCAATAATCTTTTCTTTGAAGGAAGTGAAAACCCACACCATGAATCAATCCGCAAAGAAGAGAAGGAAGGAATTGAGGGAATTGATGAAGAGGGAGTAATCAAACTGAAAGGAAACAAAATCCCCAAAGGCCTAGTTTCTTTAGAAGACCTCTTTGACAACCATGATAGGTTCATCCAAGAGAAAGAGAAATAGTCTTCTTGGTGTCCATTTGATTTTGATCAAGAAAACATTGGCACTTTAGAGAATCCAAGGATGATTAACATTGGTAAATGTTGCTCACCAGAAGAGAAGAGAAAGTTTATGGCTATGCTAAAAAAGTACTCAGATGTCCTGGCCTAATCCTATGATGAACTCAAATTTTTTCAGCCAAAAGAAATGCATCACTCCATTCCTTTGAAGCAAGGAGCCAAGCCCTTCAGGAAAAAACAAAGGCCCTACAATCCAAAGATTTTTAATGTTATCAAAGAAGAGGTGACAAAGATTCTCAATGCTAGAATCATTTTCCCCATCCACCATTCAACATGGGTGGCTAACATTGTGCTAGTAAGGAAGAAGAATGGGGAAATAAGGATTTGTGTAGACTTCTGAAATTTGAATCAGGCATCTCTCAAGGACAACTACCCTCTTCCAATCATGGATCATATTTTGTAAGTAGTCACTGGATCTGAGATGATCTCTTTGCTTGATGGATTCTTAGGGTACAACCAAATCAAGGTGGTAGAAGAGGATTGCAACAATACAGCCTTCACAACACCTTGGGGCAATTTTTCCTACAACAGAATGCCTTTTGGCTTGATCAATGCTGGAGCCACTTTCCAGAGAGCAATGGACTTGGCCTTTAAAGACTTGAAACATTACATTGTCATTTACCTTGACGACCTCACGGTTTTCTCAAAGAGGAGGGGAGATCATATATGTCATTTGGAGCAGGTCCTTGCAAGGTGTAGGAAACATAGCGTTTCTCTAAATCCAAAGAAATGCATCTTTGGAGTCACAGAAGGTAATTTGTTGGGACACATTGTGAACAAACATGGAGTACACATTAATCCTGAGAGGGTCAGAGCTATTCAAGCACTAGCCTTACCAACCAGTAAGAAGGGAGTTCATTCATTCTTTGGAAAGGTAAACTTCCTTCGTCATTTTGTGCCTAAGTTTTCTGAACTGACTAAGCATATAACTTCCATGATGAAGCCTCAAGCAAGTTTCAAGTGGAATAAGGAAGGAAAAAAAACATTTGAGGAGATCAAGAAAGCCATTGCCAAAGCTCCAACTCTTGTATCTCTAGATTTCAATAAGGGGTTCATCATGTATTGCTACGCATCAGAACATACACTCTCTACTTTCCTTGTTCAGAAAAATGATGAAGGTTTGGAAGCACCCATTTCTTTCATGAGATGTCCTTTGAAAAATCATGAGCTAAAGCATATCCAATTGGAGAAACATGCCTATGTAGTGGTCAAAGCTGTTAAAAGTTTAAGATTCTACATTCTCAAATCCCATACAGTGGTGATGGTCCCTTAAAGTGCAATCAAGTCCATTTTGACTCAACAATATCCTAGGGCTAAAAGAGGAAGTTGGATTGCAAAGACCCAAGAGTATGACTTGGAAATTAGACCCTCTAATCTGGTAAAAGGAAATGGTTTGTGCAAGCTGATTGCTGAAGATGAAGCTCTCAAATCTTAGCAGGGAGAAAAAGATGGTGTTTTCTCAACCTATTCAGAAGACAGTCCACATGTGCTCTTTGTCACCACTACTGATGAGTGGTATGCTAACATCACTTACTACCTCACTTATGGAGAATGCTCTCCTCATCTTGATTACAAACAAAGAAGGACACTCAAGCTAAAGGAAGCCAAGTTTGTGATCTAGAATCATGCACTTTACAAGAGAGGCCTAGATGGTTGTTCCTCATGTGTGTGGATAAGGAGCAACATGAAAAGTTGCTCAGGGCATATCATGATCAAGCTTGTGGTGGACATTTCTTAGCAATGGTCACCGCACATAAGATACTCAGAGGGAGATATTATTGGCCCTCCATTTTTATAGACACTCAGGATTGGGTTTCCAAATGCAAAGCATGCTAACAATTTGTGGGAAAGCCACAACTAGCTGCATTACCACTCAGGCCTGTGGTGATTGAAGAACCATTTCAGTAATGGGGGATAGATTTTATTGGTGTTCTAAATCCTCATTCTAGTGCAAGGAATACTTATGTACTCACTGCAACTGATTGATTCACTAAATGGGTGGAAGCCACCCCAACCAAGCAAGCCAACTCTGAAACAGTCTGCAACTTCATCAAGGAGAATATCATTGTTCGTTTTGGGATACTATAGAAATATGTTGTAGACAATGCCACCTATTTCTCTTCCAAGGAGCTCATAGAGTTTTCTTATGGATTTGGAATCTCCCTATCTCACTCTTTTGATTACTACCCATAGGGAAATGGGAAATTGAGTCAAGCAACAAGAACATTGTGACCATTGTCCGCAAGCTGGTAGATGAGAGTCAAAGGAACTGGCACAAGAAGTTATATGATGCATTGTGGGCTGATAGGATCACTCTAACTAAAAGGCAATAAGCATGTCACATTTACAAATGCTGTATGGAGTTGAGGCAGAGATTCCCCTCACAATTGAGATGCTAGCTCTCAAGTTGTTTCAATAAATAGAAGATGGTCAATACAAAGACTCCATTGACAAGAGGATCATATTCCTGGAGAAGCTAGAAGAAAGCAGATGCCAAGTGGTGGATAGAATCAAAGAACACCAATTGAAAGTGAAGAAGATATTTGACAAGAGGGAAAAGGCAAGAGAATTCAAGGTTGGAGATTTTGTCCTACTGTGGGACAAGAGAAGAGAACCAAAAAGTAGCCATGGAAAGTTTGATTCATTATGGCTCGGCCCATTCCAAATTTAGGGAACTTGTGGTGAGAATTTTTTTCTCCTCTCATACTTGGATGGAACACCATTGGAATTGCCTCGAAGTGGGCAATACTTGAAACTATATCATGAGTGAAAGCGGGTTGTCCCCCTCCTTGTACCATAGGTGATTTCGTAGGTGTGTTTTTTTTCCTTTTTTTGACAAAGTGTGTTTTGGTTTATTTTCTTTTGGTTTTTGTTAATGTCCTGGTTTGGAAACTCAATGTGTTTCCTCCTTCTTCCATTCTTTCTCAGAATTGTACATGACTCTACAAGGCCCAATGGATAAGGCACTGATCAACATAATATGTTTTGAAACTTGAGATTCTGAATCCTCATGTCGTGCCCTAGCCATGCCCAGTTCACGCCATGTCCCCAAGCTAGAGCCAAATGTTGTCTCCCAAAAACTACTCTACATTTTCATAGCCAAATTAAATTTTTTTGAGATCATGCCCTTCATTGGCATTTAAGCCAAGTTAGAAATATCAAGAAATTAGCAAAAGTAGTGCCCTTCAGTGCAGTTTAAATCTTTGTTTTGAACTCGTTTTGAGAAATCCTCCATTTCTCGAAAGTCTACACATAATATCCTCTTTGCAACCTCCATTTTTGATCACTCAACCATTTTTCACTTGTTCTATGGCCTAGGTCATCAAATCATTGTTTTTACCTCCATACCTCTAGTTCATGAAGGAAATTCAAAAGTTGGACTCAAAATGATGAAGTTATCTTCCTCTATGTATTTTTCCCGCAGTCGAGATGATTGCGGAAAAAGCAGAAGTTTTTGTCCCAGGCTACACAAGTTCACAAGGGACAACTAGGACCCAAAAAGCTAAAATTGCCGATTGCAGAAAAAGCAAAAGTTTTTGTCCCAGGCTGCACAAGTTCAATTGGGACACTTGGGACCTGAAAAGCTGAAATTGCCGATTGCGGAAAAAGTGGAAGTTTATGTCCCAGGCTGCACAAGTTCAATTGGGACACTTGGGACCCGAAAAGTTGAATCGGCTGAAAAATTCAAATCAGAGTAGTGGGCCGGTGGATGAATTTGAGTTTTTGAGCCTATTCATAAAAAGGGAAAAATTCAAAGCTTAAGCCCGTAAGGAAAAATTCAAAGGTGAAGCCCACCGTTGAAAAGTCAAAGCAAGAGAGCGGGCCGGTGGAGGAAATTGAGTTTTTGAGCCTTTTTCCAAAAAAGGTTAAAATGTTTTTTTAATTATGGATAAATAGTTTTGAAGGGAATATACCCTGAGTACAAAAATGCTCAAAAAGCCAGATACTAGAAGGAGAAAACCCATCCAAGAAAGGCTAAATGCCTTAAACATGAAGGCTCAAAAGCCAGATATATCAGTAAAGAGAGTACAAAAAGATCAATCCAGACAGTGGTCTGAAGAAGAACAAAAGGGCCAAAAAATAGCAAAGAGGGATCCAAAAAAAGGGCATCCCAGCAAGAAAACAACATCAAAACCACCAAAAAACAACAACTTCACACCAACAAAGTAGTAATTGGGCACCACATCATTTGACTACCCTGTCAATATTGACCTTAATTTTCTAGAGAGAGGTGAAGAGTGCAATGGCTGTGACATGAGAAGGATCGTTCATGTCCGCCTGAGCAAGTGCAAGGTTACAGGTCTCATTAGAATCCTAGATGTTATCAGGAATTCCACTAAGGCTACACACACTTCTCACGTGTTGTTCCATAAAATTATAGACACCTTTCAAAGTAGAGAGGATTTAATCCTGATGCCCCTTGGCATTTCCCAACCTAGCATCAAGTGAAAGGAGCTTCTTGAAACTCTCAGCAATAGTGTCAATGTCCTTAGAATTTTGCAGCTTCCTCTTACCTTTTGTTTTTTCCATATTCTTCATAGCATTTTTTAGGTCTTTGATCTTCTCTTCAAGCTTTCTAACCCTGGTAATAAGGTCAACTTGTCTAGAATTATCAATAGGTTTACTTATGTGCAATAAGTTCTCCGCAAGTTCCAAATCCCTTTGACTACGCAAAATCCTCTATGAAGAAGGCAGAGAAACCTTAGCCTTCTTATCTTTCCTCTTCTTACCAAAGGTAGTAGTTTCCAGAGCTCTATCAGCTAGGAGAGGGATAATAACAGGGGAAGTGGGCAGAGGGTGAGAGCAAGAGAAGCAATGGTGGTGGATGAGCAGGATCAGACCTTAGTGTAAGGGAACAACCCTGGTATGATTCTGAACTTCTAGAACATACTTCTCCAAGGAATTAAGTAAATAATGTGGGAAATTTATGGTAAGATTCCTACGAAAATGATTGAGGAATATTAAATGTTTTAGGGGAATGGTGACATATCTTCCCTCTGAAGTGATGTACCTAACCATCATACGTGCTATCTCAACAAAGGGCTTAGGGATAGAAGTCACCTTTATTCCAACCGCAACAAACTCGGGGTTCTCCCCTTCATCGAGAATTTTTTTTACCTCCACTTCTCTGTCGAATTGTTTGTTGAAGAACTTGGCTCCATCCTGGTTCAGCCCTGTGACCTGGGAAATGAGTTCCTTAGAGATCTCAACCCTAACTTCCCCATACTCAACCGCACAATTTCTCCAACCATTAGCGAATTTCACCGAGATATCCTAGTCAAATACCTGCATCATTTCAATGAAATTTGAAATACCCCCCATTTGTAGATAAGTCCAAAGAATTGCATCATTTTTCTAGGCTGGATCGTGAATGGGTACGGTTTTGCATGGAGGTCCCCCCATTTTGCATGTATTGTTTATGCTCTGCACAATGGTAAAAAAATTGAATCCCATATGACTCAACACCGCCTCTGCTTTTGGAGACCTCTGAAGCATGCGGAATTTTAAAAACATCATTAAACTTAACTTTGCAATTAATAAACACCTCCTTAGCATCTGATCTATATCTATTAATGATTGCGTTCAAAATCATGTATATCTTTAGTGATGTCATTAAGTAATTTGGCAGGAAGGGGGTCACCACTTAACCAAGTTTTCATTGTATTGTTAACCATAATATTTGCTAAACTATCGGCCACTCTATTGCCTTCACGATAGGTGTGGATAATCTTATAATTATCAAAACAATTGCATATTTCAATAGCTTCATTAATGAATTCCTTGATGGACCAGCTTGGAGGTTGCTTTTGATTTAACAAATTAATAATGTTCAATAAATCCCCCTCAATTATAATATTGGAAATATTACAATCTCTAGCCAACCTTATTCCCCAGAGCGCTGCTAAAGCTTCCGAGTAGTGATTTGTTTGCTTACCCATCTTGCCAGAAAAATTAGCAACAAAGAAGCCTCTGTGATCTCTAATCACCCCACCACCTATCGAATCCCCAGGATTACCTTTTGAAGCTCCATCAAAGTTTAGTTTGTACCATGCAGTGGGAGGCTAGATCCATCATACAAAGGATCTATCAATGCTACTGTTTTCCTTATGCATAATGTTATCAGTGCCAATGTTCCAAGCAACAAGAATGTGATCCTCTTCCTCAGGATAAATTTTATTTTTGGGAGGCTTAAATCTTTCAATGTTGTCTTTCACTGCAATGATAATTTCATTAAAGACTTTTGTACATATCTTTCTGGTATTTCTGAAAATAACATCATTTCTAGCTTTCCAGACTCTCCACATGGTGTGAGGGAGAACCAGTTGCCATAGCCTCCTAACCATACAGTGCTTATAAGGGGAGTTCCATTGTTCCCATGCCTGTAGAAAAGTATGGGGGAAAAACCAATTCTGATTGAAATTTTCAAGAATAAGATGCCATATTTTTGAAGTATACTTACAATACAGAAAAATGTGTTTAATATCTTCAGCTTCTTCCTGGCACATGCAACATCTGTCAGGCATGATAAAACATTTTGTAATGAGATTGTCATTAGTGAGAATCTTACCCTTGATGATAAGCCACCAGAAGAAATTTACTTTAGGGGTTAGCTCGGGCATCCATAGCTTGTGCCATTCAATTTCACTATCAATAGAAGCAAAAAAAGAATTGTAACCAGATTTAACAGAATATTCTCCATCAAAGGAATCTTTCCAAATAATCTCATCATTATTACCATGTTGACTGATATGTATTAGGGATAAATGAGTCTGCATGGAGGAAACATCAGGTTGCATATTTTCCTCGTCAACTTTGAGTTGCTTCCATTTCCTTCTATTGCCAGACACCTTAATATAGTCTTTGACTTTCTTTCCATAGTTTTTAATTAGGTTGTCTTTAATGTAGCTAAAAGTGGTATCCCAACTTATGTCATGCCATAAATCAATGTCTTGCCCATTTCCAAGTTTCCATCTACAGCCTGTTATCCAAAATGTGCCCCTTGCTCATTTTGTGGCTAACTCCTTTCATCCTTCCCTCTCTTGTGCCTCAGTCATAATTTTTTGATTTTCAAGCACTCAAAACTTTCTAGAAATGACACCATTGGATAAAGCTCTCTCTCAACTTTCCAGAAAGGTTAAGTTTTCCTCCTAACTCCATGTATTTATAAAGTTATGGCTAGGAGGAGTTTTTGTGGGAAATTTTTCTGTTCAAGGCCCACAGCCAATGAGATGCTGCCACATGTCCAGGGGAGAAATTTGAAATTTTTTGGCTAAGTGTTGGCGCATGGAAATTTTGAGAGAAAAACCCGCTGCCAATAAAAATGTGCCACGTGTCCTATGGAGCCGAAACGGCGGAAGGCGGAGGAGAAGTTGGATTTTTGGTAAAGTGCTTCGCTAAATTTCAAAGGGGGAGTTTTGGCCCACTGCGCCCGCTAACCAATCATGTCTCGCCATGTGTCCCCGGGGGTTGGACCTACGGAGCGTGGGAGGAAATTGGGATTTTTTCCCAAAGTGTTTGCGCAAAAATTAAAATGCTTGCGGAGGGCCCGCGACCAATGAAATACCGCCACGTGTCTCAGAAAGGCAGAGGGTGGGGAGAATTTGGAAAATTTTCCAAAGAGAAAACAAAGGAAATTTAAAAGGCAAAAACCCGCCCCCAGGATGCGAGCCAATAGAATCTCGCCACGTGTCCAGGTTGCGCCAAAAATTTGAGAAAAGCCCGCAAGGAAATTTTGGAGGGTCAAACCCGCATCCAATGGGGTTTTGACACATGTCCAGGGAAAAAATTATCAAAGTGACCCGCGGAGAATTTAGGAAAGACAGGCCCACATCCAATCAGGGCTTGCCACGTGTCCCAAACTCGCCGGCCCGGCGGGGAATTTTGAAAAAAAATTCCAAAGAAAAAAGCGAAGGAAAATGAAGCAGGAAGGCCTCGCGCCCAATCAAAACGTGCCACGTGGCACTTGGAAAGGCGGAGCATGGGGAAATTTTGGAAAATTTTCCAAATGACCAAAAAGCTAAAAAATTATAATTTTTGCTCGCCAATCCGATTTGGCCCTGTTTTGCCTTAAAATTTCAAATGGCCATATCTTTCGATCCAGAGCTCAGTTTTTCATGTTCTTTATATCAATGGAAAGATGGTGAAATTCTCTACAAGATTCTAGTGTCAATTTTTCATTTTGATGGAGTTTGGAGAGAGAAAATCAAAAAATTCCTCTGGCACGTGGTCATGGACAGAAATGACGTTTCAACCACCGTTTTTAATGAAGAATGGCTCGCATTCTCTCCCAGCATGGCTAAAAATGTCAGGGGATGGGTCTGTAAGGACACCCATGTTGTTTTGATTGCATTTTGGTCAATGGTTGAATCCCTTCCATGTTTTCCCGCATTTCTCTCTCCTGGGCTCGTCCCTTGCACTGTAAAAGCCAGATTTGGCTCATTTTCAAAGGGTTGAACATTTTTGTGTATTGCAGGTCCCCTCTCTCACCTTAAAAGTGATTTTGGTGGAATAACAGACCTTTTCTAAGAACTGCAACTCATTTTTTCCTCTCAGGTGTTGTAATGCAAGTGATTTTGATGTTAAAATAACAATACAGGCCTTGTGATTAATCTTCCATCCTCTGCTAGTGTTGTTTGACTAATTTCTGATTCTTCATTACAGTTATCAGTTTGTGCATGTTGTTTTTGTTGCATTCTATGAACTGTGTCAATCTACAGAAGTGAGAAATGCTCACCACTCCTTTGGTGCATCACCTATTAGCATTAGTTTTAGTTTATCTGCATTTTCTATCTCTATCCCTTTGGAATTTAGAGTAGGAATTAGGAATATAGACCTCTGCAACTTGTAAGTGATATATCTAATCAGAGGAGTTGAGGAACCAGCCTCTAATCTAGAGATTCCTCTTCCATTTGACAAGTCCCACACTTGGGGGGAGGATTCAATGTTGTGCAATCACACTGGATGCTTAGTATGATCAAACTAGAAATCTGATCAACATCCAGGGGGTGCTGCTGATTTGCTACAACAGTTTTGGCATGCCCGGTGGGACCTTAGAGGTCTTCATCTTCATTGCAACAAAATTGATGTGCATTTGTTGCAAGTTTCTTGCTTTAAAAGAGCTATAAATTACACATCTGACGACTCCAAGGAAGAAGAATCAGCTGGTTTTAGCAGTACAGACCTGAAAAATCATGAGAAGAATCACTACAAGGTCAAGAGCTGGAGAAGAAGAAGTGTTGTTTGAGTATCTGCAGTTATCTCCAAGAAGAAGGCAAAGAGGGAGGAGGATTCAAAGGTCTCCATCTCCACCAAACAGAACTCTCTCAACTCCTCCACCTGGTAGGCCCTTCATTCAATCAACAAGGGTTCTAAGGCCAATCAGAATGGCACAAAACAACCCCTATGTCAATTTCACTGGCAACAGCCCACTTGCTCTCAATGCACAAAATCCAATTCCAGTTGCAGCATTGAAGAACATCCCATACTTCACTGGAGAGAATCAGACCACTCCTGGTGATCATGTTAAGGATATTGCTAACATTTGTGTAATCCATGAGATCAATGAGATGCAAGTTGCTGTCAAATTGCTGGCATCTTCATTCAAAGGGAAAGCTTTGAAATGGTTTAGGAGCCTTGCCTCAGGTTCTATTCAAAATTAGAACCAGCTATGCATAGCCCTCCATGAGCAGTTTGGAGAGAAGGGAGACAACTTGTCCCTTTTGGAGCAGCTGACAACCATCAAGAGAGCTCCCAATGAGCAGCTGACTGATTTTAATTTCAGATTTCAAAGGACTTGGGAGAGAATTCTAGTGGTAGTCAGGCCAATAGCAGAAGGTGCTTTCCTTTATTACCTTAAAGCTTTAAATTCTGATATTTCTATGTTAATTCAATCCATGGGAGGCACAACTATTCCCATTGCTTATAGCATTGCCATTAGAGCTGAAAATTGTTTGATTCAAGTTGGCAAGCTGGCTCCTAGACCTCCAATGCCATTGTTTCCAAGTTTAGAGAGCCCAAACACTAATCAAACACCTAATTTAGCTCCTATTCCCACTCCCAAGAATCATAATTCGAATGAAGCTTCTACTTCATCTTCTAGTGCCTCAAATGAGCTTCAGGAAGTCATGAAGCAGCTGCAAAATCTAGGCAATGAGCTGGTTACTCTCAAGAGGCAGCAAGCCCAAGGTTTTAGACCTTCTTTCTAGCCCCAAGCTCAGCCTAACAGGTAGCCATATCAACCCCAAAGACCACCCAATCCAGCTGCAAATTTGAATCAAGCAAGGCCTCCTGCCAATAGACCATTTCAGCCCTATAATCCCAATGCTACATCTGCCTCTAAAGCATTAGTGCCAGTACAAAACAATATAGCTCAAGAGTATGATTGGTCTTTCCCATGCAATGAACCTCACAACCAGTCCATGTGCTTCAACTATGCTTTGAATCAAGCATTAATGGTGACAGCAACTGGTGTGGAGGTTGAAGGTAGTCAAGGAAGTAACCAACAACAAGAAACATTCCAGCAGCAATCAGCTCCGAATGATACCACACTTGTAAACTGGCAGGCAGAAGATTTTTGTGGCATGAATCAAATGGTTTCCCAAAGTGTTGCAGCCAACACAAGGTCAAAAAGGAGAAATTTGGGTGAAGAACAGCCATTAGCCCCAAGTAATCCACAACTTCTATCACTCCACAGAATATTGGCAAACAAAATCCAATCCCAAATACACAAGGACTACCTAAAACAGTTCCTAGGCCAACTCAAATGTCAGTTGTTGCTTCCCATGCACAAGGAATGAATGTGCAGGCCAAGGGATAGCAAAGGGATACTTCATCTCCATTCAATATCATTGATCAGATGAAGAAGACAAATGTAAACATATCAATGTGGGAATCACTATCTATCCCAGGCCAAAGAGATTTGCTACAAGCTGCCATGAAGGACTGGTCAACTTCAAATCAGCAAGTCCAAATGCAAGAGAAGGTGCTCACAAATGCTGCCTAGCCTGAGGGGAATCATGGAGGACAAGAAGGTAAGATGTTGAAACCCCCTCCATTCTATGTTTCATTGATCATTGGGAACCAACTAGTACACAATTGCATGATTGATTCCAGAGCAAGTAGTTCAGTAATGCCCAAGCAAATAGCTGATCAGTTGGGAATTCAGTATGAAACCATATCCAAAGGGGTAGTGCAATTGGATGGGATAGCAGTGACAATAATTGGAGTGATAAAAAACTTGAGTCTTACTTTGCATGCATGTCCCAACGTGGTTGTTTTGCAAGATGTATCAGTAATAGACCTTCCACCACTCTTTGCCCTATGTTTGTCAAGGGATTTCATAGCTAAGATTGGAGGTTACTTGTCTGCTGATTGGTCACACATGCTGTTCAGAACAAGATATGGAACCAAAGCCACAATCAGGTCTGAACCTATTGCAAACTTTCACATTGAGCCTTACACTCCAAGTCAGATTAATGCCAATTGTTCAGCGTTTGATCAAGAAGATCACCCAAGCACTGATGAAGCTGACACCAAGGTTGGAAGTATCCCAGATCTAACTCTTGATGAATGGGAAAACAAGGTGCATTATTTTGATCCTTATCAAGAAATAGAAGAATCTGAGTTAGGAGTCTATTGCATGCATGAAGAAAATCAGCCTATCCCTAGCATCACCAAGCCAGACCACAAGGATGAAAATGAGGTATGGTAGTTGTTTTTTGATGGATCAAGGAGTAGACAAGGTGCAGGAGGGGGAGCCATGCTGGTTTCACCTCAAGGAGTTAAGTATTATTCAGCTTTTAGATTTCAGTTTGCATGCTCTAATAACACTGCTGAATATGAAGCTTTGGTGCAAGGATTGCATTGGTCAATCAAGAAAGGAATAAAGAACTTGCAAGTCTTTGGTGACAGTGAGTTGATTGTCAACCAAGTTAAGGGGTAGCATGCTGTCAAGAATGATCTGCTCAAGTGCTACAAGAATAGGGTGTGGGACCTCATTGAAGATTTTGAGGGTTTTGGCATAAAATTCATTCCTAGAAAAGAGAACCAAGCTGCTGACAGGCTTGTAGCAGTTGGGGCAGCCTTTGATGTTGTTGAAAGCATTCAAAAAGACAAGGTACAGCCAAACATCCATGTGATTGTGAGGCCTTCAGTGCCAGATAACAATGTAAGTTGGCAAGTGTTTGAAAATGATCAGCAAATCATCCATTTCTTGCAAGAAGAGGCTGAATTCTCAGCCAAAAATCAGGAAAAGTTAGAGCAGTAGTATGGTGACCAAGTGGTGTAGCTGAGAACCAACAAACTACCAAAGGGGCTTATTAGTTTGGAGTCCATTTTCAATCCTAATGATTAGTTTAGGAAGGAGAAAACAAACATCCAAGTGAAGGGAGAAGATTCAGTGTCCATCTCGGTGGAAGAAGGCAAATCACTCCAAGTTGGCAAGATGACAACTGAACAAGAAAGGTATGAGTTCATACAACTTTGTCAAGAATTCCCTGATGTGTTTTCTTGGAGCTATGAAGATTTGAAAGGTTTCAATCCCAAGTTAGCTCAACACACCATTGAATTGAACCCAAGTACTAAGCCCATCAGGAAAAAACAAAGGCCAGTCAACCCCCACATGGAGCCTCTCATGAGAAAATAATTGAATAAGTTGATAGAATCAAGAATCATATTCCCTATCAAGCATTCTAGTTGGGTTGCCAACTTGGTTCCAGTCAGAAAGAAGAGTGGGGAAATCAGATTGTGTGTTGACTTCAGAGATTTGAATAGAGCATCTCTCAAGGATCATTATCCACTTCCTTCTATGGAGCAGATTTTGCAAGTTGTTGCTGGCTCCGAAAGGTTTTCACTACTTGATGGCTATTCAGGGTACAATTAGATTATGGTGAAGGAAGAAGATCAGTTCAAGACAACCTTTACAACCAAATGGGGAACTTATGCATACAGGAAAATGCCATTTGGGTTGTCCAACGCTGGAGCTACCTTCCAAAGAGCAATGGACATGGCGTTCAAAGGTTTGATTAACAACATAGTGCTGATATATCTTGATGATATCACTATTTTTTCAAAAAATACAGCAGACCACCTCTCTCATTTGAGACAAGTGTTCCAAAGGTGCAGAAGATTTGGAGTCTCCTTGAATCCTAAAAAATGTATTTTCTTAGCCCATGAAGGAAAGCTCCTTGGTCACATTGTCTCCAAAGAAGGATTAGCAATTGATCCAGAAAGAGTTGAAGCCATAAGAGCACTACCATTGCCAAGCCACAAGAAGGCCCTTCAAAGTTTCTTGGGGAGAATAAATTTTGTTCAGAGGTTTGTCCCAGATTTTGCAGCCCTTGTCAAACCTATCACCAAGATGTTAAAGAAAAGCATGGCTTTCAAATGGAAAGTAGAAGGCAAGGAAAGTTTTGAAGCAATCAAAGAAGCCATCTCTCAAGCACCAACTCTCACTAACCCAGATTTCTCCAAGGATTTCATCCTCTATGCATTTGGGGGTGATGATACTATTTCTACAATTTTGGTACAGCAGAACAAGGACAATGATGAGCAGCCAATTGCTTTCTTCAGCCAAATCCTGGAGGACTATGAGGTGAGATATTATTTCATTGAGAAGCATGTTCTTGCAGTAATCAGAAGCTTGAAGAAGTTCAAGCATTTAGTCTCAAACAACAAGGTTCAATTGTTGGTTTCTCATGTGGGAGTTAAAGACTTCCTCCTCAATAAAGACTTGAATGAAAAAAGGGTAGGTTGGATTACTCGTGTCATGGAATATGACATAGAGATCAAGGTCACCAAGTTGGTCAGAGGAAAAGGATTGTGTGAGAAGCTGATTTTGAGCAAACAAAAGGAAGCATGCAATGAGAAAGAGACTGTTTTGGCGTTGCAAGACAGCCATGAGCAAGGAAGCACTCAAGAGGAAAATAATGGTGTCCCCACTCCTTGCTGGACCCAAAGTATAATGCACTTCCTAAGCACAGGCCTATGCCCTCCAGAGATGAACAAGACCCAAAGAAGACACTTCAGATTGCAGGTTGTCCCATATGCCCTTGTTGATGGTGTTTTGTTCAAAAGAGATGTGAATGGAGTACTGCTGAGATGCATTGGTACAAATCAGATTCATAGGGTGTTGGAAGAGTTCCATGGTGGACCAGCTGGTGGTCATTTTGCACCAAGAGTGACAGCTCTAAAGATCATGAGGGCTGGATATTATTGGCCCAATATTTTCAATGATTGTTATGCATGGATCAAGAGGTGCAAGAATTGTGCATTCTTCACAGGTAAAGAGAGGCTAGCTGCCCTTCCATTGCATCCAATTTCAGTTGACCAGCCATTCATGCAATGGGGTTTAGACTTCATTGGAGTCATTAATCCCAATTCAAGCCAAGGGCACAAGTGGATTTTAATAGCCACAGATTACTTCACTAAGTGGACTGAAGCAGTAGCACTCAAAGAGGAAAATGAATCTAGTATCCTAGACTTCTATGAGGGAATAGTAACCAGATTTGGCATACCAGCTACAATAATATCAGATAATGCATTGGCATTCATTGGATCCAAGGTGACTGAGTGGGCTGTCAAGAATGGGATCTATCTAAGTACTTCATCAAACTATTACCCTCAGGGTAATGGCCAGGATGAGTCTACAAACAAGAACTTGTTGAGGATCATTAAGAGGACTCTTGATGAAAATAAGAGGTCTTGGCATACTAAATTGAAATCAGCCTTATGGGCTGATAGGATAACTCCCAAGAGATCTATAGGTAACTCTCCATTCAAGCTTGTTTATGGGAGAGAGGCAATTTTGCCCATGTCACTTGAGTTGCCAACATTGGAACTCATGAAACAGTTGGAGTTGTTGGAGTTTGAGCCCATGGAAGTCAGATATGTAGAATTGATGGAGCTCCAAGAAATCAGAAATCAGGCATCCCAAGCAATGGAGAAGGATCAGGATTTGATAAAGAAGACCTTTGATAGAAAGGCCAAGGATAGATCTTTCCAAGTTGGAGATCTAGTGTTAAAATGGGATGCAGATAGAGCAAAACCAGGAAAGCATTCAAAATTTGATGCCATTTGGAGTGGCCCATACATGGTCACAAAGTGTAAGGACAACAATGCTTTCCAATTGTCTTCATTGGATGGCAAAGAAATGCAGATTCCAGTCAATGGAATCCATCTAAAGCATTGTTATTAAAGGAAAAATCTCCACCTTGTAAATATTAGCTTAGGTTTTCATTCTTCCAAGTGCTTGTGCACATTGTTCTACTGTAGGTTAGTTTGTTTTCCCTAAGTGCTTTGGCACAAGCTTACTATTCCTGGAAATGTGTTTGCAGGCCTTGCTCCATCAGGTGATATTCCATCTTCCTCCTTGTAGTGTTCTAGTCAATTGGGGTATCAGACAAAGAATTCAATGACTCCATGCCCAATGGATTCCTTCAGGCAACTGGTAACTTCATCCAGCAGCCAGATGACCCCTTTGAGTCACCAAAATTGTTATCCAAAATGTGCCCCTTGCTCATTTTGTGGCTAACTCCTTTCATCCTTCCCTCTCTTGTGCCTCAGTCATAATTTTTTGATTTTCAGGCACTCAAAACTTTCTGGAAATGACACCATTAGATAGAGCTCTCTCTCAGCTTTCCAGAAAGGTAAAGTTTTCCTCCTAACTCCATGTATTTTTAAAGTTATGGCTAGGTGGATTTTTTGTGGGAAATTTTCCCCTTCAAGGCCCACAGCCAATGAGATGCTGCCACGTGTCCACGGAAGTGTCCAGGAGGACTTGTGTTTTTTACCAAGTGATTTGGTGAAATTTCAAAAGGAAATATGCAGGCCCGCCGAGAATGAGATTGCCACGTGTCGGGAGAAATTTGAATTTTTTTGGCTAAGTGTTGGCGTATGGAAATTTTGAGAGAAAAGCCCGATGCCAATAAAAATGTGCCACGTGTCCTATGGAGCCGAAACGACGGAACGTGGAGGAGAAGTTGGATTTTTGGCAAAGTGCTTCACTAAATTTCAAAGGGGGAGTTTTGGCCCACTGCGCCCACCAACCAATCATGTCTCGCCACGTGTCCCCGAGGGTCGGACCTGCGGAGCACGGGAGGAAATTGGGATTTTTTCCCAAAGTGTTTGCGTAAAAGTTAAAATGCTTGCAGAGGGCCCGTGACCAATGAAATACCGCCACGTGTCTCAGAAAGGCAGAGGGTGGGGAGAATTTGGAAAATTTTCCAAAGAGAAAACAAAGGAAATTTAAAAGGCAAAAACCCGCCCCAGGATGCGAGCCAATAGAATCTCGCCACGTGTCCAGGTTACGCCAAAAATTCGAGAAAAGCTTGCAAGGAAATTTTGAAGGGTCAAACCCACATCCAATGGGGTTTTGACATGTGTCCAAGTCAAAAATTATCAAAGTGACCCACGGAGAATTCAGGAAAGACAGGCCCGCGTCCAATCGGGGCTTGTCACGTGTCCCAAACTCGCCGGCTCGGCGGGGAATTTTGAAAAAAATTTCCAAAGACATAAGCGAAGGAAAATGGAGCAGGATGGGCCCGCGCCCAATCAAAATGTGCCACGTGGCACCTGGAAAGGTGGAGCACGGGGAAATTTTGGAAAATTTTCCAAATGACCAAAAAGGTAAAAAATTCAAATTTTTGCCCGCCAATCCGATTTGGCCCTGTTTTGCCCTAAAATTTCAAATGGCCATATCTTTTGATCGAGAGCTCTATTTTTCACGTTCTTTATATCAATGGAAAGCTGGTGAAATTCTCTACAATATTCCAGTGTCAATTTTTCATTTTGATTGAGTTTGGAGAGATAAAATCAAAAAACGCCTCTGGCACGTGGTCATGGACAAAAATGACGTTTCAACCACTGTTTTTAATGAAGAATGGCTCGCATTCTCTCCCAGCATGGCTAAAAATGTCAGGGGATGGGTCTGTAAGGATGCCCATGTTGTTTTTATTGCATTTTGGTCAATGGTTGAATCCCTTCCACGTTTTCCCGCGTTTCTCTCTCCTGGGCTCGTCCCTTGCACTGTAAAAGCCAGATTTGGCTCATTTTCAAAGGGTTGAACATTTTTTGTGTATTGCAGGTCCCCTCTCTCACCTTGAAAGTGATTTTGGTGGAATAACAGACCTTTTCTAAGAACTGCAACTCATTTTTTCCTCTCAGGTGTTGTAATGCAAGTGATTTTGATGTTAAAATAACAATACAGGCCTTGTGATTAATCTTCCATCCTCTGCTAGTGTTGTTTGACTAATTTCTGATTCTTCATTACAGCTATCAGTTTGTGCATGTTGTTTTTGTTGCATTCTATGAACTGTGTCAATCTGTAGAAGTGAGAAATGCTCACCATTCCTTATGTGCATCACCTATTAGCATTAGTTTAGTTTATATGCATTTTCTATCTCTATCCCTTTGGAATTTAGAGTAGGAATTAGGAATATAGACCTCTACAACTTGTAAGTGATATATCTAATTAGAGGATTTGAGGAACCAGCCTCTAATCTAGAGATTCCTCTTCCATTTGATAAGTCCCATGCTTGGGGGGAGGATTCAATGTTGTGCAATCACACTGGATGCTTAGTATGATCAAACTAGAAATCTGATCAACATCTAGGGGGTGCTGCTGATTTGCTACAACACAGCCCTGGGAGAGGATATGCCTGATATGGAGAAGATTATTCCATAAAATTGATCCATTTGGAAGCATCTGGTCAAAGAGAAAGGAATACATGTTTTGATTGGAAAGGTATTTTACTTTGATCAACTCAGTCCATGGTTTATGTTCTTTGATTAGCCTCCAACCCAGCTTTGTAATTAGAGTAGAATTCATATTTCTGATATTTTTAATACCTAAACCCCCAATCCTCTTTGGCTTACAGACCTGTTCCCATGCTACTAAATGATATCTAAACCTGTCTTCTGTCCCATGCCATAAGAAGTGTTTTTGAATTTTTTCAATGTTATTCACCACTACTGCTGGAATGCTGAACATTGACATGATATAGATGGGTAAATTCTGAAGAGTGCTTTTAATCAATAAACATTTTCCAACACTTGAGAGGATAACACCTTTCCATCCAGCTAGTTTTTTTTGAAATCTCTTAAGCAGATCATTCCAAACCTCATTAAAAACCTTACTAGTACTCATAGGGATCCCTAGTTATGTAGCTGGGAGGGAGTTGATTTTGCAACCAGGAATGAGAGCAATATTTTTTTAAAATGTTGAGAAAAAGGCCGCGACCCCATTTCCACTCAGAAGTAACCACGTGTCTAAGTTGAAAAGTCAAAGCGGGGGTACGGGCCAATTTGTTCCAAATTGCCAAATCTCTAAAAAAAATCACAAAATACAAAGGGATTTCCCTATAACCACTCCAATCCCTTCGTACCACATGGATAACCTGATTTTAGAGTTAGAGGAGCAAATCTAATGGTCTATATTTAAACTAGCAAATCAAATGTAACGGTTGCTTTGCAAGATCTTGTTTTTAACCCGCTATGAGTGTTTTCTTCACAACAGAGGAATTTGAAAAGGTGTTGAGGATTTGTGAAGTTGTAATGGTTTCTTGCAAAGAATATAATGGCTTCTTGATGTCATTCCAAAGGATGGAAGTTGATTTCAAAAAAACCCAGAGTGCTCTGTACCTGGAAAAGACAAAAAACACAATTCTTATTCTATTTTCTCTTCTTCCTCGAATTTCCTCCATTCTCAAGCTATGTACAAACTCTACTCAAGCTTCAATAATAAAAGAAGGAATTTTTTCCTTTTTGATTGAGGAATTAATTGATACTTTGTGACTAATGAGTTTCATTCGGTCTTGTAGCTTATCTTGCGGATTTGTTTTCTTCTGACTATAAATGCATGTAAATGAAATTTCTAATTAATGTGTGTGGGCTTCTAATATTCTACTTGCAACATTAGTTTCCCTTACCTCCATTCTCACTCCATTTCCCATTCTCAGACAAATTTCTTCTCTAATAGGAAATTGCTAGCTTTGCCACATGGTCAGCGGAGTGCCCCTGTTGGATCTCTAGTCGAAAGGCCACCATCAAAATCCACTTTTTCATGCATGCACATATGGAAGCTGCACCGTTCAAGTAGAGGGACTTAGATTTCCATAGCGTTGGCTTGAAACCCATCAATTTGTCCACAAGACAAATTTTCTCACCAACAGTTTTTGGCACCCACCGTGGGGTAGATTTTGCAGCATCTGCACCTTAAAACAACCTCAGGGTCATAAAATACAAAAACAATATTCTAAAAGAAAAGTTTCTAGAGATTGAATAATCACACAGACTACATGGATGAATCATGGCTACTCTGGGAAATCCTCCTGTTGAGAGACCTGATTTACTCTTTCACATCCAAGAAGAGATTACTTCTGATATGAGAGAAGCTATTTGGCACAATAGGAAAAATATTAATCAATACTTCATTGCTGCAAGATTTCTAGACCTAGAAGAAGAACATCCTAGCATCATCTTCTACTATCACCCATCAATTTTTCCACAAGACAAATTTTCTCGCCAACAAGGTCCTAGCATCATCTACTACTACCACCCCATCTAGAGTTATATCTATTGCATCACTTGCATCCACAAAGTTCCATGCATCAAGGCTAAGATATCTGCATCAACAAACACTTCATAGGGGGATGTATTATATTCTATTCCATGTACACATGTTATTACATTTTTTTACATTTAGTTATTGCTCGATACTTCAAATAGTGCATATGGAACAAGAGCACCTAGGGCATGACATACACATACACACCAAAACTACATTTGGGTCTAAAATATAGTGTAACACTCAAAGTAGTAAGCCCAATGTTGTGGCAGCTGAGGTCAATCTGACCCATTCATTCTACATATTTTATTTTTAGGGTTTTGATAGTTCCTTTTAGATATTTCGCAGATCATATCATTCTTTCTCGTCGAATATTCAGAGCATATGACATAGTCTAGCAGATCTAGTGCAACAGATAATGAAGGTTACATAGTAACTTGTGAACCTGAAAGAATTAGATTCTGAGATTTTTCAGAGACCAGGGTGCCTGTTCAGCCATCCAGAGTGCCCCAGTACCTCCCTGGGTGCTCTAGTATGCTCAAATCCTCTAGATATGGTCTTTGCAAGACCTCTGTGCAGTCGTTCCTACTCCCAGAATTTCTAATCAGACCTACGACATTCTGTGACTGTCATCTAAAACTAGCTGAGTTCTTTCCTCAACTTCTTCTTACACATTAGGGTTTTATTTCCACTAGTTTAATTATTTAGTTACTTTACATTGCTTCAACAAATTTATTTACAATGTTTATGTCCTCCTATATTAGATTAGCGATCACTATACTCCTCAGATTTGAGTTAATTTTAGTTAATCATTTTGCTGAACCCCACGTTTTTTCATAGCACCTTCTAGAATTTTCATTTGCATTTAGAGACCATGAATATCTACATAAATGATTATTTTATAGCTAATCCTGATTTACTGCACCACATCCAAAATATTTTTGCTACTATGCATGTTTTTGCTGACATGTATTCAAATTCTATTTATAAGACATTTGCTGATGCATTTTCCTAGCATATAGCTTTCAAGGCCAACCCTCCCACTGACATTCATCCCTTTGATAATGATCCACCACTGTATATTATGTGTTGCATTCATAATGTAGGTGTCAAATGTACTCTAATTGACAATGGCTCTCAGCTTAATTTGTGCCCCACATCATTCCTTCAAACTTTAGGTCTCTCCACTCATGACATTAGTCCCTCTTCTATTTCATTGTGTGCCTACGATGGTACAATTCATCCATGTCTCAGTCATGTCACCTTGCCCATTACTGTTGGTCCCAAAATTCTCCCAACAGTCTTCTTTTTTATAGATTTTCCCATCTCATATGATTTTTTATTGGGTAAACCATGGCTTCATGCCATGCAAGCAGTCGCTTCTATGGTCCATCATTGTGTTAAGTTCTTACATGAATGCATTGAGCACACTATCTTTAGAAATTATAACCCATTCAAATACTGTGTCCATGATCTTAACACCAATCTTCCCATTTCGTGCATTGATACAACATATGAGCCTCAACCTATGGATGACCCCCCTCATTTACCACCACTTGAGGGAGCTATTTGTTTTCTAGATGTTGTCCCTTCTCCACCACTTACTAATAATTCTATTATCTCATATCAGTGGCTTGTCCCATCCATAGACTTCATTCTACCAATTCCACCCTTATCATTCGTTAGCCCACCATTCACTTGCACACTCTTCATACATGATTCATATTAGGAACGCATCTCGTTGGATCCTACTTCACATGAAACTATATGTGCCCATGAAGGTTTAGATTGTTTAGGATTTTCTATTGATGATCTCTGGCCACCTTCATATAACCCTCACTTATATCATGGGTTGGTTCATATTACGACTGCCTATGGGATTCATGTATTTCATCTTGATTCCTTTCTTGCACGCTCTCTTGATATCACCCCTCTCACATTAGGACAATCCTAGATGAATTATATTGGCGGTACTCTAGATCCCAATCATACAAATATCTCCTTTCCAATGCATGTTGGTCGCATTATCATATGCAATAGTTCTTTCCTAGGTTATACATGGAACCTCACTCATTGGTATACACATGGTTTCCCACTTCCTCAATTCACCGATGAGGAGTATGCTACGGATATGTACCGTTTACATCTTAATGGATTCTTAGATGATCAACCGAACACTATAACTTACCAAATTACTAATGCATGTCCATTCAATTTTGATCCAGAGGATGATGATCTCCTTGATGAGTATACATAGTATTTTGGCACAATATCAAGGGGGCATCACATTCACACATTCCCCTCCCTTATCATCATAGGACCCCTTCCTCAGCTTCGTATTCTCATGGCGTTCATATTTTTCCATAGTGTTACATACTGTTCTTAGAATTCCTATTTTGTACACTTTCATCACTACATTTGTTAACATGGGGGATCTTCGTCCCTCCTTATTGTTTGTTTGATCACTCATTCATATATGTTTGGGGGCATAACATTTCACCCCCCATTCTAGCATATGTGCATCATCATCCGTAAATCTTCTTACAAAGGCATACTCATCACGCATTTTAGTACTGACATTACCTGATGACACACTGTTGTGCTTCAGTTCACACTTAAATGTTGAGGGATTACTATTACACTGAACCCCACACACCACACTCTACACATTACACATTTCATTTCATTATACACTATGCATCTAATGCCATACACTCTACACTAGCCTACAACATTGTGACATTTACACATTCATACATCACACATCTCTACTTGTTTTCCAAATATTTCTATCATCTACACATCTAGGTTCATACGCTATTCCTCTTACATATTACATACATCATTATACTATTTACACATAGTCACATCATACACTGCGCATTTATACATCCTATATATTCTATATACTATGCTAGTCTGCATTACATATGAGTCTAGCTTTACATTTCATTTCTACATTCTACATCACTAGTATATCTACACCTATTATCGCATTTTACACAATCTATCTAGTACCTTTAGCATCGCATTCAATACACCGCACATTTACACACCCTATTCGTCACTTGATTATTTATACTACGTTGTTTTCTATGTGCTGCAATCACCACCCTATGATGCACTTTATTTCCTCGGTACATACTACATTGTCGAGGGTTTACAAATAAAATGGACCTTACACTCACCATGCGACATTCCTAGAATAGTGACATACGCTTTAGGATAAATTATCATTCACTCTTTCTATCTAGTAGTGGTATACACTTTAGGCTAGATCACCACCTCTTTCATGTTATCTTATAGTGATATACACCTTAGGCTATGTTAGCATATGGATTTGCATGCATGCAAATGACATGCAACAATGTGCTAAAGAAGTCCCTCCTCAATGAAGGTGAGGTTGCCTTTATTAAAAACCAAAACTGTATTTACACATGTACATTCAAAATTCTATGTGGGGGGGTGTTTTAGAACATCAATGGAAATAAAAGTGAATGAGGGAGATGGAATGGAATGAAGGAAATGAATGGAAAGGAATGAATGGAAGGAACATGCAAGAGTTAGGTAAAATCAAAGCCTAATATTGCATGGAGAAGAACAAACAATAACTAACACAAATAAAACAGAGTTTGAGTTAGCTAAACAAGAATGAGTAAAGGGAACAAACATGAGCAAGTAAATAGCAGAGCTTGATCACTGTGAACAAGAACAACAAATTAATAGCATTGACAATAAGATCCAAGACAATATTCACATGCAAGATTTAAACATCGAACATTTAATGAACATAAGAACATCATATGTTACAAGAGATAATGAATGAGACACAAAATTCGTATTTCATTAACTGCAAAATGTTTTCACAAAAGAACACAAAGTTTCTTCCTGAAACAAAGCTTGCACACAAGTATTTTCTTCTCCTCTCTCATAGTCACCCTTACAAATGAGCCCTTGACTTTCTTTTATAACCCAAAAGTTGGTTACAAAGTAGTTAGGGTTTACATGAACATTAAATAGGGCACTTAAGTGACTTTGAATTTTTCAACCAACTTTTAAAAAGTGACTAAAAATAGAAACCACTTAAGTTAAAAAGTCATAAAATAAATAGGCACACGTGGAGGCCACTTAAATGACTTGGAAGCACACATAGAAATCCTAGTTAATAATGCGCCACCTAGATCAAAACACCTATGGTTAGTGCCTTATCCATTGGGCCAAGAGTCCACCTATCCTGATCGTATGGGAATGAACTTATTGACCATGCTATGAAATCCTCCAAATGAAAAGAGAGATGAACTTGAAACTTGAGCAATTCATCCACCTCTTCGTTTGAGCAACATCCTGGTGTGAGAAATTTTTTCTTCATTCGTATTCACATTCAAAATTACATACAATTCTCCACATGCTTTGAATACCTTTCCATGGCGAATTCTTCATTTTTCACGAGATCAAATTTGTTATGCCACCTTGGCTTCTCAGAATCTGGCTCTTGATATTTCACCATCAAGAAGATATTCTAAGAGCCAAAATTGCAATTCACTTCCTATAGTTATGTCTTTTGTCTTTGTCACTATCCTGAAGTGTTGTCATTCTAATTTTCTCACGATTGTCCAATTCGAGAATGCTCCAACTTAAAGACTGACCGATGAAATATTGTGACTCTTGCTAACTGAGAGCTGACAGGTACACACTTGAATGATGTGGCCTTGATTGATGATCCGTACAATGATCAAGTGAAAACAATTGTTGTAGACAAGATTCTCCCATTATCGATCTCTGCTAATAACAATGGCTTTTGACTCCGAAGAGACCTATACCAATAGCTACGACTTATACCGTATAATGAGGAAGTCAGAGGTTGCTTCAGCTTCAGAGCCATTAGAGTTGAATCACCACACTATGCAGGTTTCATGGTGCATCCATGTAAGTGATGACCAATTCAGAACAAGTGTCAGAAAATTGTGACTCACCTTCGGTTGATATGCGATCGCAAAATCGACCCGATGTGTCCCAAGTTGGTATCGATGATGTTCTCATACTCTGAATGGAGCGTCGAGGTGAGTAGAATGCCCTGGAACCTATACCACAACATCATTTTGTTCGAAGGTGACATGATTGTGATAGAAGCGTGATTTCTAGGCTATTACTTCCAGACTTACAAAACTGACACAAATCTCCTCTAAAATTGCCCTGGGAAAAATAGAAAATCTTTTCCTGAGAAGTTCTCACTGCATGAGGGAGTATATTAGGGCATCACAAGTCTGCGTGTTAGAGGGTTTTTCCCCAAATCAAATTTTTCAGTCAAATATTAAAGGTCAAAGTTGACTCTCTCTGAAACTGCTAGGAAAATGCAAGTGTGAAACTATGAAAAACTCCTGTTACGTTTTAGCCTGGGAAAAATACCAAACGTCACTCTGGGAATTTACAGCTTGTAGCAAGGGGGCACATGAAGATGGGGAGAAATTTATGATAACTAATAATTTTCTCTTGACGATCATCTAAGTTCAAAATATCAACTCTCAAAGTGATTCCCCTTGACAGGCTGAAAACTATGCGCGTAGCAAAATCAAATGCAAATTGTCATTTTATTTGGGTCCTGTGAAAAATATACAAATGAGGTGTTGTACATTTGATTTTTTTAAAATAAGTTACATGAATGATGGAGAAAAATTCAATGAACCAAACCATTTCTTCTTGACGATCATCCGGGCTCAGAAATATGGATTCTCAAAGTAGGCCTTCTAACAAGCTGAAAACTACGCACGCAGCGTAAAATCCAACTAAATTGCATGTTTTCTTGGGTTCATGAAAAATATGAAACGAGGTTTGGGGATTTTAAATAAGTATACACCTTAACATGGGAAGAATTCAACGAACCATGATTGGTTTTTCCGGAGAATCACCCTACTTCGAGATATCGAGCTCCAAAGTTGACTACTTGGACAGATACAAACCCGTGGCAAAAATCATTCCGCATCTATTGTTTTCTTCATTAATTTCGACTTTTTCTGTGCTGATATATATCTTGTTTGATATTTTTTCAAATAGATTCATGTGATTGTCTCTTCAAACATGACCATCCAACAATCTTGCAATCATGTGGCTTTGATCACCATCGTAAATGTAATACAACTTTAGATCATTTTTAACACTTCTAGTGACACGTCGAATTGGACTCTATGCATAAATATCTCCATCCTTCCTTGACGTGAGAAAGCTATGGATCTCCTGGGAGCATGCATAGCTCCATGAGTATCTTCCTTTTAAAACTATCTTAAATTTTGCACCAATGCTTGAGTCCATTGTTCTTTGCATGCATGGGCAATATCCTGTATATTTCTTTATTTTCTTTAACCTTATGCATGACTCCAAAGTTTTTTTTCTTGGACCTCTTGCTTGGATCTTCCAGGTAAAGGCTGTGTGGATTTTCTATTTAACTGTTGTTTTGTTTCTTTTTTCAAGCTGCGTGGGATTTTCTATATTTACGTTATGCATGGACTATTGCAGTTTGCATGGATGGACAATATTATTTTTACCTTGGCTTGTGCATTTCAAATAAAAACGTAGAAGTTCTGATGCTTCTATTTCTACCTTGGCGTGGGACTTTGCTGCATGACTGGAATTCTTCCTTTTGTATTTACCAATGCGTGTAAAGATTGTACTTTGCTCCTCTTTGAGGCTATGTGTGGATGCATGGAAGCTAGCTTTACCTCTTAGACAGGTTGTGCGTGAAATGTGTGACAAAGTGCCTCCTGCGTAGCCTCCCTTCCAAATATGTGCTTTGGAAATTTGGTATCATGGCTAGTAGCATGAATTTCTTTCCTTCAGATTTTCCCTTAGGCGTGGATTTTATTCTCTTTGGGCATGCGATATCATGCTTCCTTCTTCCTAGAGCATGGACTATGTGCTGGAAAACTGAGTCTGTCTGCCTGCACAAATCAATAACTATGAATTATAAACATGGAATTTCACCTATTTCCTCTGAAAATGTTTCCACACAGAGGAAATAATTGGGAATTGGAAATCAATAATTGCACGTGCCTAAGATTGCCTTTACCTTTGCAAACGTGGATCTTAATTACTTTCTTGCTTTCGCTTCCCTTCAATGAAGACAACTACCTAAAACCTCTTTCTCTGGGTCTAGTAATGCTCATGCCAGGTTGTCCGTGTGGAAATCTGGGATAGAACCTGTAGACCAAAATTTCCTTCTTCTGGACAATGGAAATCTGCAATAATTCTTTCCATTTCCCCTTCTTGGGAAAATGGGAGTTCCTCTTACTTCTGCACATCTGATTGGGTTGGAACTATCTCCAAGATTAATTTCCAACAAGATAGGGGCAAAATGAAAATTTTGCCACGGAAAGGGAAAATCAGAAGCGGAAAAACTTGGCATTCCCGACAACTGGAGGTGGACATTTTACATTTACCACGATTAATGGGGAAGCGAGAAAACTTCTCCCAAGTTTGTCGAACAATTTTAATGAATTATTAAACTTAATATTTATTAATTAAAAACCCTAAAATTTAATAAATATTAATTTTATTAAATAACAGGGTAAAAAAAATTTAGATTGATAAGGCGGGTCAAAGGGACCCGTTCCCTATGACATGGAAGGAGCAAGGTCTTAAACCTGAGAATGGATAAACAAGGCCAAAATGATCATGACTAAAACCCTGGATAAATCAAGCCTACGAAACTGACACTTTCGGAAAAATAATTCAATTTTCAGCCTACTAATTTCCCACCATGGGAAGTCAAAATTAGTCTTCAATAGTTGGCTCTAATTGGGGACAACCTTTTTTACGCAACAACGGACCTACCCAAAAATTACTTATATGCCAAATGATCCCAAAGACGATGATGCAACAAAAATCATAAAAAAGATTGTGATTTCTTGGAAACCCTTAAATCAAGCAAAGACTCCTTATTTGAATTCATGATTTATCAGATACGTGTCCTAACATTATGAGATAATTACGGGTGTGAATATAACTCCATGTAAATTTAACCAAATTCCAACTTAGGTTGTTTTTTATACTTATTTATCCGTGAGTTTATGGTTGTCTAATGCTCTGAACCTCACTTATTTAAGAGTGGAAACAGACAGGTTATCCAATTTTATAGGAAACCATCCACTAGTTAGTAGATGAGCTTCACTTTTTAACTCCATTTTTATTTAAAGGACAACAAGCTTGCAGATGCGCTGGGTTTTTGCAAACTCTGCATCTAAAGGTGGCATTCTCATAATCCAAAACCTGTGAATACTAAATTTTTTGGCCAAAATTTTTGAATATAATATGATTTGGTAATCCTTCTACTCAGATCAATTTTTAGCAACACATATTGTCGAGCATAGGACGTGCACAACCCTGAGTGATTTCTATCCTACTCATCTTCTTTGGCATAAATCTAGCCCAGACAATTGTTACCATTCATTTTTATAAGGTGCATACCATACATGCACACAAATAATCATCCTTCATAGTTTTTAGCCTTATCCAAATAGGCATTTTGGTAACTAAATGAGAATTCGGATGCATATTTTTCCTTGAAACCAAGGAGTGCAAATACAGATTTGCATTACCCCAACAACCACGGTCCTGGCATATATTCCTCGCTGATAATCCTAAATTTATTTGACAATGCATCTTGATGATACAGTAAAGGTTTAGTTGTTGTCAGAGTTTGAAATTTCACACTTATATGGTCACAGTATCTAAATATGCCAGACTTTATATATTTGCTACGTGTAGAGGAAAACCAAAGTGCCATTGAAACATTCCATCAGTTAGCATCTCAAACAATGGTGATTGAAAGTCATTCCAATCCATGGTCAGAATTTTTGAACCCTCTAGGGCAATCATTTCTATATGCTACATCTCAACTCCTGATGCAAGTGCAATTTCCAGAACTATAACCACCATGTAAGTTCCAAGGATAGGTGTTAATAGAATGTCTTGTAGACCAAGAAGTAGAAACATAGTGTCATTGTTTTTGTTGTTCAAACTTGAATCCATATACCTCCCTTTGTTTGACCTATGTGTATCATGAGCTATCCGGTTTGTAATGGTTAATAGATTAGGGTAATAGAGGTGCTCCAAATAGGCTAATAGTGGCGCAACTTCCCTACATCCCAAAATATCTTAACCTAAACTCACAAGACCCAAGTTATAGTGCATTTGTGTAAGAGTCGAATCCATTCTCCCCCCCGATTGTGGCTATTCTTGTGTGAGTCAAGATCAAGCTATAGATGATCATTCTCTAATATCGACCATAGTCAAAATTGTGTCGTTTCGCCAGTCAAGTCATATATGTGATTTGGGATTTTTCTCGTAGTCATTTTGCCAGACATGCCTTGTCATCATTAAACATATGAGTCAAAATATTTCACCCCGACCCCCATAAAATTAAACTTCACAAGCATTATTGCTTGGAACCGACGTCAATATGTACCACTTCCAGCTTCACCGTTCACATTAGCTAAGCTGCCCAGAATTTCCTAGGAAACGGAGTGGAGGACGATCTATACCTCTGGTCAGCACCAAGGGGAATGGGGCCGCATTTAGATTTTTCAGTTGACATATAACTCACATTCCTTCACCTACTTTGATTAAACCATGAGGAGGATGCTACATTTTAGTTTGGGAGAACAACTCGTATAGGAGGGAATGTCCAGACACTGCCTGATCACATCTAAACACAGGATTCAAATGACTGACTTCTAACATCGATCGCAGGTGAAAACCAAGCTAGCTTAGTACCAAGTTGAGAGACCACCGAAGCAACTGACACATCCAGAACTTCCTAGCCAAGTAATGACAAGCTATAGAGGTGGCTTTCCTGGGGAATGGACCCTGAGGCCTCCCACATCTAGATAGAAAGATCCAAGCCGCTAGGGTATGCAACTAAACAGGCTAATAACAGAGGCATAATATTGTTTAAAGTAATTCAGATGTGTTTTCTTCCCATGTTCGCACTAAGGGAGAAGGGAATTATTCAATTCATGGATTTATTGAAATCCAAACATTACCATGAGAATAAGACGATTGGGTGTGAATATAAATGTCACACATGATAACCACCCATGATAGGTTTTTTTCATATTGTTTATGTTTAGGTAATTGGTTGTGAAGTCAAAATTAGCTGATTTAGGAAGAGTGGCTCTGTATTGGAGGTTCCAAGGACTTTATAGGAAACAATCCTCCCAGACCCCAAATATTCGTATGTTACAGGATCCCATGAATTGAGTAAAGCATACCAAAATTTCTATGTTTCAAAAGAGAAGAAACATGTACCTTAGGGAACAACACAACAAACCAAAACCCTAATTACCTATGTACATAAGGGGGACAACCCGTTTTCAATTTTAATAGTGCTTCAGATATTGCCCGTTGTAGGGTAAAAGGAAAATGAGTTCCATCAGGATATGCCAAGTAATATGTGTTATCTCCACAGAAATTTCTGATTTTGAACGGGCCTAGCAACAGTGAAATCAAACTTCCTGTGCTTTCCTTTTGGTTCACGCTGCTTATCCTAAAGAAGAACTAAGTCATTGATTTTAAATTGTCTCTCCTTATTTTTTCTATCAAACAATTTATTTACCTTTGATTGGTGTTCCTCGATCCTGTTTGCCACTTGACTTCTTTGCTCTTCAAGCTTTCTTAGGAACATGATCCTTTTATCCAACGCATTGGCGAAGCATTCATCGTCAACTACTTGAGCCAATCGTAATGCTGGTAACTCCAATGTAATGGGAATTTGAGCATTGGTTCCATATAAAAGTTGAAATGGAGACATCATGATTGCTCTTTTAGGAGTTACACAGTTAGCCCACAATGCATCATATAACTTTTTGTGCCAAGTTCTTTGATTTTCTTTTACTAACTTGCGCACGATAGTAATGATGTTTTTGTTACTGGATTTTGCCTTATTGTTTCCCTGAGGGTAGTAATCTGATGAATGCAAAAAATATATCCCATACCCATAACAAAAACCTATCATCTCTGAAGAAGATAAATTGGTGGCATTATTCATCATGATCTTGTGTGGAATTCCGTAACGAATCAATATATTTTCTTTGATGAATTCACAGATTACCGCATTAGATGTTTGTTTCACCGAATAGCTTCTACCCACTTCATAAAGTAGTCAGTTACAGTGAGCACGTGAGTATGACCAGCACTAGAATTAGGATTCAAAAATCCAATGGAATCAAAACCCCATTGTTGAAAGGGTTCTTCAATGACAACTGGCTTCAAAGGCAAAGCTGCCAATTTTGGTCTTCCAACAAATTGCTGACAAGATTCACATTTTGCTACCCATTTCTTTAGCATTGGAAAACATAGTGGGCCAGTAATAATGTGCTCAGAAAATTTTATGAGCTGTCACTGGGTCAGAGAAATGACCACCACAAGCATGATTATGAAAGGCTTCGAACAACCTAGGTTGTTGTTCTTTTTCGACACATCTGAGGAAGATGCCATCAATTCCTTTCTTGAACAAAGTGTTGTTCCAAATGATGTACCTGACAACTCTTAGTTTGATAGATCATTTTTCATTAGCTATCATATTCTCAGGACATTTGCCATATGTGAGAAATTAGGCTATATCAGAATAACATTCATCTGTGGTACTAACGAAAACTACTTGTGGTAAACCTTCTTCAACTAGTTCTTCTTCAGAGTCACCTAGTGGTTCATTCTCTGTGATGGGTTGGTAGAATCCTCTTCCTCGAACCAACTTGGTAGGTTTGATGTCCAAATCATATTCCTGGATCTTGGAGACCCAATTACCTCTTTTAGATCCTAGTTCTTGTTGCGTTAACATCGATTTAACTGCGGTGTCTGGAACTAAGACTTTGGTGTGAGAATTCAACACATAGTACCTGAAATGTTTTAAAGCTCTCACCACTTCGTACGCATGCTTCTCAAGGGGGGTGTAATTGAGTTCATGTTTCTTGAATCTAGAACTCATGAATGCATTAGGAGATTTGATTCCCTCTTGATTATGTTGAGTCAAGATGGTGGAAACTGTGTGCGGTGAAGTATAGCAATAGATTATAAAATACTTTTTAAAATCGGGACACACCAATGTAGGAGATTTTGCAATAACACCCTTGATTTTCTCGAATGCTTCTCTACCTTCCTTCAACCATTTGAAGGATTATTTTCCTTTCATCATATCAGTGATTTCTTTGGTTAGCTCAGAAAAATCTAGCACAAACCTTCTCAAAACATTTACCTTCCCAAAGAATGAGTTAACCCTAGGCTTACTTGTAGGCAAGGAAAGATTCTTGATAGCTTGAACACACTCAGGATCGATCTTAGTTCCTTCCTTAGAAACAATATGACCTAGGAGTTTCCCTTCTGTAACTCTGAACACAGACTTTTTTGGATTTAGAGAAATCTTATGAAGTCTGCACCTTTGCAATATTTTCTCTAAAGCTCTTAGGTGATCTTCTCATTTCTTTGACAACATTGTCAAGTCATCTAGGTATATCACGACGATCTTGTTTTTATAATCTGCGAATGCCATATCCATAGCCCTTTGAAAAGTAGTGCTGGCATTGATCAAACAAAAAGGAATTCTTCTATATGTGAATATACCCTAGGGGGTGGTGAACGTGGTTTTATGTTGGTCTCCTCTAGCCATTTTAATATGATTATAACCAAAGAAACCATCTGGCGTGGATAGCATTTCCGATGCAGTTACTACATGTAGAATATGGTCCATGACCGGTAATGGATAATTATCTTTCAAGGAAGCTTGATTAAGATTATAGAAATCCACGCAAATCATAATTTCTCCATTTTTCTCACAAACTCGTACAATATTAGCTATCCAAGTCGAATTTCAAATAGGAAAAACTATTCGTGCATCTAACATCTTTTGAACCTTGAGAAATATTGTCCCTGCAATCTTGGGATTATATTGTCTTTGCTTCTGCCTGAATGGAATTGCACCAGGTTTCAAGGGTATGGCATGCTCCATTTCCCTAGGTTAGAAAGACTTCAAGCCTTCATATGAGTAAGCCAAGATGTCAAAATATTTGGTAAGGAGGCTTATGAATTTCTTGCGCTCCTCAGGTGAGCAACACTTACCGATGTTGACCAGGTGAGGTTTATCCTTTGTACCAATGTTAACTTGCTCATAGTCAGTAGAATTCATAGGTCCTGCCTCCTCTTTCTCTTTGATAAACTTGTCATGTTTATCAAAAAGTTCTTCAAGTGAAACCAATCCTTTTGGAATTTTATTTCCTTTGAGTTGGATGATGCCATCACCAGGATCTTCGTTCTCAAATCCTTCTTGAATGGGTGAGGTTGTCGATTCGTGAAATGTAGAATCACTTCCTTCAAAGTACAATTGTTCAAAATTATCCCTTTTTTTCAAGAAGGCAATAATTTTTTGATCATAATTGAAAACTTACCAACTTTTTGCATTGTCAGGAACATTTTGCCTAAAAATCATTTCGATGGTGTATTTGTCTTGATCAAACTCTGAATGAGGAATCATTAACGAAGCTGAGATTGCTAGAGAATCTGCTTTGTTATTATTTTCACGAGGAATATATTTTATGGAAAAAGCATCGAAGGCTTCTATCGCGTCCCACACTTTATTTTTGTAGTGTCTCAAACGATCATTCTTTACTTGGAACTGATTTCTTACTTGTTTCACGATCAATTCTACATCTCCAAAGACTTCCAAATTTTTGATCCCTTTCTCCTCTACAACTTGGAGGCCAAGGATTAATTCCTCGTATTCTATAGTGTTATTAGTATTTGAAACTTCAATTTTGTAGGAAAAAGGAAATATTTTACCATTTGGAGATATGAGCACCACTCCTGCACCAGAACCCGTTGAGCAACAACTTCCATGAAACTCAAGAGTCCATATCTCATTTCATTTTATAGTGATATATGCTTAGGGCCCAATCATCACGCATCCTTTCATTTTATAGTGATATATGCTTAGGGCTAAAATCTTCACTTGTCCATATCATATTTTAGTGATATACACTTAGTGCTAAATCATCACTCCACCATTCATATTATAGTGATATATGCTTAGGGATAAATCATCACTCCTCCATTCATCTAGTCATGATATAAGCTTTGGCTATAGGGTTCACACACATCCTTTCGATATGTCACATTTCCTCACATACACATGCACACTCATCACAGCCTGTTATACACAACAAACACTACTAGACCATTTCCCAATGACAAATTCTTATTTATGGTTTATTCTTGACTACTGAGAGGGAAAATAAAATGAACTTCCTTGCATACAATTACATTCACTCGGGGGGCACATGGCTCATATCATTCCATCTTGCATTCCATTCCATCCATCCATAACATACTACATTGTCTTGGTGCATTTAATCTTGTTTACTAGTGTTTTAAATGATCACTTTACTACACATGTTAGATTGATTTCTCATATGTCATTATATATACCATCCACACATGTGCATTCATACCTTTGTTTAGTGCGATCGCAGATACAAGACTCTTACATGTGACATGGATGATCACCTTTTTCCCTTCCTCCACTAGTTGTTGGAGGCATCCACATCCATCTCTCTTAGGTACTATTGTTTCATTTTGTACTTAGAACTTTACATTTGACTAAGTGCACCAAGGCACATGGGAGTGCAAGAAGAAGGTGCGCAAGACAAGGTTATAGGGGTGTCTTAGTAGAACCCCTGGTCCATGTCTTTAGGACAAGGTCTCAGGACTTAGCCATATTTGGCGTGTCGGGTAGGACACGAGAAAAGCATGACCTAACTACGCATGTGGAGTGGATAAGGTGTTAGCTTGGCGACAGGTTGGCCTAGGAAGGAATATGCCCTGTGATGGAAGCTTCTAGAAGACCATCATGGCAAAAAGGGGTGAGCTCAGGCCTAAAGGAGCATGCTCCCATGGAGGACCACATTCAGACACTTGGCATCAGATATGAGGCCATAGAAGGATGAGTTGGCACTTCAGGATGCCTATATATACAAGCACCCGTAGAAGAAAAAGGGATGATCAGATATAATATAGAGAGATCAATAGAGAGCGAGGCTCTGCAGAAATGCCGCAAGGAACTCTGTTGGGTTGGGTAGATAAAACATAGGAGAAGGATGTATCAAGGGCTTGGGGTTATAAAAGCTATTTTTTAGAGATAAATGATATGGATCCAATTATGATGCGTGACTTCGATCTGCCTTTATGTGATGCTCTGTAATGAATCTAATGAATGTAACAAGGTTACCAGTTTATGTGAATATGATCAGTAATGATTCTGGTGCATTTACATATCTTCATGGTTCTATTTTATGCATGTTTATGGAATGAGTCTGAATCCTTATGCATTTCCCTTTCTGTTTTGATTCAGTTCTTGATCTGCTAAGTACTTTTCTACCTAAAATGACTACACTGATCTAGAAGTCATTCTGAGCTCTATGATGCTTACATGTCTCATTTCCACTCACTTCCTTTAAGTTTGGATCATTGATGATGTTTTCCCACTCAACTCACATAAAAGAGAGATTTGGCGCATGTGCGTGCCTCGGGTGAGCACCCAGTGCCCGCTGGGTGATAGGCTGACGTGCATGGGGTTCCCTTTTTCTTTGGTGGGTGTAAAAATGACTACAATGATAGTAGTGGTAGGCATGGGGTCATTAGATTGAACCTCGATAGATTATAGTACCTCAATGAGGGCTTGGCGATGAGTCTCATAGGTTTGTATGATGTTGTCTAAAGACATCTTGAGGTGTGACTGATCAAGTTGCCTAATCATAGCATGATGGGTGACTCTGGAAGAAATGGGGTATGCAGGCCCGTGGATGGTAACCTTGGGAGAAAGTGTGGAAGGAATAATAGGTACTAGTGTAGCAGAGGAGTTGGTTGATTTATATTTTCCTTTATCCTTCTGAGCTTGAGTGACAACTCAAACCATATTGATTTGAGGTGAAGGAGAAGGGGTTTCATGAAAGGTGTAGTGACAAGCTGGGTAGAATTCTGGTGAAGGAAAAGAGTCTAGTGAAAGGAATGTGGTGCACTGGCATTTCGAAGAAGGTTCAGCTAGCTCTCTAATGCACACCATGTTGATCTCAAATGTTGGAGGAGGCTTAAAGGGCTGTGGAGGTGGAGAAAGATATCATTGAATAGATATGGGGTGAGGTTGTGTGGTGATGGGTGAAGATGGAATGTGGTCTTCATCTAAAAGGTCATAATCATCAAAATTTTCTTCAAGAGGACATAGGTGGAGAAGAACGGTCTTAAGAGCCTTACAGTTTTCTACATCATGCCCTGGCACACGATGGTAACCGCAAATTTTGATATCATCAAACCACTTTGGCTTGGGTTTGAGTGGGTGGTAAGGTCTAAGCAGTGGCAATGTGATGACAGAGGTTTCTATAAGGTTAGCTAGGATGTTGGAGTAAGACCCTGTTAATGGATCAAAATATGAAGTGAGTGTGGGTTTGGGTGATTTAGGTTAGGGTGGAATTGGAGGTTGAGTGAAGTTGAGTATCTATTTGGTAGATAGTATGGCTTTGGGCTTAGGTTGCACCTTCTTGGGTAAAGGTAAAACAAGTGATGGAGTTGGTAGCTATGTATGTTTAACTACCTATTCAGAAGGTAGTAGGGTTTTGAAATTTGGTTGCACCTTCTTGGGTAAAGGTACAAAAGGAGCATGAGATGTAGAAGAAATGACAGATGGTAGAAGGGTATGGGTTATCCAAGGTGATAATGGAGGTACAATGAAAACAACGGTAGGTGGAAAAGAGGAAAGTGTTGGCAGAGGAATAGGAAACAACAAAGGAAATGATGAAGATATGGAAGGTGGATAAGGTATGGGTGATAGAACATGTATTGGTAATGGTGAAGGTGTAAGCAAGGTAGAATGTTTTGGTGAACTAGAAGGTCGTGACGAGGAGGTAAGCTACTACATTTTGGGTTTACCTTGGGTAGAAATCTGCTTGACCAAGGTCGTTGGGTGTGGTCTTAAAATAGAATGGAAAGGTGAAGGTGATAGAGGGGTAGTGGGTGAGACTGGTGTAGGTGGCCTAAGAGGTTGGGTCTTCTTCTTAGGTGGGGGAATAGTCTTTATGAAAGCTTGCGAGGTGGTGGCTAAATCTAGTTTGAACGGCTGATGGACTAGGCTGGATGTCTACATAACCCCCAATGTGGTGATGATTTTGGATATAGGTGAAGGTACAGGTGTAGGTGGTGACTTAGGTGTAGGCGTGGGTTTGATTGATGGTAAAAATTTAGGCATGGGTGAGGGTGATGAGCAAGAGGTATCTATAACTAGCGTGGGCGTGGTGGATTTGGTTATCATAAACACCTTTAGATAGATCATGGAAGTGTTGACAAACAACATCTGCATTTAGGTTGAGACAGGAAGTCGAAGGTTTCCCCACAATGTGGATTAATCTTTGTAAACTAGATGATCAACTAAATGAGAGAATGTCATAGATGTGGATGAGGATGGAGAAGACTTGGTAGTAACCCATGTGAATAAGTCTAAAGTTTGTAAAATAGGATAGTTTCTAGCTTCATATTTTGTAGGTAAAAGAGATAGCGGTAGGTCAACTGGGTCCTTAGAAGCCAATGGAGATATGTCACCAATGGGAAGAGTTGTTACAAGCAAATCCTCTATAGGTAGAGGAGGTGGCAGTATAATGGATGTAGTTGTTTCGAGTGGTGGGGAAGAAGGGGGATTAGACCTTTCCATGGGTAGAAGAGTACCTAGCGTAGGTTGCTCAACAGATGGAAAAATGAGTGGGGTCGGTGGCTCTAAAGAAGAAGGCATAGAGGAAATGGGTTACTCCAAGGATGATATGGTAAATATGGTCAACTCTTCTATGGGTAGAGGAGATAATGAGGTAGGTTCCTCAGCAGGTGGAGTGACCCATTCTAGGATTTTTTCAACAGAGGGGATAAGAGGAAACTGAGTGGAGGGGGCATGTATGATATTGAAAATGGCGTGGACCTCTTGAACGTTGTTGTCATTTGAAGGGATTTCAACAGTTTTATTAGAAGATGGATCATGATTTGGGAATGGTTTCTTGAAGATATGGAGGTTTTGGTTGGATGATGCTTTGGGGTTATCTAAAGTAAGATCACTATTATCCAACATCTCCTTAACGATATTTTTGAAGGTTATGCAATTTCCATCACTATGACCGCGTACACGGTGATAATTTCAATAATAATTTTCTTTGTACCATGTGGGTACATGACAAGAGGAATATAAACTAGTATGTGGTTTGATGGGCGGAAGAGCAATGGCTCCAACCTTTAGAATATTTTCCAACACTAAGGATTAAGGTTATCCTATAGGGGTATACTTCCATTGTTCCCACTTGAACTGAAAAGTCTGAATAGGAGAGAGGTTGGTGGAAGGTTTTTCTTGATTAGAAGGGTGAGATGGACCGGTTTTTAAGACCACCGCGTTAGCAGATCCTTTTGTTTTAGAATAATTGGCATGTGGTTTAGATGAAGAAGAATAATCATTTTGTTTAAAGGGAGTGCCCTTGTTACACAATTTCAACTTCTTCTCCTCTACAACATGTATTTCATGTTTTTGGTCCATTGTGAATGCCTCGTTAAACGTGTGTAAGGTTTGGACTTCGAGAGTTGGTGAAATGTATCTCGCACAAGCTCTAGTGAACAACTCTATCAACTCTGTCAGAAGAAATTAGAATGTGATTTGGTTGATCAGGCTCTGCCAATGAGTGACAAAGTCCGCAATAGACTCATCTTCATATTGGCATGTCACGTACAGTTCATTCATGGTGACCTTCTTGACAATATTGATATAAAAGTGGTATACAAAATCCTTAGCTACCTGATTAAATGAAAACATCGAGTGCCTAGGTATAACACTATACCAATCTAAAGCATGGGCAGTTAAGGACATTCGGAGTGTTCGCAGGAGCAAAGTGTCATCATGAGCGATGAGATAACACACATGTTTGAAAGACCACAAATGTTGTTGCGGGTCTTATTTGTTGTTGAATCTGTTGAATTTTAGCATTTCCCAATGCGTAAGGTATGGATGAATGGGAATGGATAGGTGAATGGGATCATTACAAATCTCATCATATGTCAAAGAGTTACGTGAGCCTAAGAAATATGATTCTAATGTCTACATCTTGTCCATCATAATTTTAATTAGGCCATTTATAGGTTGTAGTGATGGAACACCCCCTACGATATCAGGGGGTAGATAGGATGAGTACGATGTGGATGAAACTCTAATATGTGGTGATGCTGAGTACGAAAACTATGATGAGGGTATATAAGGTGGAATGGATGTGGGGGGAATGTACCATGAATAGGTGATAGATGAAATAGGTTGTTGTTTGTGATAGGTGAAAGTAGGTGGGGTGGATGTAAAGACTCTAGTAGCTATCGAAGGTAGATACTTTGGGATGGAGAGGATAAGGTTTTGTAAGGGAGTGTGGGTCTCTAACACATAAGGTGGCTGGGAAGCGATAAGTATGTGAGAAGTGGATGAAGCGGGTAGACCTATACTAAGGGTGGTGGACATAGGCATAACAAAAAAATAGGAGCGACAGACGTAGGAGGCGCGATAGATTCCATTAGTGTGGTAGATATCGATGAGGTAGGGTCAAGCTATAAAACCACAGGTGCTAGGGTGGAAGTGGCTAAGGAAATACTGGTAGTAACAGATGCATAGGTGGGTGTGAGGGTAGGAGGAATGGACACATACATTCCATACACAAGCTTCCCTAGAGAGTCTCGGGTGGATGAATGGGCTAGATAATACCGTAAGGCAGCAGGATTATGATCAAGGAGTTTGTTGAGCTCCTCATCACCAGTGCTAATGGTAATAGACTAGTTGGGGTCCATAGGTGATAAAATGGAAGGTGGCAAAGGGATAGGTGGGATCAGCTGAAGGCTAGTGTGGAATATAAGGGTGTGGCTTGTCTACGAGTCAAAACCATGTGACTAATAGTAGACCTGGTAATCTAAGCTCTGTTGATGATACAAGAGCACATAAATAATGGAGAAAAATTGGCCTGAAAGGAGGAAACTGGTTGTTGTTTTGATTGAAAAATCAAAACACAGAGACCAATGCTGCTAACAGAGGGTAACCGATGCTGGTCAAAGGACCAATGTCGGTTACTATGGAAAGATGAAAGCTTCATAAATCTGGAAATAAATGATGAAAATGAAGTAGAACTAGACTCTGAAGGTGAAATCAAAGACTCGGAGATATAGTGAAGTGACGAAGGAAGTCCTAGAAAGAAAATAAATGTAGATTCAATGCTACTTTGGCATAAATGATCATAACAACACAAAATCGATGACGATTAGTTAATCGATGGTGGTGAGATGATGAAACTGATGGTGGTCACGGGACCAATGCCGGTTACTGTGAAATATATGAAAAATATGGAAAAAGTGAATTTTGGTGATTTAGATCAAATAAAAAGACCAACTCAACGGCTGAGTATGGCAATGATTGATCCTAACACACTCAGAAATAGTAGAATACACCAACTATGATTATGGAATATGTAGGGAGAGAAGAATGAAGAAAATGAATTCACACCTTAAAACACAAATCAAGCAAAAAAGCTAGCAAACACAAAATCCTACGTTGTAGATTTTATGTTGTGGCTTATGTCATTTAGGACTGACTTATGAATAGAATAGAGTTTTTGGTTTCCAAAGGTTCCCTAAGGAAACTAAAAACTATGGCTAGTTTCAAGTAATTTTTGGCGTGGTGTCCCCAATATATACTTTGCAGCACACAAGGCCCTACTGTAATATGATGACTGGCCAGAAAAACTAGGTGGAGCCCAAAGTCAATCCTCTAATCATGTGATCGATGACAACTTATTCCAGGGAAGATGTTGTTTAAGAAATGTGTAGTTTTTTTTTCAGTGGTTTGGTATAGAGAGAGAGTGTGTAAAATGTGAGCTACGGTTCAATTTTTCAACCATCATCTGGTCATGAATTCTAGCATATATGTTTCCCACAATTTAAATGAGCTATAATGTAGCACACATAAATGAAATGCGAATATTTTAAACCCAAATCCATAAATTATATTCATGAGAACAAATTATGAAGAGGTAAAGGGTATGACTTTTACTAAATGCAATGCAAGAAAAGGAAGAAGAGTTCTTTTTAATTCCAAAAGACAAATGTCATTGAGATGATTAGAAGAAGATAATGTTTCCAGAGAAGAAGCTTAATTTGAACTTGTTTCGAATGAAATAGACACACAAGATTTTTCCCTAAAAATGAACAAATGCAATGAAACCCAACAAGGGTCCCACCGGGTGTGCCAAAAATGTTTCACTGAATGAGTATGCGTAAAACAAATAAGGTAAGAGGTTAGGAGGAATACCAGTGAAATGAAGGCAGAAGGTAGAATGTGTGCTTTATTGAATTTTGATCCAAGATGATCATGGAGAGATTCAATTTGGCTAGGAAGAATGACCTATAAAAGACACAACAAGACCACAAAATAACATTAACAATAAAGGTTAGTGGACTTCCTAGCAAGTGCTAGATCTGAGAAGTGAGGTGCTTCCTATAAGGTTGTCTATCCACTTTCAAATACAATTTAATGTAGCAAATATCATGAAATAAGGAAATCCTATTGCAATTGTACAATTTAAGTATCTCATGTTAATACAATAAGTAAATCTAATCTAAAAGGAAAATGTTACTATTATATTCGGTTTAGTAGGTTGTTTTGGGTTTTACAGGTTAGGTAGAGGTCTGGTAAAAGGTCTAGGACTAATCAGATGAGGTCTGGGTTGGTTTTGGTTGAATACAAGGCTTGTTGGCCAGAAGGTATAAAATGACACAAAGACCGGTATCAGTTGGGTGACTGATGCCGGTAAAGGGATGAAACTGATGACGGTAGGGTAAACCAACGTCGGTAGGGGAAATGGGTAATAAGTTAATAAAAATGGATTTTTGGCCTCTATGTGATTGCATAGAGAGAGAAGAAGGTGTGGATAGGCTCTTCATATAACTAAGGAGAATCAAGAATGCAAATGAAGGGGTTAAGAAAGGTGGAAAGTTTTTGAGATGGTTAGGTTAATGGGTTGGTAGGAGATGTAGATATCCAAGTAGTGGAAGAAATGGAAATACTAAAGGAAGTAAAATATCTACAATAAATAAAACACATGGTGATCAAAACCATGTTACTTACTTGATGTTATTAAGATCTTGTGAATGAAGGTGGTTGGTGATTGATCGACAAGGTGATGACTAGGTCAATGCCGCGGAAGTACAACTTGTGTTCTCCCGTGACTACTCCAATGCTCTGGGAGAGAATTTGTTGCTTGTGCAGCTCTCTAGTAGTGTGTCATCATTATTTGGATGTCAGAATGGCTTTGAGACTCATGCTTGATTGTAATAGAACTCCAAAGAATGAATGAAAAACCCGTGTAAAGAGTTGTAAAGTTGTATATAAAGAAACCGATAGCGGTTAGGTGACCGACGTCAGTTAGAGTGAAAAAGTGCTTTTTACCAAAAATAGGTAGATCTTCCTAGATTTGGCATGCTTTCCAAGTTGGGTTTTCTCAGGAAAGTGGAGTTCACGTGAGAGAAGGTAGGAAGATCATAGAAGAAGTCTAGTTAGGTTTAGAAAGAAGTCTTAGTTAGTTAGGTCAAGTGGTGACTCAACATTGGGAGTGATGACTCAACATTGGAGGTGAGGACTTGGTCATTGTTGGTTAAATGCCCCTAGAATGGGTCTAGGGTGAGGTGTATTGATGAGGTGGAGGTGTGAGGGATAAATTAACTTAATTAAAATAATTAAATTAATTAATAATGTGAGAATGAATATTAATTCGATTGTAAGAGATTAAATTAATATTAATGTGGGGTAAGGGGTCATGGCTAGGTGAGTATACATTATGTTAATTAATGGAAGGGGGACAAGGGTAGTGTGACCTAAATTTGGTGTCCACAGTCCCATGAAAAAGCAACCGTGCACTATGAAACTTCCCCAAAAAAATGGTTTGTGCAAGGGAAGACAAACATAGCAATCAAACCAACTTTTGTTAATGGAGGTAGATCAAAATGATTTGCAAGTCGAGTGCAAGAACATGCAAGAACCAAAGAAAGATGTTTTCCAAGACAATTTTTTATGTTTGAGGACACTGTTTCCATTAAATGATTCATATGTGAGAATGCCTTTTACCAATTTTTTGACAGGATTTTATATTTTTACCATTTTTTTGGATTTTTTTAACATTTTTTTTTATTTTTTTAAATATTCGATTTTTAGATTTTTTTTGAAAATATGGAAAAAAAATGCCATATAGAAGAATGACAAGGCATTGAAAAAAATCATTGGGAAGTAAAAATATGCCCTAGGTAGAAGAAAAGGTCGCTAAGAAGCAAAAATATGCCCCATCGAAGCAAAAATGACATAAAAATTACTATTTAATAAAAATAATCATCGCGACGGAATGCCAACACGTGGTGGGAAGAATATAGAAGAAACACGTTAGTTATCTAGGGCATAGAAGGAAATAAAAATGAAGAATTAGGTCAAAATGACTATAAATAGTCGGTTGGGAGGGTAAAATCCATCGCGACCAGTTATTATTACCTGACCCTTTTGAGACTTGGTGAGGTTTTTCTCTGACCTTGGAGAGAAATGGCTCGAGTTCATAACTATAGACATCATGTGAATCAAAGTACGAGAGTATGTGAGGCTTCCTTCAGACATGTGACCACCAGTACATAAAACAAAAATAATATTTTTGAGTTCATTTAATGTGTTTTGGGCTAGGGGAAGCTGGCAGGATCACACTAGCACAAGCCTTTGGGAACGTAGGTAAAGGTCATGCACTAAAGGATTTGTGTAGCTAGTGTAAAAAGTAGTGCGCTAGTTAATAGGAACTAGGTATTTTTAGGTTAAATGGGGCTCGCACTAGTGTAAAATGAGTGCATGGCAAAAAGTTATGCATAGAAAGGCTTGCGCTAGTGTCAAAATGTGAGCGTTAAGTGTGAAAAGGCATTGCACTAGCACAGTGCCAAAAGGGGTGGCTTAGTGCAAAAAGGCTAGTGCAGTGTAGATCTAGGGCCTTAGAAAAAATTTAGAGGAAATTGGAAGAATTTTAGAAAAATTTAGGGATGAATAGAAGAATATAGAAGTAATTAGAACACCTTAGAAATATGTTATGAGAAGAAATGACGTTAATCAAGTGTCTTTTGTAATCTTATAGGTGAAATTACGTGCAATTTAGATGTGTGCACGAGCAGACATGAACGTCTTTAGGCTTACGAGCAAACTTTCTCATCAGAAGAGCAATATTTTTCTTACTGCTACATTGGAGGCTACATTCCTTGCTTACATTACACATATGCTTCACATTATGCTAGATCACGCCCTTCTGAATACCTTAGCAGAGAGGTGGTGGAGCGAGAGCCAGACTTTTAGACTATCGAGAGGTGAGATGACTGTGACGCTAGAGGATGTATATCAAATCCTTAGAGTGCCAATTCAGGGCAAGCTTAGTGACATATGATGAGCGATCAATCACACCTAGATCCTAGATTACATTTTGGGACATATTTTTATTTCTATGGGACATACCTCGAAGAGTATGGTGAGTACAGTTATATAGCTATGTTTTGAGGATTGACGGATTTCCTATATAACTTTATGCTTGATGACTATGGTTAGCAGCTACTTGCTACCTACCAAGACTGCCACACACTTCCCGCTTGTTCTGATAGGATTAGTACACAGGCTCATGGATGGAGATGTCTTCTATTGGGATCAATGTATATTGGCCCACTTATACTAGTACTTGCACTTAGTTGCGTATAGAGGGATGCAGGAGTGTGGGCCCCATGAACATTGTTATAGATTAGTCATGGGACCATATAGCTATCGGGTGACCACTTGGACCTCTACAAGTTAGGGCTCCAGATGAGCCATCATGCATGGGATGGGAGTCAGTGGGAGAGGATGTCTGCTCACACATGGGGGACACAACCTATTATAGACGTTCTTTTGATGATCTGCAACTCCGTATAGTTACCTAACAACCATATCGGCTATATCAGTGGCACGGCGATGGTGTAGAGCTCAACATTACAGAGGTTGAGCATTTCATTATCGAGCAGTCGGTGACACATTACAAGAGTGGTATCAGGTAGACCAGGTTGTAGTGAAAGTTGGGCCACATCCAAGGGCATACCAAGAGATGGCATGTGGTACACACGCAAAGCACACGTGAGAATTTTTATTTTGGGCCAAGTATTAGACAGCGATGAGCTCAAGATAGATATAGATAGGCTATGTCATAGTTATGGGTTGCATGAGCCTCAAGTGGTAGACCCCAACACCACTGCAATATTATTGGCCTTGGTATGCGATAATATTACCTCATTATATCACTATCCCATAGGCTGTCATTAGATGCAGGCAGTATAGCCGCAGCGGCACAGGGGTTACAGAGATAGGATCTAAGAGACAGGGCTAGATTAGGGCAACCTAAGGCCGAGGTAGATTTACAATCCCAGGGATCAGGGTCCACAGGGACAGGATAAGGTATAGATTCCATCTCAGCAAGCTCCTCCACATATGTAATAACACCACAGGGTCCTCCCCCATAGCATCCTCTATAGCCACAGCCACAGCCATATAGTAGCCACACCACAAAGTGGCATAGGTATAGATACACCAATGGTTTAGTAGGTTGTAGTATAATATCTAGTGTAGGCACAGCAGGTGCAAGTGATACAAATTCCACACTCACCACCTTAATGCAGTGAGTCCACACATAACATTAGGTAGGGGTGATGGAGATGGATGGGGTTCACCACTGGCACCCCATAGCAGGTGAGGGATGGGTAGCACCCCCTAGGTCACCATAGAGAGATAACCCCAAAGACAGCTTGATCAGGGTGCTGGGGACAAGGGTGTGAGGCAGTAGGTGACAGCAAAGAGGGATCTAAGCTAACAACCGAGCGCACACAGTGGGCTGAGAGGACTCAGCTACATGTAGATGTGATCAATTTGAGAGCAGAACATGATGTGCTCTAGTAGCCAGCCCTAGTAGTAAGTGCCCAAGATTTGGTATATGATTTTTCTTCAGCCATAGGTGAGGCTACTTACTAACAGATATTTATATTATGGGGTGGTTCCAGATGGACAAAGGGTTATACCTTATAATCAGATGGCTGAAAGTCACTCAAATCTAGATCACATAGGCCATCTAGGTCGGTCAGGTCAGTACAAATGCCCTCACCAAATTCGGGGCCTTCAGCACAATAGATGTTGCCACCACAGGGACTCTCCATCACAGCAGATGCCTCCACCTGGTTCTAGGCTAGGTAGTCTTTGGTGTGGGAGAGAGTCATGGTTGACTCTCTATATTATATATGTGTTTTTGATGTATGCCTCGTGATGAAGGCACAATTTTGATCAGATATAAATGCATTATTTTTTATTATGCCTTGAGATGAAGGCACATTTTTGATCCATGCCCATGATGGCGTTTATTGTATCTATTGTATATCGAGACACATTATTTTATATATGGACATTTGATATTTATATAGATATATGATGATGATGGAATTGTCTATTTATCACATTTTGTGTTTATGAGATAGCATTTTTAGCCCATGTTTTTATTATGGTCTATGATGTGGGGGGATAAAAATAATCCCTCTTTCCCCATTGGTTATATCATATGATGGTACCTTAGCATACATGTTTAATTTTCAGTTTCATGATGATGTAGCTTAGCATTTTATTTATATGTGATGTTAGATGTGATGATAGATGATATGGATGATGAAATGATAACAAACTGTACAAGCAATGAATACAAGCACAATGAACACTTAATCAAAATCTACTAGATACACTCTAAATAACAACACAACACAACTATTTACTATTTACAAACATGCAATATAAAATGAATATAATGAAATTAACAACAAATTAAACTAAGATGTAATCTAAGCAACCCAAGACAACAATTTAATCCAAGAAAGCACACAAAACAAGAAACCAACAAAACTATGTATAAACAAACAACTAAGTAAGAAAACACTACTTTGTTTTTGTGGGACATTTTGGGAATGTTTTTGCGTTGTTTTGTTGTTTTTGCATTTTTTCTAAGACAATTTTATATTGTTTTTCAAGATTTTTCTATGGGATGTTATTTGAATGTTTTGATATTTTTGAACTAAACATATTTTAATGTTTTTGAAATTTTCTGAAAAGTTATACGAATGTTTTTTGGGATTTTCTAAAAAAAATTTTGAAACTATGTGCAAGAAAACGAGAAAACGTGGATGCCCCATGTGATAGATGGGAATGTACAAGGGAAAACACCACGTGTATGTGCAAGATAGTGAAGATGTAAAGTTTTCCCCAATGTTAGGTGGGAATGTACAAAGGAAAACTCTTCGCAACATGAGTAGGATCAACTGGATCAAGGCCACGAAGGATAGGTTCATAAGGATCCCATGACATAGGGGAAAATTGGACTTTAGGATAAAGTCACTGTACTCCTAGGTATGAGATGCTTGTGAACAAATGGACCCTTGATAGCATGGAAACTAGTTTTCACCAAAGGACTTGTCCAATGTGCCACAATTGTGTGGTTTTCACACTTGGATGGATTGATTTCTCTTTATTTTTTGTTTCTTTTTCTAATTTTTATAAAAATTTTCTAATATTCTTAAGGTCCCCCATGCTTAAGGGTAGAACTGTTTGAGGTACATGGCATTCATAGGCTCTTGCAGCTCATCACCATCAGAATCAGCAAGTTTATATGCTCATGTACCAAACTTAGTAACCACAACATATGGTCCTAACTAGTTAGGCTCAAACATGACCTTCTTTTCTCGATCTTTAGTGGTATTGAACTAATTCTCCTTTAAAACAAGGTCTCTTACCTCAAAATGGTGAGGTATGATTCTTTTTTGATAGCTTTGACACACTTGATTTTGTTACACTTTTAGGTGATCTAGTGCATGAAGTTGTTTCTCATCCAACAACTCTAGTTCTGCAAGTTTGGGAACTCTATAATCCTCCTCTTTGTTTAGATAGTCTCACAATTATGTGCACAAAGAAGGGACCTCGATCTCAAGGGGTAGGACATCTTTCATGCCAAACACTAGGGAATATGGAGTAACACCTATAGGGGTGTGAATGGAGGTTCAATAGGCCCAGAGGGAAGATGAATCTGTAAATGCAATTACGACCAGTCTTGTTAACCTTCTTATCCATAATTTGAACAAGAGTTTTATTTGAGGCCTCAACTTGTCCATTACCTTGAGGGTAATAGGGGGTTGAGTACTTGAGTCAAATTTGAAAATGGTGACACAATGCTTTCATGATTTTGTTCTTGAATGACTTACCATTGTCAGCTACAATGGCAGAGGGGATACTGTAACAAAAATGAGGTGGTTCATAATGAACTTGGCAATCTGCACACCAGTAACATAGGTAAGAGGGATAGCCTCTACCCATTTCATGAAATACTCAGTGGCAGTAATAATGAACATGTGGCCATCAGATGAAGTAGGGGTAAGCTTTCCAATAAGATTGAGTCTCCACTTTTAAAAAGGCCATGGCGTTGTAATTGGTTGCAAAGATTGTGTTGGGGCATGTATCAAGTTGTCCTTTTGGCACAATAAACATTTCTTAACATACTGAAAACAATCAGTTTCCATGGTAGGCCAATAATACCCTACTCGTAACATTTTTTTAGCTAGAACCATACCACTTGTATGGGCCCCACATATGCCTTTGTGCACCTCTTTGACCGCGATAATAGAATCTTCAAAATTAAGACTATGCAACAGATTCCCTGTCATAGCGTATATGATAGAGCATGCCCCTTAGAAGGGTATAACAGGCTATATGGTGGATAAGGTTTCATTTTTCAAATTGGGAAATGTCAGTAGGGAAGGTTCCATCATGGAGGTAATTATAAATGTCATTATACCAGGGGGATAAGGGACCAACAACTTCACATACCAAACAAGACTTTGGCATGTCATATGTTGGTGTCATTAAATTCTCCACAAAGAAAGGCATGTTGTTATTTCTAGGTGGAATGCGCAACAAAGAACCAACTGTGACCATAACATCCGCTGTGTGATTCTTCCCTCTAGGTATATGTTGGAATGCAATTTGTAGAAACAACTCCTTCAATGTATCAACCAATTTCTTATATGGGATGAGATTTTCATCCTTAAATGTATACTCGTCAGTTACCTATTTGATGATCAACATAGAATCACCTATCACATTGACCTGTCGAATATCCCATCTGATAGCTATTTTGAGTCCTGTAATGAGGGCTTCATATTCCACTATGTTGTTCGTACATGGGAACCCGAGTCTTGATGCTTGAGGGATCAAATATCCTGAAGGAGTGATAAGAAAAACTCCTTCACCTAAACCATGAAAGGTAAAGGATCCATCAAAGTAAAGTTTCCATGTGATAGATTCTTCAATATACATCATACTAGCATCTGGAAGCTCCAAACTCAAAGGTTTAGTGCTTGGAAAAGGGGATTCAACTAGTTGATATGCAAGTACTTGTCCTTTAACTGACTTTTGGTTGACATATTCTATATCAAACTCACTAAGAAGGATGATCCAATTAGCCATCCTCCCAGTAAGTGCAGGTTTTGATAGTAGGTATTTCAATGGGTCAATTCTAGATATGAGCTTGGTATTATTATTTAGCAAATAATGACAAAGTTTTTGGAATGCAAAAACAATGGCCAAGAAAGCCTTTTTGATTGTGGGTAATTCAACTCATAAGCAATTAAGGTATGACTTAGATAGTAGATGGATTTCTATTTCTCATTCACATCATACTGAGCCAAGAGCACGCCTATGGAAAATTGAGTAGCCTAATTGTGTAATAACAGTAGTTCGCCTGAGGTAGGTAGAATGAGCACAAGGAGTTTAGAAAAATATTCCTTGAGAAAAGAAAATGCTTGCTATTGTTTTGGACCCCAATGGAAATTGACATATTTCTTAATAAGATGCATAAAAGAGTGACACTTATTAGCCAACTGAGAGATAAACCTACGTATAGCTTGAATCTTTCCTTGTAAGCTACACAACTGTTTGATATTTTTAAGAGGTGGAATTTCTTTGATTGTTGTGACCTTTTTTGGGTCCACCTCAATTCCCCTTCTTGACACTATAAATCCTAGTAATTTTCCTGATAACACCCCAAAGACACACTTCTTTGGGTTGAGTCTGACTTTGTAATCCCTGAGACACTGGAAGATGCACCAAAGAATCTCTGGGTGATCCTCTCTAGTCCTGTATTTTCCCAAGATGTCATCTACATAATCTTCCATTATATCATTTATCATATCATGAAATATGACAGTCATAGCCCGTTGATATGTTGTGCCTACATTCTTGAGGCCGAAGGGCATGAATTGGTAACAAAATGTCCCCCAAGGGGATGTAAAAGTAGTATTGTATTGATCCTCTTTTGTAATTTTTATCTGATTATATCCTGAAAATCCATCCATGAGGGACAACATTTCATAACCTACAGTAGAATCAATAATTCTGTCGATATTGGGAAGAGGAAAATCATCCTTAGGACATGCTTTATTTATATCTCTGAAATCAGTACAAATCCTGATACCAATGGGTTTTTTCTATATAGGTACTATATTGGAAATCCACTCTGAATAATTAATAGGCCTAATGAAGCCTACCGCCAATAGTTTCTCCAATTCTTCCTTAACCAAGAGTGCAACATGAGGATGCATCTTTTGAAGCTTCTGCTTGATAGGCTTTGTTGATTCATGCACAACTAAGTTATGCACTACCAATGATGGATCCAAGCCTGACATGTCTACATAGGGCCAAGAAAATATGTCTGAGAATTCTTGAAGAACCATGACAAAGGTTTTATGTTCTTGGGTTGAGAGTGAAGCTCCCAACTTAACCATTCTAGGTTGCTCTTTTGTTCCAATATTCACATCTATAGTCTCCTCCACTAACAACTTGGACTCATCCTCCATATGTGTAGGATCGGGGGGAGATTGAGATCTTCTTCTAAGGGCATCTCGATGATATTTTCACCCTTAGGTTGGTAGCTTTTTATGTCTGTATTTTTTTCAATTTGTTTGTCCGCTAGTGCCTCAAAGAGGTTTTCACTATAGGACTTAGAATTTTTCTTTTTACAAGGCTTTTTTGAAGATATTTTTCCCTTGTTTTTCTTTTTTAAATTTTGATGGCCATAGAAGTTCAGCCTCCTCCCCAAAGTATGCATAGGCATCGAGATTGATGGAGAATCCTTTCTTGTGATCACCAACTGGAATGTCGTCACAGAGACCCATAAACTCACCAATTGCTTCATCGTTCTTGAAGAAGTCGATTGGTACATGATGTTGTTGGTCCCAGTTAACAAGGGAAGGGTAAACAAGGTTTAATTCAGGAATGGTAGGGTTTATAGTTAGGATAGCCATTTCAAAAAATAATTTCGTGGAGGTAAGGTCCTTATAGAGACTATATTGGGAATTTGTCTCGCTATCGTAATCAATCAAACTATCTTCACATTCAGAAGAGGTAGCATAGACCTCTCGGAGGATTGGACCCATATGGTCAGATACCAATACCATATTTACAAACCTTGCAATGAGGTGTTCATAAGAGGCTTCCCATATACCTTGTTCATTTATACCACACCCATATCCTTGATATCCCATGGCATACATCATCTTATTCAAGATAACATACTTGGGTGATTGATAGCATGGGGCCATCTCATCAGTAGGAGACTCAAAGTATAGAATTTTCAAGTAAATTTTATTCTACTAAGAGACCACCAGGAGTGAAATTGTCAATGTTACAATGCTCCTATCAGAGTGTTGATACTTGTAGCATGACCTACCACATGTTTTGGGTGATAGGGGTAGATCAGAAATTAGGAGGGCATGTTGGAGATTATATTCTCCACAATCATTTGCTTTGACTTTCATCTCCCATGAAGCAAAGGGAGATGGATGTAGAAGCACCATCATCACAAGGGGATAGTGTATCTGGATCAACTCAAGAGGTGAGAACCTCTTGATTGAGTCCTAATAGCTATTTCGGTTGAAGGAAAATCATATGTGGAAGGGAAATAACCTGAAAATGCTCTGCAATGGGAAAAGGGTTGGGGATCTCCTTGAATGGTAATAATTTTTCCTTCATAACTCAGTTTAAGGCACTAATGATAGGTGGAAGGTACAACTTGCATGATGTGAATCCATGGGGACTGAGGAACATGTTGTAAGGAAGGTCCAAGTCCAAGACATGGAACTAGGTATCATGATTAGTAGGTCCAAATCCCATAGGCTAGGAGATCATACTAGCTGAATTCACTCTTCATTGTTGTAAGCCTTGATAGTAATAACTTTAGGCTCCATATCAACATCAGTGTGGCCTAGCTGCTTAACCAACTTCAAAGTGTAAATATTTAGGCCCGATCCACCATCCATAAGAATTCTTTTAATCTTCTTATGGTTGACAATAACCTCAATATACAAGGGTAGGTTATGTGTATGATCATCACTTGGGATTTCATGTTGACTGAAAGTGATGTGTTCTGAAGGAGAAATCTATGCAACCAAGGCTTGGAAGCACGTAGGATCTACATCAGTTGAAACTCCTGACCCCTGGAGTGTTTTACAAAGAATATCCTTATGTACATTAGATATTTTGAGAAGATCTAAGATCAAAATATTAGCAGTGGTTTTCTCAAGTTGTTTTAAAATTTCATAATGATTATCCTGAGGGGTAGGCTGAGGAGGTTCTGGAATAACAAGATGAGCACGTCGTGTTTCCAAGACACACTCTCTCACTTTAATATTAATAGTGTTGATATGCTCAATAGGTGGGTATACACAACCAATTAGGGAATCAAATGGATTGGAATATTTATCAACATAGTTGGTACTTTTGTTTTGGGAAGACTGACCTTGATCCAAATTTTTCTCCCCTTTATTATGCTTAGGAAATGGCTCTTTGTATATCCCTAACTGTGCGTTGGAAGATTTGTTAGGTCCATGTGAGTCCATTTCAATCTCTCCATTGTCAATGAGATCTTGTATGAAGTGTTTAAGCTTCAAAAATTTATTAGTATTATGTCCCTTAACATGATGGTATGCGAAAAATTCATGGTCTCTAAACCATGTCAGCTTTACTACATCATCTAAAAAGGGTACAATGTTAGGGTATGTGACCATGTGTACCACGTCTAACTATTTCAATATAGATGACAAAGAATCCATGAGAGGGGTAAACACACGACGTTTAAATTCAAATACAACAGGTCTTTTAGCCAGCTTCAATGGGGCCTTATTTAGAACGGACATGCACACATTTATTATCAGTTATTCCATCACCTATGATGTTTTTATTCTTGTTTTGAAAGAACTTAATTTTTTTTGTAGGTTTAGACTCATGATGTTCTCATGAAAAGGGTTTCAAAGTTCCTTTGGCTAACAACGCTTTTTCTATTTGACTACCTTTTTCAATAACCTCCTTAAAAGTATTCACATAGTGCATCTATAGGTGAAAATCTATTTCAGGGTGTAAGTTAGGTACAAAAATGTTAACCAATTGTTTCTCTGGTATTGAGCAAGGGAAACGACTAGCCAATCCTCACCATCTCTATAAGTAACTAGTGAAGTTCTCATTATTTCGTTGTTTTGCATTACATAGGTCTAACATGGTAACATCACTTTCCATGTTAAATGAAAAGTGACGTACGAAACTTTTTGCTAATTCAGCCCATGTGACAATGGACCCTTTAGGTAGGTGGAGGAACCATTCTAACACTTTTCCCCCAAGACTCTGCGGGAATAGGCAAATGAGGTAGTTGTCACTATAGGAAACCTCCTAGCATGCCATAAATAATTATTTAACATGATCACGCAGATCACCTTTACCTTTGTATTTATTTAACTTTGGACAGTCAAAATGAGGAGGGAAAGGTGTTCTTAACATTGCTTTGTCAAAATATATATGGGCATAGTTATTTGAATTGATATTTTTTACTATGACCCACGTTAGTTTCTTGTAATGTGCTAAGGGTGTTCTTCATGGACTGCCATTCCTGATCGAAGAGTTGTCCTCGAGTAGGTGAGGCAGGAATATACACATGACTATCCTTGAAGGTTTCACCGCCTTTGTTATCAGTATATAATTCATGGTACGTAGCTTTTGGTTTCTCTGTATCGAGGAGGCTTAGTATAATATTCATGATACATAGCTCTAGGATTCTCCTGTCGCAATGTGGATTTTTAACTACTTTTGGGTTTTTGTGGACATGAGAAGCTAAACTCGCCAATTGATGACTAAGAGCTTGCAATTGTTGTTGTAGTGTGACCTCATCATTTGGGTTTTCTTCATGCGAGTTTCACGAGGAGGTGGTTGTTCATAGTCTTCATGTTCTACATTTCCATCATAGTTAATCTTAATAGTAGGTATAAAAAAACCACCGCTTTGTCTAGAAGGGTATTCTTCATCATTCCGTTGGCTAGAAGTAGAAGAAAATCCGTGGTTTAACATTTCATCAATGGTTATGAGGAGAAGTTATGCTTCTTCATCTCCATGAACCATGTTCGTGAGAAGAGAGTGATCAAATGTAGGTGATAACTTTTCCCCCAACTCTACAACACACACTAGGATTTCATTTCTATTCTGAAAGAGGAAGTTGTCTATGTGGGCAAGATTAAATTCAAAGTCATTCCAAGAAGAATTCTCCTCATCACCATTATGATCAACCATGGTATCGTCTTTAAAAAAAGGGTTCAACTTATCATTTATAAAAGGATTTGACCTAATTTTTGGTGCCCCATTCTTGTAATAGGAGGCATAATAGGAAATGTTTCACTAAGGGCAATGGATGTGTACAAATATTAAAAGACCCTAGGAAAAATTGAGCAATGTGACAACTATAAAATGGTCACAAAGAATGCTAAACAATGTCTAACAAATAATGGAAAATAATCCAAAGAATCAAGGTACAACAAACCAAGGAATAAAAAAAGACACCAAACTGTACAATGACTAGGAACCAAGGATAAACAAGCAAGTTCCAGACAATAATCCAATCACAAGAGTAACTACTCCCTACGTCTCAAATGTGGTTTGGTATAAAAATATGACAACACAATGTCAATGCTTAAATCAAGTTTGGAATAAACAATACTTAAGTATCAAAATGATGTTGAATTGATTCCTAAACAAGGTATACTCAAACTTTTTCAAACACAAAAAAATTCTAAGTCTTAAAAAATGGAAGCTACAAATGTGGGCAGCGTAACAATACCACTTGGATACGTTAATAAAGCCTTTAGAAAAAGAAAGATATTAGTATCAAAATAGTATTGACACGATGTGAAAAACAATGTAATGACGAACACCATTTTCAAAACTCAAGGAAAATTTTGGATAAAAACAAGGTCTAAGTATAAAAAGTAATTGATATTATACAAGTAGCGTAACAATACAATCAAGAAACTTATATCAAGTTTCACAAAGAAACAAGACGTAATTATCAACGTTGTATTGGGATGATGCATGCAATGTAACAACTCAAGAGGAGATCATTGATGAGATACCCTAAACTACGATGATCATGAGTCTCAATATGGATGTGAGACAAATGGCTGTCGAAACATGAAGACATACCATTCATACTTTCAACACTCACATTATGGAATTGCAACCTAGTCATGTGAGTAGAATACAAAAGTGGTGGACACGATTATTTCTGATATGCACACGTATGGTTGTATTTTTTTTTGACCAAAAATGTCAACAAGAAAACAAAGGAAATAGACCAAGTGGTGATGAAAAATACTTGGCGTAACTTTGGCAGAGTTTCACCTTGTCTTAGGACAAGGTAGAAACTAGGACAAAGTAACACTTTGTAAGTTTCGTGATGAATGTCACGTGACTTCAACTTTAATGGACTCTCCCCTTGTTCGAATAACAAGGTTTTGACTCCGAGAAAGTTGTTGCTTTGTGAGAATTCTTTGAACACAATGGATAAAGTCAAGTTGGCCCCAATGCCAAATGGCTTCCTAGGATTTTGTTCACAAACTCACCAATTCTTACCTAAGAGATGTATGCATTTCTATAATTTATTTTAGACAATAGACCATTACCCCACAATCAAATTAATGAATGAGTCCTCATATGGGTAACATGAATCTTTTCTCACAAGGGTTTTAACTAGTCAAGTGGGTAAGGGGGCACTTCTCATTTTGTCCACTAGTTCTCTCAAGGTGTGGACTACTTTGGGGTTCCTATGGTAATCCTCACAATGAGTTTTATGGCTTATGCCAAGATACTTCCCATAGTTAAAAGCAGACGAGCCATAACTCTTAACCGAACCTGCAAATACAATGTTTTGAATAAAGTGGTGTATTTTTTTTATCTTTGACCTTAATGAGGTTTAGAACACCATTATCAACCTGCAACACACGTGTATTTAGTATGGTTTAGATCCCTTTTCTTTGACAAACGAGTATGGTCCTACACTCAAATAGTTAGTAGTTATCCAAAAGATCTACAATATTATGAAAGAGGATTAAATGTTGTTTTTGGTTCTCAAGATCGTCCAAGGACACAAGAGAAGAGCATACACAACAAGTAACCCAACTAGATAACAATGAAAAAAAAAAAAATCAAAGAACTACCATAATGCTTTGTACAAGTTCATCTAAATTAATCCAAATATTTAGAAAATGAAAACTAAAGTTGTTTTTTATTCTCAAGATCACATAATGGTGCAAGAGAAGATGATCATGAGTTGAATTATCCAATTTTGGTGTCTTGATGCCCAAATTTTAAACTCTTCTAAAATGATCAATTAATCAGATTTTTTCAACTTAACTGAATTTACTGATTCTATTACAAAACCATTAAATAATTCACAAGCTGAATTAAAGTATGTACTCAATTTGAATTCTTGATTTCAAAATATAATAGTGCATTCAGTTATCTGATGTGGGTTATGGATACTGAAATTTCCTTCAATCTGTTTACTCGAGTTTCGTGCTTATTTTATCAATTAATAAAATTAATCAAAAGATGAATTTTTATCTGCTCAAAAGCTTCTAAAAACTGAATAAAAACACCACAACTCAGAAATTGATAACGGAGTTCACCCAAAGGATACATCTCTGGATTCACAAAAAGTGATCCGATATATTTAACATCCAATGAAGTTCAATAGCCCTTTAATAATGACTAACAGATCTTTATACCTGCAAATGAGTTGATCAATGTCCCAAAGAACTCTGAAAAATAGCAAAAATTGTCCCAAGAACTATCCATGGCTCCTACAGTGCTTCTCCAGTTGGTTTCCTGTGAAAATGTGTCTAAAAATGCCTACAACTTTAAATGTACAACACCTACATGAAAAAGATGTACATTTCTGGAAACTAGAGGAAATTCTAAGAAACTATCATTTTTACAACAAGTCCTGATTCGGCCTCTAAATGCCTCAAAAATCAGCTTGATTCTATTTCCCCTGACTGGTCTCTCAAAACTCAAAGCACATAGCTCTTTAAATACACTCGAGCTCATTGTTTACTCCATCAAGCCACCTAGGGAACTTGGTTAGTGAATTGGCCTTAGTGATATGAGGTCTCGAGGTCGAGTCATGGTGGATCTCCTTTTTTGCTGGAGGTTTTGCATTGGAAGTGGGAAAATCCCACATATCTCACATGGAGCAAGGGATATGGGTTTCAAAATAGCCCGCCTGAGCTATGTTCATGTGGTTTAATCCACACTTGTCACCTTTTGTTTAATGACCCAACTCCCACCAAGTTGTCTGTTTACTGTGATTTGGTTTCATTGCCCAAGTCGTGAGATGACATGTTAATTGGTTTGTTGGTGGCAAGTTGTAAGGTTTGACCACTGAGTTGTTAGCTTTTTTGTTACGTTGGTTGGAAGATATGTGTTGAGCTATAATAGATAAGCCCCAATCCATTGAAACCTTGATCAGTCAACTTGTTATTTAATAAGCCATTCAGTGGCTTGCAAAAATGATAGGGGATAAGCAATCCAGAACTATGTGGAATTAAATTCGAACAATGCGAAATTGGATAATATAACCCCAAACATTTTGGTATAAACTCAATCCATACGAGTAATGTGGAAATGTGATCAACTCGGTGGGGAGTTGATTACCCCACTGAGCTAGTTAAATATCCCGTCGAGCTAATTATCAACCTGCAATGAAAAAAAATCAACTCATAGTGCAAAATTCGATCTCGAAACACAATATCAAGCTCGAAATGCAAAATTGACGTCCGCATGGTGGATTGAGAGCCCACAACATCAACAAAAAAGAATATAGCTCTCACGGTGGCTGGGCTCCCCTCCATTACAAAAGTTGAGCCTCTTATTCTTTTCTGCCATATTGTGAGTCGAAGACCAGAGCACCGAAACCATATCGAACAACCTTTATTTTTCCTTCTCGACACTTACCACTTTTTCCATGTGTCATGTCCGGATTTGACTGTTTGACTAGGGTTGACCCATTTAATACCTTAACTTTGACCGGTGATAAAATCTGCATACAGACTCCATTTCTAAAGTTCAGCATACCATCAGAAAGGTCTCGAGAATCCCTTCAACATGGTCTAAATTTAGGGAAGATATGCATAGTGAAAAATCCTCCAGATCGCTCCTCCCTAGTAAGACCATTTTGAACTCAAAATAGAAGTTTTACCCAATTGAATTGTATACACATTCTCTGCATATCACAAACACAGAACCCAATTTATAACATGGTAACATTTCAAAAATTTGCAATAATTAAAAACCAATAAATGGAATTTCACCCATGGCTTATATTGAAACTGATATGACACTGCAACTACCATATTATTCCATGCATCCATAATCCTACACTCACCACTGTCAATAATGCAAAATTGTTACCTGCATTCACAACTTGTCAGTGTAAAACTTGTACATATTATTTGTAACTATATTTGATAGTTACAAAAATTTAAGCCTATCAATAAGACTTACACATGTGTAAAAATCATGTATAGCAAATAAATATTTTGTATAATTTATACACTCATAAACAATGCCTACATGAGACAACTTGCACTATAATAGCATAATTAATACAACTTCTAAAAATAGACATTCGATCATTGATCATGCCTACTAAAACTGTACATGTTGCTGAAAGATGAAGTTTGTAAAACCATCAAAAAAAGAAAATTACACCAAACATTTTAAACTTATCACCTGATTATTTTCTCTTTAGGATACTTCACCAACACCAAAGAAAATAAATACATTTGGAATTATTCCCTTTTCACAATTCATTAGGATTTCCAAAATCGTCTGGTTAGTTTTCATACCATTCAAAAAAGCAACTATGTAAACATAAAACTGATAAACTATTTACCACCTTTTTCAACACATTTTCCTGTTTAGATGGTTATTTCAACTCATTTTTTACATGTGCCACTGAAGGGGTCATAATGGTTGGTTTTAAACTATTATCATGTTTAATGAGATTTAATTTTTGTTTTAGATGTAGTTGCCAACATTTTTCAATTAAATGACATTTCTTTTTACATTGTTCACAAAATATTTGATCCACTTTTTTAGGATCCACATTTTTAGGAACCTTACCTTGACTGTTCTTAGTCGAGCCAGGTTTAGGAGAATGCATTTTCTCAATCTGTTCCTTATGGATTTTCTTTTCCTACACTTGGCCACACAATGATTAGACAACCCACAAAATGTGTCAGGGTAACTGTTCAACATTGCTTGAAAATCATAGCCAAATTTTTCCAGTGTAGATAATGGATCACTTTGTTTACCTTTCATTGTAGAACCCTGGTAAAACAAAGGTGGAGGGATTTCTATACCTCTCCATGGTGAATTCTTGTCAGATCCTCCTAATGAGGATGAATCATTTGAAGCTAGTGGGGATGATACTTGGTTTTCAGAAGCTTGTCTTCTTCCATCTTACTTGGAACTCTATCCAATCACCTTTTCCCATGCACTAGCATATCCTAGTCCTGCATAACTAGGTCTTTCCTCAACCAATATTTGGTTAGTTATACCTTGATTATTATTACCAAGGTTAATTCCATTAAAACCCATGTTATTCAAAATCTTATATCATATAACCTTAGTGTGCTTTTCAAATCCACCGAGCACTACAGTAGAATCCGAATTAGCCTGGGAAGAGGAATTAGATGTTCTTATACTTATTGTGCACTCATCTATCATAGCGGATGCATCAACGGTAATAGGTACCTTTTTAGGTCCATCAATTTGCAACACCATCAAGAGCTCATCCTTAGATTCTAGCTCTCTTTTCAATGTGTCAAGTTACTCTTCAAGAGTCAATAGTTGACATCTTAGGAAAGCATTTTCTTCCTATATCTATTGATTGCATGCTTCAAGTTCCTCAAGTTTCTCCTTGTTGGATAACTTTCCCATGGTTTTCCTGCACACCTGTACTTCCAAAACCTACACACTGCAACTAAAAGATCAAGCCAAAATTTAAGAACCAAAATTGAACCCAAAAATACTAAAGCAAATGAAGAGCTAAACCAACTCTGGTTGATATGTAAACTCTTCAACTTTGGAATTATCCACAGAATCACAAATTAAACATTTTTGTTCTACTTTCTATTTGAAAATGACAAAAATAGCTAGTGAATAAATTTTGCTTGTGCTTAGAATCAACAATTACAGGAAAGGAAAGAATATAAACTCACAAAAACCAATAATTTTTATCCTGGAAACCTCCAGAGGAGGAAAAACCAATCGAGAAGGGAAATTTCTCTTTCTTCCCACTTTTATTGGCCAATTCAAACAATAAGAATAGAAATTATAATAAGTATGAAAAAAAAGTAGATAATATCTCACACTTCCTCCCAATTACTTTCTTGCTCTGTCTCAACACTCCTTTCTTCTAAAAAAGACAATTCCATCACTAAGAACTTCTTTCTCACTTGATTTCATGCTTCGATGATCTATTCTCTTCTACAAACATATATTTATAGCCTTTCTCATGTCCTCCCATGCACTGGAGAATGGGAAAGGTCATGGAGGAGAAGAGACACAAACAACCTTTCAAATTCTGAGGTTGTTCGTTTCATGTTTTTATTTTATGTTTGAAAGATCCAGGACCACCGCCCAATGCAGAATGGCGGTCTCAGGACCATCACCCTGGTTGGGCATTGGTTCTATAATCGTCGTTCTGCACAGAGTGGTGCTCCTATTACTATAAATACATAACCTCTGTGTATTTATTTTCCTTCTTCGTGTTGACTGATCTGATGAAGTAGAGTCATTTTGGATCCCTATCGATCAGACCTCCCCTATTTAGGAGGATTTTGGTCCCACAAAATATTAATGGGGGAGTAGATGAGGAAATAATTCCCTCACTTTCTCCTTTGAGTACCATTGGGCTTGCCTTGATTTCTTTCCTTTCACTCCAATTTTCCAAGACTTTTGCGGACCTCTCCTAGTCTCTCATACCTTTTTGCTACAGCACTACATCCTCCTCCAGTTCACCTCGTGATTCCAAGAAGCAATCCTCAATGGAAGGTAGCAACTTTAGTCCTTCATCTTCATCTATCATGGGTGGCTCATATAGGTGCAAGTTCTCATATTTTATTATAAAGTAAATCCTCATAAACGACGGTAAATCAATTTTAAAGGCATTTTATCAAACCTGCTCCAATATGGTGAAGGGCCCATATCGTAGTGGCTTGAGCTTTCGTGCTTGACCTTGTAGTCTCTCCTTGCTCAAGTAAAGCCAAACTCTATCTCCAACATGAAGCTTATGTTCCCTCCTATGTTGATCGTGCCTAGCTTTGCACTTGGCTTGATATTTATCTTGTTCTTTGACTTTGAGATGGATTTTCCGGATCCTCTAAATGAATTTGTTTGCTCTAGTCACCTTTGTGTCTCATGTCCCCTCCTGATCCTACTACCCAAATACTATATCCAGCAGATTTTTAGGTAGATATCCCAAGCATGCTTCAAATGATGACTTCATAGTGGATGTGTGTACTTCCCAGTTATAGGAATGTTGAATGTAGGCTAAGGAATAATCCCAAGTCCTTGGGTATTTGTTGGTATACCCTCTAATCAATTGTACCAAATTCCTGTTCACCACCTCTGTTTGTCCATTTGTCTGTGGATGGAGATTTGTGCTCCTCTGTAACCTGGTATCCATCTTGTCCCACAACATATTCTAAAACTTCCCCAAGAACCTGGAATCCCTGTAAGAAACAATATACTTTGGAAAACCAAAATGCACCCATACATTAGCAAAGAAAATATATGTTGCCTCCTATGCTTTTATTATCTTTTTACATGCCATAAGAATACACATCTTACTGAATCTATCAACAACAACATATAGATACTGATGGCCATGTTTAGAAATAGGTAATCCTCCTAAAAATTCTATAGAAATGTCTGCCCACAGACGAGTAGGTACTGGAAAAGGAATATACAAACCCTCCTTCCTAGTCTTAGGCTTGCTGGTATAACAAAGTTTACATCCACGTATAAATTTTGATACTTCTTCTTGCATATTGGGCCAATAAATGTACCTTTGCAAGTGGGCTAGGGTCTTACCAACACCGAAATGTCCCACTACTTTCGAGGTATGTGCTTCCCTCATCAATAGAATTATTTCTTCTTTAGGCACACAAAGCTTCCCCCCATCGGTAGAGTAGCCCATCCTTGAGATAACAATCTTCAATCCCTGTCCTTTCAGTCCCTTGGGACTGCAACTGCTGAAATGTCACCCCAAAGTCTTTGTCTTGGGCATATGCCTCTTTGTAAGCTTCCTTTGTGAAGGGATCGATCTGAGAGATAGTGGCCAAACAGGAGAAATTCTCTTGTGTGGGTGGCCTAGACAACATGTTTGCCACCAAGTTTATACTACCCTTCTTGTATTTGATCACCAGATGGAACTACTAAAGAAACCCCATCCATTTGTAGTGCCTTTCCTACTGCAATTTAGACTATTCTTGCAAATACTAGAGAGGTTTGTGGTCAGTGTGCACAATAGTTTATTTACCCAACAAATAATTCTTCCATTTTTTAATTACTTAAACTAGTGTATACATTTCCTTATCATATATTGAATATCCTTTAAATGCTGAAGTGAGAGTTTAGAATGATAGCATACGGGTTTACCTCCTTGAAGCAACATTGCGCCCATAGCGTAATCACTGGCATCTGTCTCTACTTCAAAAGGCTACTGCAAATTAGGAAGAGCAAGTACTGGAGCATGACTAATCTTGTATTTCAATAACTCAAAGGATTTTTCTTGTTCCTTACCCTAGTCAAAACCCTTACTCTTTGCGGCCACTGTGTGTAGAGGTGTTACAATCGTGGAGAATCCCAGAATGAACTTCCGCATGTACTGTACTGCTCCCACAAAACTCCTAGTCTCTGTGGCTCCTATTGGTGTTGGCCAATTAGTGATGGCTTCCACCTTCTTTGGATCCACTTATAGCTCTCCTCCTCCAACCATGTGCCCAAGATAGACAAGTGACTGTTTGGAAAATTCACATTTCTTCATATTACAAAGTAGTTGTTTCTCCCTGAGAACTTGCAAGACTTGTTGTAAATGAGTTAGATGTTCTTCCCATGTGGCACTAAAAATCAAGATATCATCTAGATATACAATGACACATGAATCTATGAAATCCCGTAATACATCATTCATCAATCTCATAAATGTAGCGGGTGCATTGCATAACCAAAAAGGAAGTACTAACCATTCATACAAACCTTGTTTTGTCTTGAAGGAAGTCTTCCATATATCCTCCTCCTTCATTCTGACTTGGTGATAACCTGACTTGAGATCCAACTTCATGAAAAATTTGGCATGCTGAAGCTGGTCCAAGAGATCATCTATGCGGGGAAGTGGATATATGTTCTTTATGGTGATCTTATTCAAAGCGTGGTAGTCGATGCACATTCTCCAAGAACCATCCTTCTTTGGCACCATCACAATAGGTGAACTACATGGTGAGGTGCTCAGACCTATCACCCCTTGGTCTAGTAGTTCCTGGAGTTGTTTCTTTACTTCAGTACTCTCGAGCAAGGATTTCCTATACAACCTGATGTTCAGTAGAGGGGACTCTGGCAATAGCTGAATCTCATGCTCTACTTCTCGTTTTGGTGGTAACCCACTGGGAACCTGAAATAATTCCTGAAAATACTGAATAATACTATCCAAATCATGTTTTCCCTGGTTAGAAATCTCTAAAACTTCTACCCCATCTTGTTTATCCTTTAATAAAAGTAAACAAAACTGATTATGATTTACCTGAATAAGTCATTTTGCTTGGTTAGCACTCACCATAGTAACTTGTGTCTTATGCTGGTGTGCCTAGATGTTGTAGCTGATCCCATCCGTGACCCATCGGTATCAGTTTTCCCTTCTCATAAATATAGCAGTCCCTAACATACAAGTAAGTGAATCCCCAATACAACATCAAAAGCATCAAGTGGAATAACGTCAGCTTCAAAAACATCAATATACTGGAATTTATCCCAAACTTGACCTTACATCTTCTTTTTACCTGAATTCCAACACCCTTCTTACCTAAACCAAAGGATAAGAGTGTGTGGATGCTCATAAGTCTCAAGACCAAGCTTCTTTACAATGCTTCAAAAATCAAGTTAGACTGAGAATAGTATCAAGCAAAGCATTTACCTTAGTTCTCTTGATCTATAGTTTTGATCTGAAATAGTCTACTCATCTGCTCTTCCTGGTGATAATGAGAGTCTTGGAAATGGTCGCGCATCCAAGCATTTCATCTACATCAAATGTGATCTTACAATTTCCACCTCCCCTTCTGTTGTTATAGCTATCATGGACTTCTTTGAGTCCTTGATTCGTAACGCCACCTAAATCTCCCCACTTAACCAAGAATGCAACTTTTAGTTAGGACAAGTTAAGGAATACTTTGTTTAGAAATGTTCCCAAAAAAAATTCCCAAATCCATTAATACATTAGTGAAAACATCCTATTCACGGACACATTGGAGGTTTGAAAGTATTCACCTAGCAAGAGGTAGTTCATCTTCTTGTTACAAACCATGGAAACAATTTCATACCCATTTGCGTAAGAAAGGCTATGGAAAGAAACTTATGATCTTCTGGGCACCCCCTCTTAATGACTACTCCACACCGCATCACAGAAGTTTAGCGTGAAATTGTAGTCTCATTTTCTGCATGTCCATATGTTTAGACATCTGGACATCTACAGATTGCATCAACATTAAATTTCTCATTTGGTGCGCAAGGATCCTATCGCATTCATGAGTCGTGTTGCGGTTTCTCTGAATTTTAGAAGAACCTCATAACTTTTGATTTGGAACTCCATTTTTGGATAAAAGAGTATTCAGAAATGGTCTCGGACCGGTATCTCTATTGCATAGAAAGCTTCATTTAACACCACGTTGATAAATCCCTAAAGGATCACAGTTTGAGCCAATGCTCACAGTAGTGCTATAAAATGAAAACTGGCAACATTTGGATGAGTTATAAAATCTGTTCAAGGCTTGTGACCTCCTAGAGTCTTTACAAAGACTCAACATGCCTGAAATCAGAGTCACCTAGAGGCCTCCTTAGCAGGACCATGTAGGATGGATTGCAAGGTCCACAATTTTTCACCAGAAGATTCAATGTGACCATCTCACTGACATGGTAGGAGTCGGTATCGACTGCAATTTGCCTTTGCAATACAAAGGATCCTTAACCATTTCTATGTTACTCAGCAGTTTGGGGGCGCCGTCTCAACACTGAGTACCAGTTTCAATTAACTGTTTGCAAGATCATTTGCTATTTGATCCCCCTCTGTTGCAGGGGTTATTCACATGCACAATGATAAAACTAATCGTGCCTACTGTCCTTCGACCAAGCCTCTGAGTGAGCTGGTTGGAACTCATTCATCATGCATTATTAGTGCATTTAGATCTAGTTGACATCTCCACCAACATAAATTGTTTGAATTCATTCTAATGAGGAAATCCATCCTACAAGGCATTCTGTTTCCTTAACCTATCATAGTGGATTTAAAAAGGTGAGTAATACTATGTCCTTTATACGTATTCCCTTTTGGGGAATGGCTTCCTCCCGAGGCATTGCAAATTTCCAATGAAGACCAATTCATCTTAATGGTAGGAGTATGTAACTTCTATTGCATTCTTGTTGATCAGCATCCGGATAACAAGTTTCTTTAGACCACCTTGATTAATTATAACTTAAATATATAGTCTTTCTGTTTCACATCCAGAAACATAGAGTACTTCTTTTCACATTTATGAATTACAACTTTCAGAACCAATATTAAAATTTTCCATCACCAATGACGTATAGGTTTTAGTTATTATCATTCACTTTGTAAGTGGGAAAGGTTTACATATCTAATTATAACGTATCCTAACAAGTTTATGAGAATGTCATTAAATACAATGTGATATTCTTCCTCTGCATCTATAACAACAACATGAATTTCTCCGTCTAGTTAGTCTAATTTTGATTCAAAACAAATATTCAAAGTAAATTTTGCAATGCTCATCCACCCAATCAAGAGGATCCAATGAAAAAAAGGGAGGGGGGGCCATCCAGAGTTCATTGATCCCCCGAGCCCCTGGTACCACTTCTCATTGGAGTATGATGTTTTCAGACTCATGGCAACAACATGACCGTCCATCAATATGCGTTGCTTCTGCAACTCTGCCACATGTTAAAACACAATCATACAGAATTAGTTTGCAACCGACATTGAAAAATTCAAAACTTCAGGCTTCATTATGCAAGCCATAGCTTTAGGTGCAAGAAACTCAATGGGGGATGCTGACATGCCTCCCAAAGCATGTAAATGATCACCGATTGTGGAAGGAAAACCACCAATTGAATACTCCATATCGATTTAGACTGAAGCAATCCCAATGAGATACTCTCTTAATGGATCGAAAATCAAGTATGATTATTGGCCTGAACATTTCTCTTATGCCTTCATGCAACATCTTATGGAACTCACCATAATGAGTCAAAACATGCAAGCTATTTCTAATGTAATATGGAACCCATGAAATCTGAGTCCCTCCACACTTATGACTCATACCCAGAAGCGCAAGTTGTGCCCCCCCACACTAAGCCACCATATCATTCGTCATACACCATTCCTAGGCCATTGACCCAACATGGACAAATAACTGGAAACATATCAGTAAGTTTCATTTCATATTCGTAATCAATTAGGTGGAATCAGAAGTTGATCCACCTTCCTGTAACTGAGCATACAAAGAGCTAAATTTTACTTAATACCTGCCTCCTAGCTGATTCTGATATTTATTCCTTAGAGTCAAATACAATCAAGCTTGCTACAATGGCATTCCGTACTTCCAAGAGATCAACATCATCTAACAAGATAAATTGAGAACCAATCTCCAATGCTTCCTCTAAAAGACATTTTTCATAATCCTCAAAGTTCATCATTGGTCAAATTTCATCACCCTTGATTATTTTATCACAATCACGAAACTCTGCGACCGTTAAAATCTTATGGCTCCATATATTGAAATTAGTGCATGTTAATTTTTGTGTCTCCAGAAAAGTTAAGTCTGATATGTTTTCCATTTTATTATTCCAAAGTAACATAAATAATAAAATAAAAGTTTGCCACACCAATAAAATAATGTATTATCCCATCAAGTATTACTTATTCTAATAAGTAATATTATATTATGCAAATCACCCAACTATATTTGTTTGTATTAAAAATATTATTACTTATTCCACCAAGTAATATTAAAATTAATTGCTCCACCAAATCATATGAAATAAATTATGCAAAGGTGAATACCTTTCCCACAAGTCTCCAAAAAATAATATTATTTCAAAAACTTCAGCAAACCATGGTTTCTCTTTCTCCCCACGCATGCTTAGAAACTCTTCACGATTTCCATCATTTTTGCCTTCTGCGAATTATGGATTTGATGTGACTTTTGTTGTGATGACCCACGTATTTCTTTCTCCAGTGACTCTGCCTTCGAACTAGATTTGTGACTGTCTCCTTTGCCCTCACCACCTTCTTCTGTCGTGTATTCTACCCTCGTGAACAGGAACCCACGTATTTTCCTTTGCGACCAGGAAAAGAAATGAAAATGAAATGAATCGTTCCCTCATCATCATTTTTCCTTGTCACGATTGTTCCACGTCAACTTTTCCCTTGTCAAGATTTTCTTTCTTTACACTGGATGTATTTTCTCATCCCTTGAATCTTTTGCAATAAGCGGTAAAGTATATTCAGTTTTTTCCCTACCAGGGCTTCCCAAAACTTATAGTTCATGCATGTTGACAAGGCTTCCTCAAACTGTGAACCTCTCTGATACCAATGTTATCATATTAATATGAAAGAGAAGAAAGAATACATAAGGCAAACTACACTGTTTAAATGACATACGCATCAGGTTTATTTATATGTGAAGAGGTCGTTGAACAGTTACAAACCGAACAACTACATAACTATTTTTACATGCTATATAAAGTGTTATATTTTAACAACGTCAGTATGACCATTGATATCACAATTCTTGCAAAAAATCTTGGAATATTTACAAGTATTTAAAGTAGTGGCAACTTTTTTACCTTTGTCAATTTCTAGATTACCCTTATTACTGTGTATTTCCCATACTCTATTTTCTGTTGATTTAATCAATTGCTCTTACCCTAACCACTCTGCTTCTCCTTGCTTCTTTTCATACATCTATGTAGTCATTCCTTTCACACACACCTTGTTGAGATCTTTGGGCAATTGTAGAGATGGAATTTTTTGGTCATGTGTGGTTATTCAGATGCTAAATCCGTGAGTTTCGTGACATGGACTAACCGCCTCTTGTAGATCCATTGATATCACAGTGATCTGTAGCAGAAACTAATACCTATGGGATCTTTGGGCTAATGTAAATCGTGGTCCAACAGTAGTGGTATCAGAGTGTTTACCTTTCGAGTTTCCAACTCACTCGGGTAATACTGAGGGGGATGATTTTTTGGCATGTTTGTCCAGCGCTGCCCGTGAGTTTCCCTTGACATAGACTAACCACCTTGCTTCTTAGATCATCACTCTGGTGATTGTATGCTTGATACTACATACCTATTGAGATTTTGGTCTAATGGCAATCGTGGTCCAACAGAATTATCTTCAAAGGTGAGTATGAAGTCCTCTCAAGTACTTAGTCAAAATATCTTCATCCTCCAAGTCCGTGTTTAGCAACATGTCATGCCTCTAAAACTCTGTAGTATAGTCCTACACACTTTGACCACTGCCTTGTCTAAAATACTACCATTTAATCATTTGGTCAGTCTTGTGGCCAATAGGATAGAAGTTAGCTCTAAGTAATTATTTAAATTCTTGCCAAGATTTCACAATAGGACATTTCTTCTTTTCACAAGTGGCTAGATGGGTTTCCCACCAAACTAGAGCGTTTCCTTCCATTTTGAAATGTGAAAAGGTGATCCTCTATGCCTCAATGACATTATGGATGCTAAAGTAGACTTCTAATTGTTTTAACCATTTATTAAGTAAATATGCATCTCCTTGTCCTTCAATGATTTTAATTTCAACTTTCATCTCAACTTTAAAATAAGCATGATCAGATTTTACCTTCTCTCTTGCATTTGAAGTCTCTTCTTTACGCTCTTCCCCATATTATTCCTCATGGTGGCTCCTCCCTATGCCAAAATTTTTGGCTAAACCACGAACCACTGAGTCTATGGAGATCATGCTTAACAGAAGCCATCTTCTGCAAATCTGTAAGTTCTTCTTGTCTTCTAAACATCCTATCCATCATAGTCTCTAGCATCTCGATTCTATGGACCATGTTCTCTTCCTCCATTTGTCCATGAATTCTCGTGTCTTCCACTTCCTTGTAGAAATATTTGGATCGTAAGGTAAAGCCTCTTCACCTTTGGATCTCGTCATTGTCTTACAAATCCAAGAATGAATACCATAGTCCTGGATACTTATTTTCCCTAATACCAAAATGATCTATAAACTCTCTAAACTTTGGAATCATTCACAGAATCACAAATTAAATGTTGATGTTCTAATTTCTATTAGAAAATGATAGATATAACTAGTGAATGAATTTTTTTATGCTTAGAATCAACAATTGCAGGAAAGGAAAGAATATAAAATCACAAACACCAATAAGTTTTATCCTAGAAACCTTCAGAGGAGGAAAAACCAGTCGGGAAGGGTAATTTCTCTTTCTTGCCACTTTTATTGTCCGATTCAAACAATACATATAGAAATTACAATAAGTATGAAAGAGAAGTAGATAATATCTCACACTTCCTCCCAATTACTTGTTTGTTTTGTCTCAACACTCCTTGTATGCAATGGAATGTTGCAAAAGCTATGGAATGAGGCTAAAGAACCTCACAGCTTTGTTAACTCATCCATGCACCATGAGATAAGAGCTAAAAAAGGGAAATTGACATGCAAGCATTATAACTTTGACAAAAACATAAAAAAATAACATGTATACTACTCTCTACTCTTTAGATTACTTAATTAAGAAATTGAACCTAAAAAGATCAACTTAGCAATCAAAGGTGTGATGTTTGATATGAAACTCAAGCTTTCAAGAATGGAGTCTCACCATTAATGGCTTTAAGGCCAATGGTTCTCTCCATATTACTCAAAATTTTTATTATGGATGCAAATGGAGGTGTTAGCTCAACAGTGGAGGAAGGAAATATTTAGATCAAATGTCTAATTAGCTTGAAGCTAATACAAATGAGATCTAATGCCAATATCTCCAAATGTGTGAGAGATTTTTTTATGTAAACAAGGTGTAATGTTGAGAGGGAGGGGTTACCCTTCTATTTACAATTTTCCAAATGGGAGAGTTAGAACTTTGGGTGCATGTGGGACTAAAGCTCAAAAATCAATTTTAGATTAGATTAGGATAAACATTCTTTAGGATTAGATAAGCTTGGTTTAGGCTATTTAACTAGGGTTTAGGCTAGTTAAGCTTGATTAACAAGTGATTAGAGACTCATTGAGAGTTGGGAGGGGTCTGGTTAATCAATTATGACTGATAGATAGCCTATAAAGCCAATAGAAGTGGTCTAGAGAGAATTAGGGAGGTTTTGAATGGTCAAAAGGAGGAATGTTTATCTAATAAGAGAGATTAGCCAAATAAGCTGATTATAGGAGGAATACGACCGATAAGTTGTCGTAAAAGGGCATCCGAAGGTGGAGTGAAGACATGTTGATTAATGAAGTGTCATCAATTAGTTGAATTAGATGAAATGATAAGTGTAAACATGTTTCAGGTGTCTACATTTTCCCCTCTTTGGGGTGACGTAAGTGACGTCACTTCAAAGAAAGTAGACAAGCATAAACAAGTAGAAAATTTTGAATGGATAGAAGAAAAATGAGTAGAATGGAGGATGCCCCCTTGATTTTCGATGGGGTGATAGAAGAACTCGATTGACGATCGAAAAGATGATAACAAGAGAACAAAATAAAGAATAGTGTGAAGAATAAAGGGGATATAAAAGAAAAAATGAATATGAGGAAGAGGGAATGTGATAACATCCATCTAGTGCCTTTTAAACAACTTTATTTTTCATCATATTTCTAAGGATCTTCATCATCGGTCCTTATTAAAAAGAATGAACAAAAGTGTAGTTAGACATAAAAATCCATATACAAACAAATGTCCATTGCTTAAAGCACTAACTCCATGCAACAACATAAAAAATACAATCCATGCAATACGAGGAAGTAAAAGATGCCTAACTCTATGCAACATACATAATTTAATGCAATACGAGAAAGAAAACAAGCTAAACTAATAGATAAACAAGATTCAATGTTTTTGTTATCGAGATTCAGTTCAGACCTATGCGAATTAATGACAAGGGTTATGATGGTGCCCCAAGCAAGGATACATGCGAGGAGAATAATGGAGGACACTTCGGTCCTATGAAAAAGTAATGTGCACTACGAAAGCAGTACCAGGAAACTCATTGTGCCCCAGAGTATAAATGAAGTAAGTAGCCTAGATTTTGTTAATGGAGGTAGGTCAAGATGATCCACGAGTTGCGCACATGAATAGGTCCAGGAACCAAAGAGTGACATTTTTTAGGATGATTTATATTTTTTAGAATTTTTTTGAACCATATTTGAATGTTTTTTTTTCTAACATATTTGAATGTTTTGGATGATTTTGAAAGTTTTTTTAAAGCTATGTATAGGAAGACATGAGGAAGTGTGGATGCCCCTAGCGATAGATGGGATGTACAAGGGTATAAGGCCACATGGGTATGAGAAAAGGTGAAGATAAAAAAATTCCCTAGCAATTAGGTGGGAGTATTCAAAGGTAAACTCTTCACGGGTAGAATCTGGGATCCAAGACCATTATGGATAGGTTCAACATGATGATGATGAATGTAAACCAATGAAGTGCTGGGAGGAAGCAAGGATGCCACCAGCGTAAGTTGGCCTAAAAGCACATGATATAAAGGAAGGAGAGAGATTGTTTTTGTGAAAGGGGACAAAGGTGTCCAAAAACATGGAAAAAAAGTAATGCTTATACACATAGATGTTCTAAATGAAGTAGAAGAACAATGTGAATGATATGAATATAGCTCATAAGCCTTGCAAAGAAGAGGTGTTTAGCCAAAGGCACAAATCGTGAGACTTGAGATAAAAACTAGAGTAAGAGTGTGAACAAGGTTCAAAAAAGACACTTGGTAACATACTAATCCTATTTACTCATAAAGATCCAGTGTGTGCACATGGAAATTAATTACCTCTTGAAGGGAAGATTTAATAGAAAACAACTGAAGACACCCTAGCCAATGTGTAGGAATGATTTATTTTGAAAGGTGATAGGTGATTTATGAATGAAGGGTGGAAGGATATCCATACATTGCTTCGCTGCCAGCCAAACATCCATAGCCCCCATAGAGATGCATTTGATTCTAATCACAACATTACTCTACTGCTAGTCAGACGTTTATAGCCTCTGATAAGAGATTATTGGAAATACCCCAAGAGATAGTTATATATCAATTTGCTTTTATTTTAGCTTTGTAGCTTTGTAGATTTTTATTTTTGATTGATCTTGATTCTTTTGCTTTCTGAAAACTTATTTCAGCTATCTTGTTTGAAAAGGGGTTAAGAACCATATATGGCTTGATGGAAGGAGGTGTAAGTGATTGTGATGACGGACAATGGCTAGTGTCAACAAATATGTCCAAAATTTCTTTGCAACAAGTTTATTAAATGTTGAATGTGATAGGATCTCTAAGAGGCCAGTCATTATTTAATTTACCAAGGTGATAAAAAACTAGGGTCAAATAGATGCCATTGAGATAAATATCACAAAATGTAGTGTGAATAAGGCTAACCAAAATATCACCGAAGGGATGAAAATGTTAGGAAGACTTGCATAACAATAGATAAGAAAGGGAAGAAAGAAACATCCATGTGTATGTAATACCTGATTGCAATGTTTGATCTTTGTACCTTTGAATTTTGTTGTTCTTATGTTTTCTCAATGTTTTTGTATTTTTCGCATTTGTTTTTTGATTTTTTTAGCTTTTTGATAGTTTTTGGAAAGTTGGGACCAAAAAATTCACTCTGAGTGGTAAGATCCAACAACAATGTCTGTGACTTCCTTGATAAGGGAGACTAGGCATGTTTGTTTATCAAGCATAATATTTTCTCTAATCTCGATGATCGTGGTGATCTCATACTCAAGAAATGACTGTGATCTATCATTAAACAAGCATTGTTCATGCGGGAGCTTGAGTTCCCTATCCAAAGGTTTTTGTACTTTGTACCATGTTTGATGGTTGTGTTGATGTGCATTCTTGAATCGCACTTGATTTACAATCTTGAGATTGTTTGAGTTGTTGGGGGATTTCAAGCTCTTGGAAGTTTTGACCTGAGCTTGATTAAGAAATTTTTTGGGTTTCTTATAAGTTGATGCGTGAATTTTCTGATCCCGAGAATGAGAAGAAAGCGAACGTGGACATTTAGAAATGATGTGAGAAATGACTGCGGGCTTGTCACAACCATTCATAGAAGAAAGATGTGATGGATGAAAAGAATATGGTCCAAGAATTGAAGAGGATAGGCTACGAGGAGGTAAGCCACTAATAGAAGATGAAAAAGGGCTCCTAGAATATGGCCCTAAGATGGAATAAATTAGGCTACTCAGAGGTGAGCCATGGCTAGAAGATGGAGGGCTACTAGGATGTGGCCCCAGGATAGATGAGGAGGGACTACCAAAAGGTGACCCATAGATAGAATAGGATGAAGGGCTACTAGGATGTGGCCCAAGAATAGAAGGTAATAGGCTACCAAGAGGTGACCCACAAGTAGAAAAATGGAGGACTACTAGGATGTGGCCCCATGATAGAAGAAGTCGATGGGCTACCCAATGGTGACCCAAGGAGAAATTTTGATTGAGGAATGATGATATATAAGGAATGATTTGACAACGAGAAGATAGACCATGGCTCAATGCTAGACTGTGACATCTCATCATGCTCAGAGGAAGGTGAAGATGGAATAATAGAAGAAGAATCAAGTTCCATGACTTTAGGATCTTCCTTTATGTTATGATAAAAGGAATCAACTTATTTTCCCCAATACGTGAGCGTATCAAGTTCTAGAAAGAATCCTTATTTGCAATACTCCATAGGGATATCATCGTGTAGTCTAATTATTCCTTCATTCTGAGAGAAATCAATTAGTAGAGGTTGTTGTTCTTTAGTCATAGAAGGTTGAATAGAAGAAACAATTCTGATAAGGAGGGAAGATTGATTGATAGAAGAATATGACTCAAGAGAGGAAGTAGGATTGGAGGCAAGCTTCTCATGAATGGATTTGGATTTTGACCTATGTTTTTTTTCTAGAAGACGACGTAATATAGGCTAGAAAGTAGCATCACATAGCCATTCGTTAAGTTGTGATGTGGGAGTTGAACTAGATGATTGACTAGAGGTAACCCGATTCGTTGAACTCTTCGACGGAGGAAGAGGTTGTCGAGATGACTGATAAAGGAGATCCTGCGAAGGAAGGGAGGACTGTGACTCAAGACTTGAATTAGATGTTTGATTGATGAAACCTAGAGTCACACGAGTCTTCAAAGGAGGAAGACGTCATTAAGGTGAGTTGGAATAAAGGTCCTATGAAGGAAGGGAGGACCGTGATTCAATATTTCATCTAGGGGTATCCGAATAATATTTGGGATCTGAGTCTTCAGAAGAAGAGTGGGAGTCCAAATGGTAGTTTGGATCTGAATCAAAAGAAGAGTGGGGGAAACCCAAATAATAATTTGGATCAAAAGCATCCAAACCATAGCACCGACTATGAGCTGAAGGTGGGGAACAGGGTACCCGAATGGGCTCTCTATCACGAAGAACCAAACGAGGTTTAGTTGTAATGGTAATCTTTTGATTTGAATTTCTAAACCTAGGTTCTATATTTTTGTAAGTATGGGGAACCGCACAATAGTCCGTCATTATTGGCATCGTTTAAGCAAAAATTTCTAGACCTAGATAGTGGGATGAAACTCCTTCAAAGGGAAGGAAGTGACATGTCGATTCGAGTAGCATAATGACATCCAACTAGACATTTTGTAAGTATGGAGATGCATGCATGATTTTCTGAAGAAGGTTTAAGGAAAATAGACATTGTGATGACATAATCTTGATGAGATCAAAAAGGATTTGTCCTAGCAAACAATTTTTCCAGATGAATAATCACAAGGAACAATTATGCAAGTGTTAAACACAAAGACAAACAACAAGGAAATACACCCTATGTAAATGTGTGTGCAAAGTGATAGTTCGATGTAAAGATGATCAAATGATGAATCAATCTGAACTATGATGATGATCTTGAAATCAAGATCAAGTGGCCATCAAAGATATAAGGATACATACATGCACTTTAGATGTTTAACAACTTAGCCGCAAACATGGATGAGCATAAATAGACAAAAAAGTGGTGAACACTATCCATGACAACATTCCCGAAAGATGCCTTCTTTTGTCCCAAATGGGCAATAAGAATGCAAAGGTATAGATCAAAAGATGAAAAATAAACTAAGCGCCACTTGGGCAGAGCTTTGCCTCGTCCGAAGGCGAGAAAGAAGCTAAGCTAAGTGAAACGTTGTCCAATTTCCATGATGAAAGGCACTTAGATCCAACGTAAGTGGATTGTTTGCCTTGTTCAAAAAACAAGGTTATGAATCCAAATAAGTTATCACCTTGTGATGGCCAAGATGTGATAAAGGAAAAGTAAAGTGGGCCTCAAGATAAAATGGCCTCCTTAAAAAGATCTCTCAACTAGGTGTTACAAAGTTGACAAAGGACTAGTAAAGTGTGCCAAATGTATGCAATGGAAAGTTGCAAAAGCTATGGAATGAGGCTAAAGAACCTCAAAACTTTGCTAACTCATCCATGCACCATGAGATAAGAGCTAAACAAGAGTTAATCCTATACATGCATCATAACTTTGACAAAAACATCAAAAAAACCTAGCATACATACTACTCTCTACTCTTTAGATTACTTAATTAAGAAATTAAACCTAAAAAGATCAACTTAGCAATCAAAGGTGTGATGTTTGATATCAAACTCAAGCTTTCAAGAATGGAGTCTCACCATTAATGTATTTAAGGCCAATGGTTCTCTCCATATTAGTCAAAATTTGGATTATGGAGTGGATGGAGGTGTTAGCTCAACAATGGAGGAAGTAAGATTAAGACCAAATGTCTAATTAGCTTACAACTAATACAAATGAGATCTCAAAGCTTTATTAGGCTTGGTTTTGTTTTGTGTTATGTAAAGTTGTGAGTTTTGAATGGGTAGGCTTAGCCTTGTATTTATATTTTTCCACTTGGGAGAGATTGGAATTTAGGTGCATGTGGGACTAAAGCTTTTAGATTAGATTAGGATAAACATGCTTTAGGCTTAGTTAAGCTTGGTTTAGGCTAGTTAACTAGGGTTTAGGCTAGTTAAACTTGATTAGCAAGTGATTAGAGACTCATTGAGATTTGGGAGGGGTCTGGATAACCAATTATGACTGATAGATAGCCTACAAATCCAATAGAAGTGGTTTAGAGAGAACTATGGAGGTTCTAAATGGTCAAAAGGAGGAATGTTTAGCTAATAATAGAAATATTAGCCAAATAAGCTGAATATGGGAAGAATACGACTGAAAGAGGGCCGTGAATAGGCATCCAAGAATGGAGCAAAGAAGGGTTGATCAACGAAGTGTCATTAATTGAATGGATTGGATGAAATGCTAAGTATAAGCATATTTTAGGTGTCTACACTCCTTTCTTCTACAAAACACAATTCCAGCACTAAGAACTTCTTACTCACTTGCTTTCATGCTTCGATGATCTATTATCTTCTACAAACATATATTTATAGCCTTTATCATGTCCTCTTGTGCACTGGAGAATGGGAAAGGTCATGGAGGAGAAGATACAATGATAACCTTTCAAATTATGAGGTTGTTTGTTTCATGTTTTTATTTTCTGTCTGAAAGAGCCAGGACCACTACCTAATACAGACCGGTGGTCTCAGGACCACCACCCTAGTTAGGCGATGGTTCTGTAACCGCCACTCTGCACAAAGTGGCGGTCATGTTACTATAAAGACATAACCTCTATGTATTTATTTTCCTTCTTCATGCTGATTGATCTAATGAAGTAGAGTCATTTTGGATCCCTATGGATCACTGATACCAACTTGATCCATAAATGGTACTTAATTTTTTTAAGTACTTAGAAGATCTTCACATGAATAAATTTTAACAGACTTAACATTGATCATGAGTTCAATTATCCAATTTTGGGTGTCTTGATGCCCAATTTTTAAACTCTTCCAAAATGATCAATTAATTTGATTTTTCCAACTTAAGTGAATTTACTTGTTCTATTACAAAACCATTAAATAATTCACAAGTTGAATTAAAGTATGCACTCAATCTGAATTCTCGATTTCAAAATATAATAGTGCATTCAGTTATTTGATGTGGGTTATGGATGCTGAAATTTCCTTCAATCCATTTACTTCAGTTTTGTGTTTATTTTATCAATTAATAAAATTAATCAAAAGATGAATTTTTATCTGATCAAAAGCTTCTAAAAACTAAATTAAAACACCCCAACTCAGAAATTGATAATGAAGTTCCCCCAAAGGCTATGTCTCTGGATTCACAGAAACTGAATCGATCTATTCAACATCTATTGAAGTACAATAACCCTTCAATAACGACTAAAAAAAAATTATAACTGCAAATGAGTTGATCAATGTCCCAAGGAACTCTGAAAAATAGCATAAACTATCCCAAGAATGATCAGTGTCTCCTACAGTGCTTCTTCGATTGGATTCCTGTGTAAATGCTTCCAAAAATGCCTACAACTTTAAATGTACAACACCTATATGAAAAAGGTTTACATTTTTGGAAACTAGAGGAAATTTTGAGCAACTTTCATTTTTACAGCAAGTCCTTTATTCGGCTTCTAAATGCCTCAAAAATCAACTTGAAATATGTTGCCCCTGACTGGTCTCCCAAAACTCAGAGCACATAGCTCTTTAAATATAACTGAGCTCATTGTTTACTCCATCGAGCCACCTAGGTGACTCGGTTGGCAGATTGGCCTTAGCGGCATGAGGTCTCGGGGTTGAGTCACATTGGATCTCCTTTTGCGCTGATGGTTTTGCATTGGCAGTGGGAAAATCCCACATATCTCGTGTGGAGGAAGGGATATGGGTTTAAAAATAGCCCACCCAAGCTATGTTCACGTGACTTAAACCACACTTGTCACCTTTTGTTTAACGACCCAACTCCCATAGAGATGTATGTTTACTGTGTTTTGGCTTCATTGCCTAAGTCATGGGTCAGCATGTTGATTGGTTTGTTAGTGGTGAGTTGTAAGGTTTGACCACCAAGTTGTTAGCTTATTCATTGCACTGGTTGGAAGATATGCACCGAGCTATAATAGATAAGCCCCAATCCATTAAAACCCTGATCGGTCAACTTTTTGGTTAATAAGCCATTCAGTGGCTTACCAAAATAGATAGGGGACAAACAATCTCGAACTATGTAGAATTAAATCTGATCAATGTCGAATTGGATAATATAACCCTGAACATTGTGGTATAAAATTGATCCATACGAGCAATGTGGAAATGTGATCAACTTGGTGGGGAGTTGATCACCCCATCGAGCTAGTTAAATAGCTCGTCGAGTTGATTATCAACCTGCAATGAAAAAAAATCAACTCATAGTGCAAAATTTGATCTCAAAACATAATATCGAGCTTAGAATGCAAAATTAATGTCCGCGTGGTGGTTTGAGAGCCCACCACATCGGCAAACAAAAATATAGCTCTCACGATAGCCAGAATCACCTCCGTTACAAAAGTTGAGCCTCTTGTTCTTTTCTGTCATATCTTGAGTCAATACTGGAGTGTTGAAACCATATTGAACAACCTTTATTTTTCCTTCTCGTCACTTGCCACTTTTTCCACGTGTCATGTCCAGATTGGACAGTTTGACCAAGCTGGCCCATTTAAGACCTTAACTTTGACCAACGATAGAATCTGGATACGGACTCTGTTTCTATAGTTCAGCCTACTGTCAGAAAGGTCTCGAGAAGCCCTTCAACATGGTCTAGATTTAGGGAAGTTTAGGTAAGATATGCATAGTGAAAAATCCTCTAGATCAAAGGTTTATTCCCTTAAGCACAAAAATGAATAAGGAAATTTTCCACTTAATCTAAATGTTATAAAAAGAAGGTCTATAGCTTCTTTTGATTCTCTAGATGATCAAATGGTGCAAGAGAAGATCATACACAAGCTTTAGCCAAACTCATACAGAGCATGGAAAAACAATACTCATCAAAGCATTATAAATTTTAGAAAGTTGACTTAAATAAAAAACATGCATCAACAGAAGTTAGAAACCCTCCAAAATAACAGAAAGTGTCAAAAATTAAAATCTAAAACCCTTAAAACCTTAGCCAAAAATTAACACAACATTCTAGCACAATCCTATTCACCAGTAGTGTAAGCTTCAACACGGTAGTGCAAGCATCTTTACACTTGTGCAGGAATCTTTACAAAAATGCAGGTCTGAGATAAAAACACATAGCAGTGTAAACATTGCAATGTTAGTGCAAGAAGAGAGACTATAGTGCAAGCCAGGTTACCATTAGTGCAAGCCTAACACTGAGGATTCAAATTCCAGTTTACAATATATGTAGGTCGGGTGAAAAAATGATGCTAGCAACAAGCCTAAGTAATGGTAGCCCAAGCCTCAAAATGGTAGCACACATCTTTTGAAAGTAGCGTAGAGGGTTTCACACTAGTGCAAAACACCTATAAAAATTCAAAAATATGTGATTTTGACAATAAGAATGTTAAAAATGCTGAAAAATTTGCCAATTTTATTCAAATTTGACAACACCTCACCACCCTTTTTCCTGCCAAAAGCATAAAAACCAAACAAACTCAACTAATCTAGTTAAGAAACTCTAGTTAAATCTACAAATGCAAAAATGAGGGTTAGAAAGCAATTATTTGAAATTAACTATAAGAGATAATGGAGTATGTCCCACTGGGTGTGCCAAATGTAGCCATACTAAACTAACTTATTGCATGAAACTAACACCAAGTAGTTTCAAAGTAAAGTTTATCTACTAAGGACATCAAGATAAGAGCTTAAAGGAAACAACTAATTATTACATAAACATAAATGAAATCACCTAATGCTAACCGTTCCTACTCTTGTAAATATGATTACTCTAAAACATAAGCCTCTTTAAATCAATAGGCAGTCAAATTATGTGTTAATCTCCAAAGAGGGAAGGATCTCACCAAGAAATGACTACAAGGCCATTTTTTAGATCTTCCTTTTTACTCAACAATTAGAGAATGGATGCAATGGATGAAGTAGCTATTCCAAATCAATGGAGAATGTTCTTATCAATATGCCTATAATTTCCACTATTCAAAGTGTGGTGTGGTGTATGAGGGTAATACTAGGTTTATTATATAGCTTTCCAATTTGGAGAAGCATGAATCCTAGTGCATGTGCGATAAATGATAAAGTACAATTAGAAGAATTAACAAATGATTAGAAACTCATGGGAGTTTGGGGTTCTTTAATTAATCAAATAGGAATAATTAATAGGCTTGGATAAGCTTAGAAAGCCATTAAAGATTATTTGGAGGGAAATAGGAAGATTTTGAATGGTTGGAAGGGGGGTTTCAACCAATAAGAAGGTTTATTGATTAAATACAAGGGTAAATAGGCTTAATTAACTAATAATAGTTAATTATTCGATCAAAAGAGGATTATAACTAACGAAGTGTCGTTAATTGGCATCCGGAGTGAAGTAAAGGCTAGTTAATTAACAAAGTGTCGTTAATTGATCGAAATGGAGGGAAACATTAGTTAATTAGCAGGAAATCACTAATTATTATGGAAACATTGAGAATGAGGGTGATTAGTATAATTTTAGTAGTAAAATTACGTAGGTGGATTTTAGGTGTCTATTTTATTCACCAAGATGGATAACTATGTGAGGCTTGATCCCTATTCAGAGTATTGATACACATTGTAATGGTCATAACACCATACGAGTGGGTGAAGTTACTCCATCTTAATTTTACTAACCCATTGTTATGTATTCAAGAGAGAGGTAGGGTTTTGATGATGAATAAGCTCTAATATATTACAGAGATGTGATCATGACAAACTAAGAAAAAAATCAATAACCCATAACATAGAATATCACAGTGTTAGAACCAGACCTGAGTATAAAGTTACATAGGTCAAAATCATCTAGATAGGTCAAATCTATTTGGAAATTATGTTATAGACTCTTAAGTTCGTCCTTTGTACAATGTCAACTCATCCAATTTTATACAAAGCTAGTTCCTTGCTAGTATAACCTTATTCTGCTGTCATAGTCCGTCAATACACATCTATAAGCAATAAATTGGTGTAATTTATTCTAAACACAACTAACACTTTCACTTATCAACTTTCTAGAGTTTGAATAATCTAATATATGAACAATACATATTTCTATAATCTATGTATTTAGTGTATTTTTTGTATTTCTAATTCTAGATCATTATTACATATTTAGTAATTATCTTAATTAAATTAAAACCCTAGTTTTTATATTACAATAACATAACAATATATTTTAAAGGTAAAATAAGTCAAAAGTAATAATTAAAATCTATAAGATAACATGACTAAGCATTATAAATTTATTAGAGCTGAATACAAACTAATAAATCCCAGTGGGAAAATATTGGTAAACAAACCGTATTAAATTCATGCTTAGAGTGCGTGGATTTATAACAAGTCTAATAAAGTTATTTTCATGGGTTTGTGATATTATTTTAACATGACAGCATGACAAGAAACATATATCTAATTATCATATGATGAACATAAGATTGTCATAACTAATTTTTAGATTGATAGAGTAGTGTGACTAATCTACAAGAATCAATATGTTAATCAATAGTGTAACATATCATAAGTTCATTTGACAACTCAATAGGAGTGAAAGAAAATGAATGCATCTATACCTACATTAAATCTTATGGCTATATCCATAAATTTGTAAACATCTCTACAATGTTGAATGCAATGTCATATGAAATTTTATCATTGCATCAATAGAATTGATAGATTCTAATGACTTTGCTTTTAATAATATAGTAGAATGTAAATTCATGATTTTTTAATTTGGATGGAAAAGGCCCACATTTGGGGTAGCTTTTTAGGTAGACCTATTTGATTAAAGTTGCAAAATTATCCTTACTTAATATCAATTATTTGGTCCATATAGTTTTTTCAGATGCATTCTTATAAAGACTAAATTTAAGATTGTGTTTGTGATCTATGACATTTAGTGCCCAAAAAATATCCCTTGATACCATGTTCTTTCAAACTTGCTCTTAAACAAAATGACATAATTAATTACCATATAATTATCCCTAAATTTTATAACTTTTTGTATCCTAAAATTATCCACAATAATATTAAGGCTTATCCTAGCTTATATATTTGCATTTTCTAGGCTTATAACTAACGAGATATCATCCTTGGTAGTTTCTAGTAGCATTTGCAATGAATCCCAAGGCTTCATGGTGTATAATATTTTTCAAATGACATAATATGTTGAAGTATCCTTTGATATGTTAACCACATATGTGTAGAAGATTCACAACATACATGTTGTTATAGTGGTAATTGGTAAATGTTGGTAGAAAACCTAAAACATGACCACATATAAATACAAGCTTGCTTCTAAGAGAGATACATTATTTGAATAAATGATGATGTATATGAAACATTTTAGGATTGATATCACCCTTTTTAGTTTTAGAATGTTTTATTTAACATGCCTTAAAAAGGACGAATAATGTTACAAGTGATTATTCTAATTTAATTAACTTCCAACATTAATTGCACAAATCAGAATAACATTTTTCAAAGTGACTAGCTACTTAAAAATGCAAAAACATAAGGGAGAGAGTGCATTTAGTTGATTCTATGTGAATTTGGAGAAGTCTGATTTGAGTGCAAGAACATGCTAAAAGGAACAATAACCAAATCGTACCAAGCCAATAATTCATATGCTTATCAAACACCACGATCAATAAGATAAAAGCAATTCACCAAAATAACTTTACATAAACCTTTGCAAACAAATAAGCAAAAATATCATATATTATTATGGAACTCAATGAAATACAATGAGAATGGGCCTTACTTATATAGACAAGGAATAACAATCTAAGAACCAGTCAAGGTCGTAGATCAAGCCATAAATCAAGGAAATAACTAGTCATCAAAGAACTAGTCAAGACCATAGATTTAGGAAAGAACTAGTCATCAACGATCTAATCAATACCATAGATCAAGGAAATAATTACACCTAATAACTAGATAATATCCCCCTAATATCTAAATAAAATAAAATAAATATCCACACACATAAGTGGGTGAGGATAAATGCAATAAAGGTAAATAAAGTACCTAGGTGAACATGAGCTAGGGTAAATACCTACTCTAACACATGCAGGTCTGGAACTAGAAACACTTCATCTATGAAATTGTGATATGAAATTGAGCTTGGTCAAAACTACACAACTCAGTTAATAACGTTCGCATGGTCCAAACCATTTTGTATGGTCTTGGACCTACTTGGAATCTGGGTTTAAAACTTCCCGAGTGATTCACCTACCTATAAATGTTTTTCATTGTCTTTCAATCTTCTTCACTCACCTTCAAAATGACTCTGTAAATTTTCTTCAAACCTTGAAATATTTGTAGTGCAAGGAGTTCCAACAAAACAAAGTTAGTTTTATTTTGGGAAACCCTATTCATTATTGGCCTATGCACTACTGTGAAGAGGCCTTAAACCACACATCATTCTCCTAGCATGTGATATCTACTACAACATAATCAAAATTTGGCAACCATACTTTGATAATGTTTGATTTAAGTTTCACACTTGCTCAAATGCTTGGGAAGGGTCACTTCATTTTCTTATAGGATGATAATGGAGACTTCTAAACCGAGAAGGAGAATTCAAACTAGTGGAGGGTACTATCTAATGGATGTGCATGAGTTATTTCATTATTTAGGGAGCTTTGGGTGCCTTTAGTGTTTTCTTTTATATAAGGAAACCATAAAGTTCTTGATCTCTCAATTGAGGTATGATTTAATTGTTTATATGATTATGAAGGGTGTTGTGATATGAAAGTTTGACCAAAGGGGAATGTTTGTTTGTATGAAGGTGATGGAATTTAAATAATTAATACACAACATTTCGGTTCATAACTATACAATAGGTTCGATATGTAATTTTACAACCTAACCAAACTGACATCTTTGGACAGGAGGGAGAAAAATACATGTCGACTTTATGGGCCTAAGAATAGATGTTTCTAGATGTATTTTGTGAAATTAAATTTCAAAAATTGATGACAAAGAGGTGTGTAAAGATAAGAAAACACATGAAGTGATATCAGGGTGTGCTAAGCAAGAGTGAGGAGAGTGAATTTGTCCATACAAGTGTACAATGTCAAGATCTACAATGTTAAATGATAAAGTACCAAACTTGAGTGTCTTCACTTCCCCCCTTTAAGTATGAAATTGAAAATTACTTAAAAGGAAAATATATCTGAGTGTGTAGACACATTTTGTATTTGCTCATAGTAACTTTATTTTGTAGTGTCTCATTGTGTTGGTGTTGGCATGCTTCGAGATGAAACTTACAACACAAAATGTAATCAATGCCCAATATAGGAAATTGAACTATAACTCAAAATGTAATGAAAATACTGTAAAGATATGTACAACAAGAAATGCCAAAATAAATGTAAAACATGGAAGGAACACACCTGTTTGGTTTATAGAGGGAATTTTATCACATTCTTATTCCTTGGAGATTATGTATTTGTTGAATTTTGAAGGAGAGTTGGTGGTGATTAGTCCCCAATTATGCTAAGGAGACGTCAATGCATTAGGTGTAGCAAACTAAACATATGAATGCCAAAGAGAAGAACTTAAAAATGAAGAGTTGAAGCACTCCGTAAAGGAAGAAGATCGTGTATCAAAATTATTCAGCAACTCTAATATCTTCCCCTTAAGTGCAAGAGGATAAGGAAGACTACTTACGAAGAACTTAATCACTTAGATACCTTCCATAACCCAAAAGAGCATACTATTACAGACAAACATAAGCCAAATTTTTTAAATTAGGACACAAAGTAGAAAATAGAATAAATGATCCCATACTCTTCCCATGCAACACACAAACTGAGTAGAACCGATGCATCCTGATATCTAGTTGGAGAAATGAGACACATGCCCCCACTATGCCCAAAAATGAGTACCGTGGAGAGATAGAGAAAAATACTTCATGCCCCTTGAATCTGTGCCAAATTGAGTCAATCTGAGTATAAAACCATATGAAAACCCTGTGCCAATAGCAATAAATATGGAATTGTTGAAAAATATGGATAAAATATCCATGGGAAAAACTATATAGTATGGTCATAACCATCCATACGATCTTTACCAATATGTACATTTCTAACCCTGTGTAGTTTTTTATAGATTTTTGTGTTTGAGTCCAATACTAATTCATTTTTTTCTGTTTCTGCATATGTTTGTTCCCAGAAAAATGTTTATGTCTAATGGAAATGTAGAATAAACCCCAGATAGTTTCCCTTTCATTTGAGACATGTGCAATGAAGAATTTGAGCATGGAGCTCAAAAGAAAAGATGTATACCCATGTCTGAGATTCTATGATATACTGATGTGGTGGCCACCAAGAAGAAACTATCTCTACAAGGGGATGTACATGATAGAAATAATGGTGTAAAATAAGAGCAATAATAACAAGAAGCATGATAACCATAATAGTGTCAATACATCTAAACAATAATAGAAAATCATGTGTCGGTAGAAAACATGTGCATACAATGTAGAAATAAGTGCAAACATATCAAGCAATATCACATAAAAGGTGAAATGAATGCAAACACGAGACACCCATAAAGTTGTAAGATAATCAAGGACCTTAGGCTAGAAAATAAGATATGCACAACCACACACAAGGAAAATTCTACAAACATGGGTCACCCATGGTGTCCTAAGACAATCAAGGCCCTTAGGCTGTAATCAGAGTAATAAAACAGTATACACACACAACTGGAAGACATGTATGAAAATCAAGTGTATCCAAATGTGATGAAAAGTACATGGCATATGATATAAAAGAGCCGGTGAAAATATAAATGTAAGTGCTACATAAGGCACATGTGTTAGTTTTGTTAGTACAAAAGATAACAAATACACAATATATATGTAACGAAATGTAATCAAGAGGAAAGAAAGGAACTATAATGGAAATATAACACCTAGATATGGTAAGAAAAAGTAGATGCCCTCAGAGGTTAGTAGTTTAGGTAAAGGTCAGGCCAACACAATCATCGTGTATCACTCTGTGTATGTCCTGCATCATGCAGGAATATACTATGTGAATGTATGTGTGTAAATAAGAAATGTTATCTATTAAACAAAAGGAAAAATAAAATATGTGTAATGTAAAGTGCAAACAATGTCTGCCATAGAAAAAATTCCTAATTTTTATTTTTTGCAAATAAGTGATTTTTTGTATTTGGAAAATATTGTAGTTTTTTGTGTATTATTAGTGCATAACTATGTACAAGAGGGGGATAACATTAGAGCTATCCCAAGAGAACCTCACAAGGAGGTGAAGATGCTGCCAAAGATGATGGAGGGTCAAGCCTCAAATGTGTCATAGAATGTTACTGAAGTGCAAGTGGAACCATCTTGATAATATGTGCCAAATAATTCCTATGAGAAGAACTATAAATAGTATAACACTAAGTAGAATGTGATGTGTGATATCTGCATGGTGGACTAGAAGAATGAGAGCTCCTAGAAGACCTATAAGAAACTGGAGAGGGATCCGTAAAGATGGAAGATATGTTGATGTAGGAGCATCATCTCATTCTTTATAAATATGACATGATGACATCAATTTTTGGTTTGAAAATTGAGTTTGTAGGTCCAATAAGTGTTTGGGAGTCACTTATGGTATTAATTTGGTTTTTGGCATTTTCAAAAGTTGAAAAATGATAATTTCCCTCCAAAAGTCAAAATTAAAATTTGGATACCATTTTGGTTTATTTATAAGTTGTTATTCTTCTCTTAAGGTCGCTTAGGAAATGTCAACAAGTGGTTGACAAGTTTTATGAAGGGAAAAAAGTGAACTTATGACTTACAACATGAAGTTCCTAAGTTCTAGTCCATCATTATGTCTAAAAAGTGTTGAAATAAAGGTAAATATTGTATGTATAAGGTCTGAAAAGGTTCTAATTATGTGGAAACCAAATTTTGATTGTATAAAACCTCCTTTGTAACTACTTTCCATTCATCATTTGAATGGTCAAGGATAGAGAAAGAATATTTCAAGAAGAAGAAGCCAGATTTTATTATGTATACACATTTGATAGTTGAACAAGTTTTTATTTTGAAAATTTTGTGAGGATTATTATACATTTTCTTGATGAATTCTAGATTCATGGATTAAATGTCTATGAATTTGTGATCGATAAGTTGCTTAGTACTGTGTGATTACATTGTCTGAGTGAGATTTTATAATTTTCTTGCATATATATAACCCTAAGTTCTTCATTCATTCGTGTCTCAGTCTATGTAATGGTGTGATTAACATGACCTTGAAGTTTTGAAGGATAGAGGAAGATGGTATTTCTCATATAGAGGATGAGAAATATGGTACAAAATTTGGTGCACAGTTTTAAGAAGAATCACAGTAAATTACAGACATGTTTTAGTTTTGTATGAACATCTTTAACATTTATGGAATGAACTTGAAGTGTTGTTGTATGAATGTTCATCACAATGATTAGGAATTTGCATATTATTTCATGTGAAGCAATGAAAGTTCTTTCTTTTATAATGTACAAGTATTTTGATTATATGATTGTGAATGAAAGTCCTTGTGGCTAGGTTTGATGAATTAGACTATTGTCAGGATCTAGAAGAAGACTGTGAGTCCTTGAAGAGCTTCTTTCCGACATGGTGGATTGACTCTTGTGATGAAAGGGTCAGATTGAAGGAGATTTTTTGGTTTAGTTCCTTTGAAACCCTACGTGCATCATCTCCTTCTTTGTAAATATGACATGATGACTTCAAGTTTTGATTTGAAATTGATTTTTTAGGTCCAATAAGTGCTTGGGAGTCACTTAGGGTGTTAATTTGGTCTTTATCATTTTCAAAATTTGAAAAATGAAACTTTCCCTCCAAAAGGAAAAATTCAAATTTGGAGGCCATTTGTGGTTTGTTTAGAAGTTGTTAGTCTTCTCTTGAGGTCACTTAGGCAATGTCAAGTGGTTGACAAGTTTTATGAAGGGAAAAAAGTGAACTTATGACTTAGAACATGAAGTTCCTAAGTTCTAGTCCATCATTAGGCCTAAAAAGTGTTGAAATAAAGGTAAATATTGTATGTATAAGGTCTAAAAAGGTTTTAATTATGTTAAAACCAAATTTTGATGGTATAAAAATTCCTTTGTAACTACTTTCCATTCATCATTCGAATGGTCGAGGACAGAGAAAGAAGATTTCAAGAAGAAGAAGCTAGATTTTATTGTGTATACACATTTGACAGTTGAAATAGTTCTTGTTTGATAGTTTTGGGAGGATTCTTATGCATTTTCTTGATGAATTTTGGATGCATGCATTCAATGTCTATGAATTTTTTATTGATAAATTGTTTAGTACTTTGTGATTACATTGTTTGGGTGAGATTTTATAATTTTGTGCATAGATATAACCCTGAGTTCTTCATTCATTCCTATCTCAGTCTGTGTAATGGTGTGATTAGGATGACCTTGAAGTTTTTAAGGAGAGAGGAAGAGGGTATTCCTTGTGTAGAGGATGAGAAATATGGTATGAAAGTTGGTCCACATTTTTATGAAGAATCACAGTAAATTACATTTATGTTTCAGTTTTGTATGAACATCTTTAACATTTATGGAATGAACTTGAATTGTTGTTTCATGAATGTTCATCACAATTATTAGGAATTTGTATATTATTTTGTGTGAAGCAATGAAATATACTTCTTTTATAATGTACAAGGGGTTTGATAATATGATTGTGAATGAAAGCCCTTGTGGCTAGGTTTGATGAATTAGACTATTTTCATGATATAGAAGAAGACTGTGAATCCTTGAAGAGATTCTTTCTGAGGTGGTGGATTGACTCTTGTGATGAAAGGGTCAGATTGAAGGAGATTGTTTGGTTTAGTGCCTTTGAAACCCTACTTGCATGTATTAACATGGATACCATGTTCTGGGTCTTGGAATAATGAAGATTGTACCATGAAATTAGATGATAAGGAAGCATTATTAAGTATTCAAAAGTGAATTTATTAGGAATATCTTGTAGAGAGTAAAATAAGGAAGGTGATATTTAGATATGGGGAGGTGTTGGTTTGGTTCAAAGATATGAGTTCCTTGCAAACAATGACTATGAACTCCTACAACCCAAAATAGAGGAAAAAACAAAGAGAAAGAGATCTTACATGGTTTTCATAAGTCACTAGTGAAGAAATATTTTAGAGGACCTCAAGATAAACAATTAGGACAAATTTCAAGCTTTGAAATCATGTTCCAAGCTTTTTGTACTCATTTATCTTTACTTGGGTTGTTTAGGAGGTTTCCAAGTAATAGAGCTAGGGCTTGTGTTCTAAAGGTCCAAAAAAGATAACTTGACCTTAAATTTGGGAAGAAATATTAGAAAATTAATCCTCTAACTATTAGATAATAAATTTGAAACTTTCATTGGTCCAATAAAAATATTTTCTTACCAGTCCCAAGGAGATTGTATACACAGTTTAGAAAATCTAGTTTTGAAGGAACCTTAACAAAGAAAGGGTGAGCTATCTTTGGAGATGATATTTGAAACTTCTCAACCACTTAGAAACCCTTAATGGGTACTCATCAAACCATATATTATGATTTTAAGTAACCCACAAGCATAAATATGCATGATAGTGTAGTCGAGGAGACCTAATTGAGAGTTTGGAAGTAAAATAGTAAAATACAAAAAGGAAGATAAAAGGAGTTGTGAAGGGAGTTAAGGACTAAAAATTTAAGGTCATATCAAATGAATTGGAAGGTCACTATTAAAGGTGATAGAACTTAGTAGGTATCCCTAGAATCTCATTTCATTTTCTGGAGCAATCATCTTGTTTTAAGAAGTAAAAGGTCATTTTGATAGACTTAGTAAAAAAATTGAACTTTGAAAGTCTTTATAGCATTCTTGCGATGAATTTGTTTTGTTGTGAGTGGTTTTGGAATAGGATAAAGGTGATATAATGAATTTAGGGAGGCTAATAGACCAAGTTGCAAGTTTATATAAAGTGACAACTATAGAAGAGTCAACTAGGAAAGGTAAGAAGAAGTAAGTTTTATTGAAGAATGAGTAATTGAATGGTTGAATGGACATTGTGCAGGATGCTAGGTAAGTGCGAAAATAGGGAAGGGTGTTTGGATAAACCTCTTAGTGTGAAAATAATTCAAAAGTGGCAAGTTAGTAATTTTTACGCATGAGAAACATCTTCATATTGCAGAGTTTGATAAGGTTGTTGATTAGTCCTCTTGAATAACTTGAAATAATGGTGAAAAATAGATATTGACTGCATCATCTATTCAAAATCCTATGAGAGTGTGAACCAACAAAGAGAATATGCACAAAGGAAGGCCTAGGAGGATACCTAGAGGCCCTATAATTTTATGATGTAAAATTTGTAACTAAAGGCCTATTAGGAGACCTAGAACTATGTAAATATGTACGTGTAACCAAAGACCTAGTAGGAGACCTAAGAAGGCTAGTGTTATGTGGAGTAGTGTGCACAAAAAAATGCCTATCATGAGATATAGGAGGACTATAACTATTCAAAGTAGTGTGTGAAACAAGATACATATATGTAGATGCACTAAGAAGAGTGATAATACATATAGAAGAAATAGGAACACTAGGTGATAAATCCCTACAAGGAATACCCTGAGTTTTGAAAACATGTTGATGATGAATAAACTTGATACACTGATGAGCTATCGATGTAACAACCCTAAGAGCATGTATCTAAGGGAGATTTAGATGCAATACTCTAGTAGAAAAAAAAATGTGACCAAGAATGAAGTATGTATAGTGATAGACCCAATTGTGATTGGTAGTGTAATGTGTCGAAAGTGCAAATAAGAATCAAGTGCAAGAATCTCAAAAGAGGTACCAAGAGACTAAAGTAATGGCCATGCACAGACTTTATCCTCACTATGTAGAATAACCAAAACAACCTGAATATGAATATGATGAATAGAGACTATAATAGATAATGTGTCAGAAATAATTGTCTTGTCTATATCAAATCGGTAAAAGGAATGATATGTGTAGGAGATGATGTGTGAGTAATAGTGCCAATCACAGCATCAATTGGATGATTATAAGAAGATTTTGGTGGTACATATGATGAGTGTTATGAATTTCTGAAGTAGATATTTCCTTAGTATGCTTAGGAAGTGGATCATTGAGTATTTTCAACTTATAATTTGTCACATCCCTCCTATGTGGATTTACAAATTCAATACTTGTTTAATCATGATTATTAAAATGACATGCTTAAATTGGATAATTATTTATTATGATCATTTTAAAATGTGTAAATTATCATGCTTAATATCATTATGCTAAATTTTAATGATTCAGATTAACTACCTTCTTGGTGACATGAGGTGGATGCAGGAGCAGGTACACCCTCGTTAAAATGGTGAGGGAGGGAATCATCAAAGAGAGGTTGTCAGATCAAGATATTGAACTTAAAACAAAAAAGGTAATGTGAGAACCAACACACACCATGGGATTGGGTAACATTTATTTTACTTGTGTGATGTGTGACTTCTTTATGTTTTTCTTTTTTTCTTCTATTTGGTTGATATCGATAGACATGAGTGGATTATGTCGATATGGCTAAACACCGCCGCATAACCCAATCATCATACATACTATTATTATGATTTATGATTGATATATTATTCCCTTTATAAGTATTTTATTAGACATGTATATAAGTTGGAAAACATAACAAGACAAATGGACCATGTTTGTGTGTTATATTCACTTGTGTGTGGATGATGGTTAATTAACATTATAAAATATTTGTTATGAATATCACTGAATTTGTCGTTATCATGGAATGGTCTACGTATAAGTTGACCATAACATGGTTGTTGAAATAATATAATATAATATTCATTATATTTAAATTTAAATTTTTTATTGTGGTTGTCAAGCATATATACTTGGCCACTTTGCATGAAGCTTTAGCTTGGTTGTTAGACAGTAAGGGGGGAGATAAGTGTTGTTTTTGAATTTTAACTATTTTAAATAAAACATGCTCCAATATTTAATCATTGGGCATGTTGACTTAAGTGGGAAAATGCATATGAAGTGGAGAATGAATGGGAATTTATTTGGTTTTAATTGTGAGTAAAGTGAACTTAATTTGAATGTGTAGTTTTTGGGACCAAGAAAAATGGGGAAAGAGGATTTGAACGGGGGTTTGCATGAGAAAATGGAGGGACAGCTAGAATAAAATCTATTTCATTTTATTTTTGGTTTATTGTGGATATAGTGGTTTTTTCTTGGACTTGGAGGCTAGAGCATTGGAAATTTAGAAGGAAGATCAAGCTGGAAATCAGTAGGAAGAAGTCGAAAAGTGTTTTTGACAAGCATGTGTTTTTATTCTTATTTTTTTTGCTTTAAAAATGCTATGCCCTTAACCTATTACTTGTATTAGGATATGAGTATCCGACTTGTGGCTTACCATATCATTTATACTTTCTCATGCTTAGTAGGTCAGCCTTGGTGATGGCCATAACATATGAATAGTATATATAGGGGATTGTAGGTAGTATTTCATCATCATTGGAGTATTTGAGTATTATTGTATGGTTTGGAGGTTGCCCCCTCGAATTGGCGAAGCTATTATAATTGCATATTGAGATCATTATTCTGGAATATTGTGTTATTTGGCGTTATATTTCTACTCATGATCTGAATTATACAAGTGATTTCATTACAAGTGGTATTAGAGCTGCGATCTGGGCCAAAATTAGGGCAAAACCCCTAATTTTTTACCCGCCATATATTGCGAAAAAAAGTGAATCAGTGGGAGATATTTTTACCAGAGTTGCAAAGAATTTCAAGTAAGGTTCCCTGAAAATTTCAAACTTTTTAAATTTATTTTGCAAAAGTTATTAATAATTTAGTGTTTTTCATAAAATCACTCCCTAGGGTGCAAATTGTGGAATTTTTTCAAATTCCTTACATTTTCAGAAAGAAAAAAAAATATTTTGGGTTTTTTCTTCAATTTTTTTTATATTTTGCTGAATTCTTATCGAAATCTGAAACACTAAAAATTGACCGTGATCCCTACATCCTACAATTTTGGGCATCATGGCAAGGCCTTCCACAAGAGGAAAAAAGAATCCCATCACTCCAGGTAAAACACCAGAAAAAGATGAGATATTAGTTGAGGAGTTGGAGACATAAGATATAACTACAAATTCCTCAGGGTTAGGGTTTACTTCGAAGACGATAACAGTAAGCTCAGTTATCTTGAGTTTATAGTTGCAAAGACCTTGAGGGTAGAGTGGCCAACAAAGAAGATGTAGAAAAGATTGGACAAATGATTGGAGGATTTCATGTCACCAATTTAGTTACGCATATCATGTGTCATCATATCCTTCCTAATTATCCACAACTCAATCATACTCATATTAACCAAGCTGGATCTTTAGGTCAACAGTAATAGACAAACTGATCCAAGGTGGATCTGCAAACATGCACCAATCCCAATACAAACACTATGCACTCTGCAGGCTCGTAACTATGATTCCAAAAGTGGAAATGTGTAAGTTTGATGGAAAGGATCTAGTGAATTGGATTAACCAGATGGATAATTTCTTTTATCTTCATCAGATTCCATCAGGACAAAAGGTTACCATGGCATCGTTGTATCTCGAACCTGACCAATTTATCTGGTATCAATGGTTATGTGCTCAAAGGAAGAAGAGTGGTCTCAATGTCACATGGACAGTCTTCACCGAAGAGTTGCAATTGCACTATAGTTCTAGTGTGTCAGAGAATTACTTCAGCTCAATTAGCAAAGCTATATAGACAAATAGGATCTATTCAAGGATTACATTTCATCAATTCCAAAACATTTCTCTTATGGGTGGAAAATATTACTGAAGAGAATCTGAATGACCTATTTCTTGGGGGTCTTAAGGAACACATTGAGATGAGGTGCGTATGTTTAATCCTCATAAGGTTTCTGATTCTATGATCATGGCACGTAGGGAAGAGGAGAAAATTTTTTCCAAGTAGGAGACAACATTTCACTAATATCAGAGATCATAGCACCTTGGCCACCATCATTCCCTCGGCCAGTTAGATTGACACCTCAACAAATTGAAGAAAAGAGAGCCAAAAGGGTTATGTTTTAATTATGACAACAAATTTGGACCAGGACATAAATGTGCTGAAAAAAAGTTGTTCTACATTGAGGGGCCTAATGAAGATGAAGAGAATAATGAAGATGCAGAGTAAGAGGTCTTGGTTGAGCCAGAGGAGGAGTTAGGAGATCCCCAGCCAACAATCTCATGCCATGCAATTTTCAGGTATTATCACCCCCCAAACCTCAAAGTGGTTGGATTCTTAAAAAAATAGAGGGTAACAGTGTTGATTGATTCAGGAAGTACTCACAACTTCATCAATCATAAGTTGGCGTGTGCGCTTGAACTGTTTCATTTATCTAGTTCCTAAATGTCAAGTAATGATCACTGATGGGGTAATTGTTAGTTGTTTAGGAAAATGCCATAACATTAATCTCACCATGGGAGATTACTTACTAACTAGTCCCATGTATGCCATTTCTATGGGAGGAGCAGACATTGTGTTAGGATTTCAATGGCTTACCACCATGGGAACCATTGAAATGAATTTGCAAGACTTGTTCATGCAATTTCACTCATGAAGGGCAGGACTTTTGAACTAAAAGGACTAAGAGCAAAGTCCCCACAGATGGTAAGTTCTCATCAGATGCAAAAAATGCTTAGAAAAGGTGCAGAGGGGTTAGTGGCACAACTATTTTCATTGGAAGCACATCATTCCATTACACATTATACCATCAGATATGCAAGAAATTATATATGCAGCACTCATTGGTGTTTGGAGAATATGCCAAAGGGTTTACCTCCAAAAAGACACCATGACCATGCCATCCAGCTAGTACCAGGAATCAACCACCCAACATCAGACCTTATAGGTACCCCTATGTGCAAAAGAGTGATATTGAGAAGATAGTATCAAGAGATGTTAGAAGTGGAATTATCCATCATAGTCAGAGTGCTTATTCTTCTCCAGTATTGATGGTATGGAAAAAAGATGACAATTGGCACATGTGTCCATTATAGGGAACTCAATAAGTACACATAGTCAAAGATAAGTTTCCTATTCCTGTAATTGATGATTTGTTAGATGAGTTACATGGTGTTGTTTACATTACAAAGCTTGATCTTCATTCTAGATATCATCAAATCAGAATCAAAGATGAGGATGCTCATAAAACAGCCTTCCGAACACATGAAGGTCATTATGAATTCTTCGTAGTGCCTTTTGGACTCACAAATGCACCCTCTACATTTCAAAGTTTGATGAATTCTATCTTTAAGTCCATTCCTGCGGAAGTTTGTTTTAGTGTTCTTTTATGATATATTAATCTATAGCAAAACATGGGAGGAACATTTGCATCATGTAAATAAGGTGTTGGAAACTCTTGAACAACATCAACTTTATGCAAATCCCTCTAAGTGTTCTTTTAGGACTCAAGGAGGTTGAATATTTGGGTCACATTGTCTCTTATGAAGGTGTTAAAGTGGATCCTAACAAGATAAAAGCCATGCTTGAGTGGAAGGTTCCCAAAAACCTAAAAAAATCTCTGAGGATTTTTGGGGCTTATAGGTTATTATCATAGATATTCTTAAGGAATTATGGTAGCATATCTAGCACCACTCATAGCTTTGCATAAAGAAGGAATCTTTCCATTGGAATGAGCATGCAACCAAATCATTTGAGCAACTAAAGGAGGCCATGTGCACCACTCCAGTTCTAGCTACTCCAAAATTTTTCCAAAACATTCATTGTTGAATGTGATGCTTCAGGGTATGGTATGGGGGTATTTCTCATGCAAGAAGGTTGATCCATTACCTTTTTGAGCTGTCAATTCAAAGGTAAGAATATATCTAAACCAACTTATGAGAAGGAAATGCTAGCCATACTTCATGCAGTAAAGCAATGGAGACCATATCTAATCGGACAGACACTTTCAAAGTGAAGACAAGATCATGATAGTTTGAAATACTTCTTAGAGAAATGTTTTATCATCTGAAGAACAACAAAAATGGGTCTCAAAAATGTTGGGTATGATTTTGAGATAATATACAAGAAAGGGAAGGAGAATGTAGTTGTTGATGCACTTTATCTCGGAAGGATGAATCAACTCGAGGCATTGTTGTGTGCCATATCTATATTACAAGAAGATTGGATAGAGGAGGCAAGGTCTGAATGGAAAAATGACCCAACTACACAAAATCCTCATTCATAATATCCAACAATGATCCAAGCATGTCTAAAAAATTTGTATGGAAAGGAGATGCTTTATGGGATAAATATAGATTATATCTATGTAATAATTCAACTCCTTAAAAATAGGGTTCTGTCTAAGCTCCATGTTTCTCCAGTAGGGGGCATTCTGGCTTCTTAAAGACTTATCATCGAATCAAGCATGATTTTTTCTGGGATGGGCTAAAAGGGGATGTCCAATAGTTTGTGGCAGAATGCATGGTTTGTCAGCAAAATAATGGTGAAACAATTAAGTCCCTAGGTATTTTACAACCTCTATCTATTCTTAGCCAGAGGTGGGAAGAGTTGTCCATTGACTTCATCACATGATTTCCTAAATCTGAAGGAAAAAATGTAATCGTGGTGGTGGTGGACAGACTCACCAAATATGCTCATTTTTGTGCCTTATCACATCCATTTGTTGCGAGTACAATAGCAACAGCCTTCAGGGATACAATTCAGAAGCTACATGGGACACCAAAGATTATAGTAAGTGATCTGAGACCCTATCTTTACTAGTAATTTTTGGACTGATTTGTTCTCATTCTTGGGCACACAACTAGCTCGTAGCTTCCTCTTGTCATCCTTGGTCTGATGGGAAAATAGAGGTGGTAAACAAGTGCTTGTAGGGATATCTTCATTGTTTTACGTCCAGACAAGCAAGCGAGATGGGTCCAATGGTTACCACTTGGCAGAATGGTGGTATAACACCTCCTTTCATACTTCATCTAAAATGTCTCCTTTCTTGGCATTATATGGGTACCATCCAGCATTTATCACTTAATATTGGAGGATTCCAACAAAGGGTTCAGAGCAGTTGAAGAACATATTTAACACCAACAAGAGGTGCTTTCTAGTCTTAGGGAGAATTTGGCCATGTCACATAACCACATGAAGCAATAGGTAGACCAACATCACAGTGAAATATATTTTGAATTTGGTGATTTGGTTTTTGTGTTATGGTTAGCACACCAGTTGTACAGATAATATATCAAATCTAAGCATACATGCAAATAAAAGTAGATATTCTACCAAAAGAAATATATAAAACAAGAGATATAAATCAACACCATATTTAAATTTTTTCACCCAGTTGGGTTACGTCCACGAAGAAACAAGCCAATATATTATGCAAAGCTTTGATAAGATTTACAATCTTCCACACCTCTCAGATGTATTGTACTTTCTTTCTCTCAAGCTTTTTGGTTCATCACCAAGAATTCTCTCTCACCAAATTTTACAAGTTCTTCTTAATTCTTGTTAATAATTACTTCTAAACCCTAGCTTTTATGCTTATATAGTTGTTTATAAACTTAGGGCACTTAACCATGCAATTACAATCAATAGATATACTTTAATGCTAAAAATAGATCTAATTCCTGAGAGTTAATTAAAACATCCTCACATAGGTAGTTGATGTCGGTTCACCCTAACCAATTTTGGTTCCTCCTTTCCTGACCGATGTGTAATGGAATTACTTATATAATTCAAATTAAGAGCAACAATAGAACACCAAATAACACAATATTTCAGAATAATGATCTCAATATGCAATTAGAATAGTTTTGCCACTTCGAGGGGGGAAACCTCCAAACCATATAATAAGACTCAAATGCTCAAATGATAATGAAATACTACCTATAATCCCCTATATATACTATTCATATGCTATGGCCATCACCAAGGCTGACCTATTAAGCATGAGAAAGTATAAATGATATAATAAAATGATATGGTAAGCCACAAGTCGGCTACTCATATTCTAATACAAGCAATAGGTTAAGGGCATAGCATGCCCTTCCCCTTCAAACCAACGTTGTCCTCAATGTTGAATAATCCTAGATGTTGCAGCAGAAAACCTTCATCCTCCCAGGTGGTATCTTCTATGCTCAGAGTCTTCCACTTGATCAAATATTCCTTAATGTCTCTAGTTCTCAGCCTCTTAGTACGTGTTTGCAAAATCTTCTCTGGATCCAAAATGATTCTTCCTTCCTCGTCAAGTTCTGGTAACTCTATCTGGGCTTCAAATTTCTATCCAATAACCTTCTTCAGGCATGAAACATGGAATACTGGGTGTATGTGTGAAGATGGAGGCAACTCTAGTTTATAAGCAAGACTACCAATTTTCTGTAGAACCTGATAAGGGCCATAATATTTAGGAGTAAGTTTGTTTTCATTTTTCTGTTGCTTTAGGGACATCTGTTTGTAAGGCTGAAGATGTACAAAAATCCAGTCACCAATTTCAAAATGTTTTTCACTACGGTGTTGATCTGCTTGTTGTTTCATCCTGTTTTGTGCTAATGCTAAATTCTCCTTCAAACTATCCAAAACATGTTGTTGATGTTGAATGTGTTCCTCAACATCTCTGACCTTAGTTTGCACCCTCAAGGAGGAAGTGATAGAAGGTGGAAGGTAACCATATAATGCTAAGAATGGGGTCATTCGAGAAGAGGTATGAAAAGATGTGTTATAACACCATTCTGCCAGTGGTAGCCATTTAATACACCTTTCCTGCTTATCTAACACAAAACAATGTAAATACCCCTCTAAGCATTTGTTGAAAACTTCTATTTGAACATCAGTTTGAGGATGATAAGATGAATTGTGAGCTAGTTGAGTACCCAAACATGAAAATAATTCCATCCAAAAATTACTTGTGAAATTAGGATCACGATCACTTACAATTATCTTTGGGGTTCCATGTAGCCTTTGAACTGTCTCCACAAAAAAAGTTGTGACTGTACTGGCTACAAATGGATGTGATAGGGCACAAAAATGGGCATATTTTTTGAGCCTATCCACAATCACGAACATAAAATTCTTACCCTCTGAACAAGGCAATCCGATGATGAAATCCATGGAGACCTCCTCCCATCTCTGGCTAGGATTTGGTAAGGGTTGCAAAAGACCTGGTGTCTTAATTGTTTCCCCTTTATTCTGTTGGCACACTAAACACTCTGATAAAAACTTTTGTACATCCCTCTTGAGTCCTTCCCAAAAGATGTCTCTTTTTATTCTATGATATGTCTTCAAAAACCCAGAGTGTCCTCCAACAGGGGAGGCATGTAGCTCTGCAAGAATCTTATGCTTCAACTAAGAATCTTTACTCAATTATAACCTATCCTTGTACCATAGGGCATTACCTTTCCACTCAAATTTGTTAGATGTCATAGATCCTTGCTTGATATTCTGTATTAGAGATTGTGTATCCTTATCTTGATTCCATTCCAATCTTGCTTCATCTACCCAATCGGCTGTCAACATGGACATTCCACATAGTAAGGCATATGCAGATGTATCCCTTCTGGTCAACACATTAGCTACTACATTTTATTTACCCTTTTTGTATATGATTTCAAAATCATAACCCAACATTTTTGTTACCCACTTTTGTTGTTCCTCAGATGATAACCTTTGCTCCAAAAAGTATTTGAGAATATCATGATCAATTTTTACCTTGAAGTGTCTACCCATGAGATAGGGCCTCCATTGCTTGACCACATGAAGAATAGCCATCATTTCTTTCTCATAGAAAGGTTTGAGCAGATCTTTTCCTTTGAATTGGTGACTCTCAAATGTAATTGGTTTTCCTTCCTGCATTAGAACTACTCCCAATCCTGATCCTAAAGCGTCACATTCAACAATGAAGGTTTTTGAGAAGTTGGGAGTAGCCAAAATTGGGGTGCTGCACATGGCTTCCTTCCACTGCTCAAAGGATTTAGTGGCTACGTTTGTCCAATGGAACGCATCCTTATTTAGCAATGTAGTGAGTGGGGTTGATATTCTACCATATCCCCGCACAAATCTTCTGTAGTACCCTGTTAGTCTGAGGAACCCACGAAGATTTTTGAGATTTTTGGGCCTTGGACATTCCACCATAGCTTTGATCTTCTAAGGATCAACTTTGACACCTTCATGGGATACAATATGACCCAAGTACTCTACCTCTTGTACACCAAAGGAACATTTGGATGGCTTTGCATACAAAGTATGTTTCTCCAAAACTTCCAACACGTTATTTACATGTTGTAAGTGTTCTTCCCATGTCTTGTTGTAAATCAATATGTCATCAAAGAAAACTAATACAAATTTCCTTAAAAACGGCCTAAAATAGTGTTAATCAAGCTTTTAAAGGTTGAGGGAGCATTTGTAAGACCAAAAGGCATTACCAAAAACTCATAATGGCCCTCATGAGTCCTGAAATCCATTTTATGAACATCTTCCTCTTTTATCCTAATTTGATGGTACCCCCAACGAAGATCTAATTTTGTGAAATAAATAGCACCATGCAATTCATCAAGTAAATCATCAATTATTGGAATAGGAAACTTATCTTTGATGGTGTACTTGTTGAGTTCTCGGTAATCTGGACACATCCTCCATGTTTCATCCTTCTTACATACCATGACCACTGGTGAAGAATATGCACTCTGGCTATGCCTGATGATACTTGCCTTCAACATTTCCTCCACCATTTTCTCAATCTCACTTTTCTAGGAATATGGGTATCTGTATGGTCTGATTTTAGGTGTTTGGCTCCCTGGAATCAACTGAATGGCATGATCATGATCCCTAACTAGTGGTAGTCCCTTTGGAATTGCATCAAAAATAGATGAGTGAGCATCCACAATCTTCTGAAGATCGGGTGGCATTGAAGACTTTGTATTTTTTACTTCTATCGAAAATAGCTTTGTTATAAATCCATCCACTCCTTTTTTGAGAACCTTCTGCATCTGATGAGAGCTAATAATCTGTGGAGACTTAGCTACCATCCAATTCAATTGTATTGTCCTTCCATTTGAATGAAATCGTATGAACAATTCTTGGAAATTCATCTCTATAGTACCTAAGGTTGTGAGTCATTGGACCCCCAAAACAATATATGCCCCTCCCATAGAAATAGCAAACATAGGTGAGTCTAACATGTAGTCTCCCATGGAAAGCTTGATACTATAGCACTTTCCTGTGCACTTGACTATCCCACCATCCGCAATCATAACTTACATTTCTGGAGCTGGGTAAATAAAACAATTACCTCCTCATCTTCTACTGGTTCCTCAGCCTATCCTATCATTACCTCCATCAATATAGAACAACTTCTTCTCAGCACATTTATGTCCTGGTCCATATTTGCTATCACAGTTAAAACATAATCATTTTTCTCTCTTTTCTTCCATTTGTTGAGGAGTCGGTCTAATTGGCCTAGCAAATGAAGGGGAAGAGATACTATGGTCTCTGGTGTTAATGAAAGGTTGCCTCCTACTACAAATAACTTTTTTTCCTTTTCACAGTGTGCCATGATAATAGAATTAGAAAGCTTGATTGGATTAAACATACGTACCTCATGCTCGATGTGGTCCTTAAGACCCCCAAAAAATAGGTCATTCAGATTCTCTTCTAGAATATTCTCCACCCTTAAGGATAGGTTTTGGAATTTGATGCACATAATCTTTGACTAATCCTGTTTTGCCGTAACTTTGCTAATTGATTTTGAAAATAAAAATATTATTTAGTACCCATTTCTAGGACTATTTATTTAGTATTTATTTAATTGTGAAAACTTTTTAAAAGAGTTTGATTAATACTCATTTCTGGGTTTGTGTTTTGAAAACAAATATATAGTTCAATACCCACTTCTAGTCTTTCACATTTTATGCATTATCTAGGTGTGAAAAAAAATTGTGGAGGTTGATTTTTATACCCAATCCGGTCCGTAATTTTTTGAAATATATGAATTTGGAATATTTTAAATAAAGTCAAATTTTCTCCCATTTATGGGTCTACATGATCTTGTACACATATGAAGGGAATACGTTTTCTCTGAGTTGATTTAGGAACCCATTTGGGTCTGCATATTTTGTTTGTATAGGTGGACTGTGATGTTTTCAATGAAGTATTTTTCACCCATTTTTGGGAATGCTTATTGTGTAAAGGCTTGACTATAAAAAAAACATTTTCCACAATGGTCTATTACACCCATTGTTGGGTCGACATATTTTTTATTTAAATAAACATTGATATTTTTTATTAGGTTGATTTCACCCGTTTTTGGGTCTTCACTTTTTGTGTAAAATATATGTATGATACGTTTCATTTGGATTGATATTTTATACCCATTATAGATTTGTACATTGTATAAACTATAAATGCTGGTGTGATATTTTTCATGAAGTCGATTTTCACCCATTTATGGGTCTGCATGATTTGTTATACATGTATGACAGTGATATATTTTTAAAAGGTCGTTTTACACTCGGTTATACCCATTGTTGGGTCTACATATTTGTATATTTATTTATATATTGAAACATTCTTTATCGAGCTAGTTTCACCTATTTAGTTCTATGTAAACTTGTTATTTTTTATTAAAAACAAACCCATATTGAAAATAAATAGAAAGACATAACATCTAGTTATTGGGCCAAATAAACCTATTTCGTATTGTGTCATATTATATTGTTTTAAAAATAGTAAAAAATGAATTGATTGTGTAAAATAGGTGGTTACACCAATGTCTTGTTATGTGAATGCAACTTCTTGATTATAATGAAACTTTACTTTGTGGTAATTGATTTTTGATGATATGTTCTCATCGTTATTTGTTGTTTGGCCATGAGGATGTAGCTGTTATTATGTCCCGAATATGACATGATCGTATTTAGAATGTGACTTATGTTATCATGCTCATTGTGAAGCCACAAGCACGATAACATAAGTCTCCTCCTTAAATCACATTAAAGGCATTAGAACTTTAGTGAAATATGAAAAAACATATGAATGATTTTTTGAAAATAGTAGATAAGTGATGGTTATTTGGTGCATTGGTAAATGTGCAGAAGGAAGTTTTTGTTGGGAATTGTGTCTATGGTTTTCATTTATGTCTAGTGGCACATAGATGCCAAAGGGTGTCAAGATGGTTTATGTGTCTCCATAAGGTGTCATCCATGAGTTAATTTGAAGGTTGATTGGTAGTGTCGGTCTTGGTGTCTTCAAGTGGTGTCTTGGTGCATGGTCAAGCAAGATAATTGTTATAGGTGAGCTCCAAATTTGGTCAAAGGTTGGTACTAGGTCAAGCATGGTCAATATTATGAGTCAAAGGTGTTAATGAGTTTGTAAGAGGCTAACATGGTCAGTTCATGTGAAGTATGTACTGAGTCAAGTCATTATAGGCCTTGTCCTAGACTTAACACAAACTAGATGAGTTGAAAACATGGAATATGGAGCAAGAAAATATATTAGAAGAATTTCTGGAGCATTAATAGGTTTCGTAGCATCTTTGGTTGATGTATTAGGTCATAATTTAGAGGTTTAGTGCATGTACAAGGCCCTTGAGAAGCAAGACAGTGAAGACTAGTCAAGAAGACACAAGTAAATCATGGTGGTTGAGGAGTTTTAGAGGTGTAAAAATAAAAATGAGACTTAAGATAGTTTAAGGAGGTCCCTCTAGTGTTTTAGGTCAAATTTTAGGTCAAGGTTATGAAGGAATTGCAAGAAGAGCTACTTCTAGTCATATCAAGTTTCTAGAAGTGGATTTCCCAACTTGAGGTCATATTTTGAGTGCTCATTTTCTCATAAAATCTTTACATGGGGTCATGCGATTTTCACCATAGTTAGGGAATGGAACTAAGACTATTTCAGAGTTGGAATGGAGTTAAATGATGCCATATCATTTATGAACTATTGTTAAGAAGCAGAGGTAGTCAAAACCCTCCTAAAACCATAACAACAAAGTGATAGGAGATATTTACTTAGTTTAGATCTTAATTTCATCTTCATATTGATAGGCATTTGATGAGTACTCAGATTGTATTCATCAATTCCTTTGTGGTCAATTTGGTGGTAAATTCAAATGCATCTGTATATATATTTGTATTAATGGAATATAATCTTGTATCATAGATATAGATCATGTAGGAACTAATTTTCTTAGTCATCCTTTTCATATCCCAATAATACATGTGACCGAGAATATCAAACAGCCTCTTATTCATTTCTTGAATCAGTTGTACAGAATTTCTCTAAGACATAATAAGTCATACAATTTTTCATTTCAAAATTGATACAGATAAATATACTAACTAGCCTTTTTATTGCTTAAAAGAGCTACAACTAGTTACTGGTAATTTGTGGCATGTATAAATACAATGCATGTTGTAATAGTATTCATCTGATCTTCAATCAATAGAACAAATGCAGGACTTTTAAACTTCATCCTTCTTTCAGGCCTTTCACGAAATCCATCTACAGAAATTGTTAGCAACTGTCAGTTCATACGAATCCGGCATGATAGGATCTAATTAGCCGTCCTTTACTAACTTACGTTTTCCATCTAGTACCTATAAAAAATTAAATGTTGTATTAAGTTAAAAATCACTTCATTGATCAAGAGAATACAATACATAATTATAACAATTCAATAAAGACCACATTGACATTTTATTGTTGTATGCTTATACTAGGTCAATAACATGAAGACTAAATGTAAGTACTACAAGGTAATTTTAACAGTCACCGTATCAATGGAAGTACAATCAATCAGTTATGGATTCATTGGTGATAATGCTTCATGTAACATTAAGTTATTATTCACTTAAACACTCTCACATGTTTTAATACTTTGGTTTACAGAAACAGGTCATTACTCATGGCATGATTGAGATCACATTAGTAGTCCATAATATGACTGGTTCATTACAACACTGCTATAATCTCAATAGTACCTTTTTCACTTCAATAAATAATATTATTGATCGGTTAATGAACCCAATCCATTACTATAGTGAATATGAGTCCCCTATTACAATTCAATAGTATAGACTCAAGAATGGATCAATACTTGAATAATTTCGAGAAGGGTACAAGAAGTATCTTGTTTTAAATATATCATTCCATGATTTTAAAGTAGTATGAAGTTATCTTGCAGATTAGAAGTAACATCACAGTTGTATTTTTAGGTTGATTAATGACCTCAACAGCATGGTTAGATCTAGCTCGTTAGAGTCACTGGATTCTCAGTATTAGTAATACACTTGACATGGTTGAGTTTTTTTGTACACCTTCAAATAAACATACTCTTGAAGACTAAGGTCAAGGATATCTGAGCTGCCCACTCCCTGAGTAGGAATTAAACCTACTTGGTGGTGCACATTATAAGAATCATATAATGCTAGACTATTGTGACACCCCCGATAAGTGTTAAGAGGAATCTTGTTAAGTCACTGAGTAATTTACATACCTTTAAATCCATGAAGGCATAAAGTGACCTTGAAGTTCATGGCGTGCTATAAAAAACCAAGGATAAATTACACTTGACCGACGTAGTTTGTGAATGTTCAAAATCGGGTTCATTGCTGACCTAGTCATGGGTCCTAGTTATGTGTATTATATTTAAAACCAAAACATGACCAAATTATGCTTGTTCATGATTGAAATTAGTGGTCATGGTCGTAGACTCAAGAGTGTACTTACTTGGTAGTTACCAAGTAATCTTCCGTATATAAGAACACGTATGAGTTCGGAAATATGTGACTATTTATGTGATACTGAAAAAGTATGAGCCTACAAATACAGTGTGAAAGGCATTGTATTCTTCATGGGTATCGCAACATCCTTACCTGATGTATAAGGATATACCCAGTTTGGATTATTGATAACGTCATTTTTTATAATATGGTTCACTCGAATAACCGTAGCATTACAATCAGTACCCCAGTGTTTTCATGCAAATGTGCAACAAGGAAATTAACAATTTCTGAGCATGACAACTATACCCCTGTGTTAAAGTTTTCAAGTCCTATCATTCCAAGACACCCTAGGTCTGTCCAGTCAGTCCAAGTGACCTCCTAATTAATGTTATCTCATCCCCCTAGGTGATTTAGGAAATTCCATTCATTCCCCCTAGGTGATTTTAGGAGTTCATTTGTAAGCTACAGGCAGTTGTGGGAAGGGCTATCACTGGCCTTCCTAGGGCTGGAGCAACCCCATGGAGCAGAGAAGAAGAGCCTAAGTGGATGTGGAGGTGATTCAAAGGTCTTGGGACATCATGGAAATGATTCAAGAAGATTTTGGAAGGGCTCAGAGAAGTTGGGGCAGTTTCGCCAAAATTAGGGTTCACAGGCCTAGTCAGTACACAGGCCAAAACAACCGCTGAGCTTCGGAAGGTGATTCTGGGAGCTCCAGATGGATTTATGAGAAAAACAAAACATCTCTGGAAATATAATTCCAATCCCTACATGATGGTGAAATCATATTTTTCACAACACTTTGGCGCATTAGGTCTGCAGGCAGTATTTTCTCAGGCACAAGTGGAGTACCAAATCAAAAATCCATTTTTTTAGGGAATCAAATGGAACGAATCAAGACATTATACCCCCACCATTGGATTTAAAAGGCTATTTCATAGTCAGGATCATATAATTTTTTCCAAAAAATTCCATTGGGAGCTCAAGTTATCATAGTCGCAAGTTGTCCTCTTGAAGCAAGTTCGGGAGTTAGACAAATTTTGTGAGGACACGTGTAAGCTCTAGGAGGCTGGTGGGATTTTTTGTCCCTGAACAGTCCCTAAGGGTCAAGGACATCAACCTTGGAAAAATGTTCCCAGCCCCCATGTGACCTCTGAAACCCCATGCGACCATCAAGATTTCCAATTCAACCCCTGGGTGTAATTTGGAGCTCAAATTCCCTGTCGTCGGATCTCTGCCACATGTCAGCTCTAGGACCACCATGGAATTTGATGTCCCTCATATAGTTCAGGGACATCAAATCTTGAAAAATGTCACCCAGTCCATCTAGGAGATATTTTTGGTCACCCATGTGACCCACTTCTAGCCCCTCAAGTGTTGGTTATTTTGGAGCTCTCACCCCTACCATCAGATCAATGCCATGTGTCTCCTTTTTTCTCACCATGGAAACTGATGTCCCTCACGTCCCTTTGAGGTGAGGGACGTTGGGGACATAAAAATATTCCCAGCTCCTTGCCATGCATTTTTTGAATGTTTAAATCTAGCACTTAGTATTTTTTTCTCCCTCATTTCTCCTTCACAACTCCTCACCATGCCATGGCCATGTTCTTGCTTGTCCAGACACCAAGTCCACCATTTCTCAGTCCAAACCAGCACTGCCATGACTCAAAAATCCTCCAATCCCTAAAAATATGTAGGCCTCAGAGAAAAATGGATTGAAATTATGAATCACGAAGAGAAAACAAATTTTTTTCGCTAGATGACTACGAAGTCACCCAATCGGAAAATCCTCGTATCTTACAAAATACAAGTCGGATCAAGATGTCGTATTTTATAGACTACCAAATTTTTCAAGGTGATCAAGATGCAACAAATGGGAGGTCAAATGGTGCCCATAATCATTTGTTCCAACAAAATCCTCACTTCGTGCACCGGCTCACATTCGTCAGATTTCCCATCATTCTGGCAATGGAAACGAGCTAAAAACTTGCACACGAGCTCCAAATGAAAAACCTATCGTAATGGAGTTGTTTTTTTCGCAAATGGAGACAAAAAATAGACCTACAAATTTTGAGCTCCATTAATGGCCACCATGGCAGCTCCGTGCCCAAAGCCAATGCCAAGTTAAAATTTCAAAATTTATTTTCAATCATTCTAGTAGGAAAAATCAAGTGAAATTCGGAGGATGTGACTGCAACAACGAGCCGAATGCAAAAAAATATATACTTTGTCGCAAACTGAGCACTGGAAATCCACTTTCCAAAAATAGTAAGCTTTCCTACACATGCTTGCTATTTTTGGTAAGTCTTCATCAAAAGTGGCTATGGAAAAGGTAGTGTGCATTGAAGATCTCCAAGAAGCCAGAATGATTATCCAGAGTAGAAAATAGTGAAAATGACCACTTACTAAAAATAGTAAGTCCCTTATATGGGTGCTTACTAAAAATAGTAAGTCACCCCAAGAAGTGGTCAAAGCAAAGGCAGTGTGCATAGGATTGAATGAAGATTTTCATCACATCAAGATGATCAAGAAGAAGCAAGAATCACCTCTTACTAAAAATAGTAAGTCTCCCATTTGGGCATTTACTAAAAATAGTAAGTCACACTCAAAGAGTAGTTTTGGCACAATGGGACATTCAGAACTTCATCACATCAGAGCTTTCCATCAACGAGGATCATCATAATTCATCAGGGGAAACATCTTCTTGTCTTCTCTCTCTTCCCTCTCCCCCAACTTTCTCTCCCTTCAAATGTTCTAATTCTTTGTTGGGGTTTGCACTTTTTGATATGCCTTTAAGTCACCTAAAAGTGACTTTAGAAACATAATGTAAATTAAGTCACCTTGATTTTATAAAAGGGACTTAAATATTTTGTAGGAATATGAATAGTCTAAAGTTAGAAATAAGGCATATGGAGGGTCATGAAGAAGATGAGGAGTCGAGTCTACTCTATAAATTGTAAAGTCATTCCCATCTCAAAGGGTTGGCAATTGATCTTGTAAACTCAAGAGTGCATTGTACTTAGAGAAAGCAAAGGAGATAGCCATTTTCTTCTACTTTCCTCCACTCTCAAATTTCTTCCATTCCCACACTATGTACAACTTTGTTTAAGCAATCAAAACAAGGAGTTTCTATATTTCTTTGACTAAGGGGTTTCTTGATACTTTGTGATCAATAAATTCTATTTGGTCTTGTTGTTATTTGCATAGTTGTTTCTTCTCATGAATGCATGTGTTAAAATTTCTAACTAGTGTGTGCAGGAATCTGATTTTCTACCTACAACATTAGTTCTCCTACCTCATTTCTCACTCCCCTTTACCACTCTTCAGAAAAATTCTTCCCTAGCAAGATATTTCTAGCTTTGCCGCAGGGTCAATGGAGTGCCCCTGTTGGATCTCCAACCATAAGGCCACCTGGAAAATCCACCTTTACTTGCACATGCATATACGGTAGCTGAATCGGTTAAGTAGAGGGACTTAGATTCCCAGAGCGTTGGCAAGAAATCCACAAATTTTTCCACCTGACAAATTTTCTCACCAACAGTTTTTGGCGCCCACCATGGGGCAGATTTAGCAGCATCTACACCCAAAATATGACCACAAGGTCCAAAAATTCAAAAATTATAAAAATTTGAAAAAACCAAAAAAAAAATTCATGAAAAGCCATTGCTGAAAGATACACTATCAATTCTTGTATGTGACCTTTCATATTCCACAGTGTCTTTTCATATTCCCACTTCAAGAATTTCCAAAAGCTGGTTGAAGGAAGATACACTAGGTTGAACAGGTCGAGAGGTGGTGTTGATTCCAATTTTGAGGCTTTGCAAAATCAGCAAGAATGAATTAGAGATAATCCATACTTCTTCTCTCAAGCCTCCTCTTCATATGGCTCTTCAAGAAGTTCACTTGATAATCCTATCCAAACTTTTGTTGATACCCCCCCTTCAAATTCTCTCATTTTTCAATTACCCTTGAGCATTGAGTTCCCGAAAGAATAATAATTTAAAGAAGAATTTATAGAAGCAAGAGTTGAAGTAGAAGTAGAAACAAAAATGGAATATGAAGTAGAAATACCCAAACCCATTGTTCCATGGGGAATAAATACAGGCCCACTTGCTCTTGAACCTCCTCTTCATGATCTACCAACAAGTTCCTGCAAGAAATTTCCAAAGGTAAAAGGTGATGGCACATAACTCCCTGAAGAGAACATATCGGCCTTCACCACATCATGTGGGATTCTTGGTGTCTAACATGAAGATGTCGTTGTAAGATTGTTCATGGAGTCTCTCCAAGAAAAAATAGTAGAATGGTTCTACCTCCTACCTACCGAATCCATCACTTGTTGGAATGACATCAAAAGGAAGTTCGAGGAAGGATTCATATTTACTAAGGACTATCAAGACCTCCTTGTTCAATTGGCACAAATAAAGAAAGGATAAAATGAAACTATGAGAGACTCCATGGATCATTTGGACCAGTTGCTTCGTAAGATACTTGAAGAGGATTCACCATTTGAAAATAATGTCAAGAGATTCTTCATCAATTCTCAATCATCGGAGGTAGAATTTCTCCTACGAAGAGTTCAACCAAAGAACATTGTAGAAGCACAAAGGATGGACATTGAACTTGATGACAATCTCATCCTCTCTAGAAATATCAAGAATCCATCAAAGCGAAAGACACAATATCCTAGAGACGAGAGAACAGATCCATTACTGCAAAAAATGGTGAATGAGATGACATCATTAAAGAAAGAAATATTTGAATGAGTTTTGTCTCAAAGAAGCAACAGAAATCAGATTGTACGAGCACCCCGAAGGCTTACCTTGGAGGCCCCACATATCAATGAAAATTATAGGAGTAAGGAAAATGAAGAGGACCTTGAACCAAAAATTGAAGCTAGTGATTTCCTAAAAAGTGATGAGTTTAAGAACGATACACAAATCAGATTCTTTGAGTATGTTGGAGGTGATGAAGAAGATAAAGAAGATGCACCCAATTTCTCATGTGTAGTATTCACTCATTCTCAGTCTGATAAAGGAACATCTCCCTCCACTATTTTAAAGAAAAATAATATATTGAAGATCCTCTTGTGGCGACTCAGAAAAACAAAACAATTAGTCAAGGATCTCCGCTCCGACCCTCCATGGAGTCTGCATTGTTGAATCTTGATCCTATAGCAAGTAAGAAGGCTCCCGCAAACCCAAGTAAGTCTTCTGATGCCTCTTCCAAGTCTAAATCTAAATTTTCCCCTGTAAAATCTAGTACTTTGAAAGCTCCTAGTGTACCTTTCAAAATACCCTCCATTCCCCAAAAATCTACTCCTGCTTCCAAACCTCTCCTAAATAAAAAATCAGTCCCTTCATCACCTTCACCCACATCTGATCCTTTTGATTTCATAGAATATGCAAACAAATCCAAAGTCCAAATTACTGAAACTGAATATTTACATACTCATCTTAAACAATTTGAGAGGTTCATCTAATTTATCAGGAGTGGTAGTCTAACACCCAATGTTGTAACTTCTAGTTCCAAAGGCATGTTACCAAACCCACCTATGCCTCCCTCACATAACATGCTTTCCTTAAGTGAATCCAAGACTAACAAGGTCTATCCTTTCTATGTCTCCCTTCTTGTTGGAGAATATGTACTGAAAAATTGCATAAGCTCTTTAACCAAATTTAACGACCAAAATGTATGGCCCTAACTAGTTAGGCTCAAATTATCCTTTCTTGTCACGTTCCTTGGTGGTATTGAGCTAGTTTTCTTTGATAATAATATCTTTAACCTCAAATTCATGAGAGATAATGTGCTTGTTGTAGCTAGCTTTGATTTTATTTTGATACACTTTGAGGTGATCCAAAGCATGGAGGCATTTTCATCAAGTAACTTGAGCTATGCTAGTCTAGCTACTCTTTAATCCTCTTCATTATCTAGGTAATCTTTAAGGGATATTCGCAAAGAGGGAAGCTTGATATCTAAGGGAATAATAGCTTTAGTGCCAAACATAAGGGAATGTGGGGTTATTGTTGGAAGCACGATGATTGAGTGGGGGGTGAAACAATCCTTTAAAAATATTTACTTGAATTGTGTTTAACCATTCAACATTCATTATCCATTATGTGAGCATTAACAATTAACTTAGTAAACCATCAAGCAACACATGAACCATCAACATAAGCATGAAATGAGAGAGTACACAAGAACATTATATTTAAGTGGGAAGCCCTCAAGGGGAAGAAAACCCACTGAACCTTTGCATATATTATACAACACAAAGGAATTTTTTTAGTGAGGCACCAACCCCACAAGGAGCACCAACCCTTAGTTTAATAGGGAACTAACCCTACAAGGAGCACCAACCACTAGTTTAGTAGAGAACCAACTCTACAAGGAGGATATAGCCCCCTAAGATGAAAAAACACTAACTCATCCACCTAAAATGAATATAAATTAAATTATTTTTTGTTCCAAAAACTGATTATGATCACTTGTTTAGCTCCATCCACTCAAAACTCTCTCAAACTTCTCTCTTTCCTTCCTCGCTCACGAATGCACCTTCATACACTAATTAGGTCTAATGATCTTGATAACCTACCACTTTACTCTTCACAACTCTTCATTCCTCTTTTCGTATCTACCCTAGAACCCTCATACCTCTCCCACACTCCCCTTTAGCTTGCTCACATCTCCATCTTATGCACTAACTTAAATAAGAAAACACACTTCACCTCTATACGTGACTCATCCCATAAATAAACATAGGTCGGTCATGAAAAACTTAAGAAAATATTTACACCCTCATATAAATCACATCAAGAGACCATAAAGGTCATCAAGATCATGTCAAACACAAAACAACATTAAGCTTCTCAATTAGGCCCAAAACAAGGTCTTTATCTCCAACGCTCACATCATAAATTTTAAATGCATGAGATAGATCCACCATGATTCCAAAAAATCCATACTTATCAACAACAAAATTTCATACTCATCTACAAAATCAAATATTTTTGCACCATCTAACTTCACCAGGACACACTCCAATGTGCAAGCAACACTTCTTAGGTCTCAAACACCTAATTTACATTCCACAAGACCGAGAAAATTCACACCTCAAATCACCTTACCAAGGCACAAACAACACATCAATAGAAAGGTATTGATGTTAGGAATCTAAAAAAATCACAACATTTACCAAATCAAAACACAATATACAAGATTACCTCTATCTTTGAAAAAACTCAAATTTTCTTGTAACACTCAAGAACCAGTCTTGAGATAATCAACGTATAACACCTCAAAATTCACTTGCAGACACTTATACCACTTGGAAAACTTCAATAGAAACTTGATACACCTCCTCAAGCATTCAAAATCATGTCATATGGAGAAATTCACCTTTGCATACATGTTCCATCATACCTTCTTGGAAATCCTAATAGGGCTAATTAGGCCATTGGGGTTTAACACGAAAAATGTCTTACTAGATCAAACCAAGAGCTCAAATATGTCATATTAGACCTAATTAATTTTTCCAAGCACAAATATCCCTACTATACTATGCATTTCATCACAAGTGCCTTCATACCTCCATGACTAGTTTTCACCCTTTAGCCTTTAGTGGTAGGTCACATTGGAAGAGAGATATAACCAAATTCTTGCACAAAACTTTTCCAAATCACTTCATGGACACTTAAATCACATCCTAATATTTCCCCCACATCAGATATTTCATCGTGAAACCTACTACTCGTGTATGTAAAACAAAACTTCATAAAATAGGGGTTTTTATGTAGCATACCATCACTTCAAAAACCAACAAGAGCCCTAGATAATTTTATACATCCCTGAGTCAACATAATAGCTAAAGGCTAAAGGGTGAAAACTACAAGACTAGGGTTTTGACCTGATTAGATTCTTAACAATGGTTCACAAATGTCTGATGTCCATTTGACCTTTTTATTCTTGCTAAGTCTTCTTAACTCCATGCCCTATCATCCACAAAAGGCTCAGACTCCCATGCATAGCTCACACATGTGGGTGAGCATCCAAAGTATCCTATCAAGTTGGGAAATGCAGTTCTAAGAGCTTAGTAGAGATCAAAACACGTTTTCTTTCTTTCCTTTCAGATTCTTGACCTCAAACTTGGTCCACACCTCTGAAACAACCTCCTTGATGTTCTTCAATTTTTATCCATGCCTGCACACCCTAGAAACTCTCCATACACCATGAATTTCCCATGCATACATGCCTTGTCTTCATAGTTCTTGCTTCAAAGGACCTAGAACATACACCATACACCTAAATTATGGCCTTTTAAACCTGTTCTGCATCCTCACAACACCTTTCACATGCTTATACTGACTTACCTTGGCCTACTCTACTCCATACTTAACATTATGCATACACTAGATCTAAGACTAAGCCTATAATGGCTTGTTTCATCACATTACTTCTCATGAACTGACTTTTTCTTCACCTTGTGGACACCAATACACCTATGAAACATCTTATTGAACATGTAAGACACCATGAATACCTCTGACTACCTCTAGAGAACACTTACTACACCTTACTTACTTGAACCTTGTACTATACCATGCATACACACCTAGACACCATGTTACTTCACTACACTACCAATCAACCTTCACTTTTTTCATCTTACTTGACATCAATGAACATCAATGACAACATCATAAACTCGCCTATGCACCTAGATACCCTTTGAAAATAACGCCACTTGACATTAATGACAACAACAATGACACATTATCTAACAGTTGCACATGTAGGTGTGCAAATGGAAGTACAGTAATCCCATATGACATAATGGATTTGCAGGTGCCAATTATGATCCATTTTATTGAACACATTTTTCATAATGTGAACAAGTTTTTTTTTAGTGGCATTAAATTTCTCATTACATTGGGGGTAATAAGGGGTAGAGCACTTTTGACATATCTTAAAACATTGAAAAAGTGTCCTCACTTGCTTTTTTTTAAAGGATTTACCATTGTCAAATACAATAATAGAGGGGATATCGTAACGACAAATTATTTGGTTCATGATAAACTTGGATATTTGGGAACTGGTAACACAAGTGAGAGGAGCAACCTCCACCCATTTGGTAAAGTATTTAGCTGTGGTGATGATATGTTTATGGCCATCATATGAAGTAGGTGTGGGCTTCCCTATAAGATCGAGCCCTCATTTTAAAAATGGCCACGGTGTAGTGATAGGATGTAAAGATTGAGACAATGCATGGATTAAGTTACCATATTTTTGACATAAGACACATTTACGAACGTATTGGCAATAATTTGTTTCCATAGTAGGCCTATAATAGCCTACACGCAAAAGTTTTTAGCTAGAACCATGCCACTATTATGGGCACTGCAAATGACTTTGTACACCTCTTTGGTCACATAGATAGCCTCTTCTAAATTAATACATCATAAGAAAGTCCCATCATAGCCTTGACGATAGAGAGTGCCCCCAAAGAGGGTGTAGCACGCTATTCGTTAGATAAGGGTTCGTTTTTGTGAGTGGGAAACTTCAGGTGGGACGGTACCATCTTGTAAGTAAAATAAAAATATCTACGTCCAAGGGAAAAGGGACCAACAATGATCAACAAGGAATTGGTTGATTTGTTATGTGTTCATGAGACCTGTTAGAAGGTGGTTTGAATAAAGTACTCTTTCAGGCTATCTACTATGCACTTATATGGAATAAGCTTCTCATCTTTGACATTGTACTCATCATTCACTTGTTTGATGATTAGATGCGAGTCTCCTATAACCTTAACTTGTTTGTTATTCTATTTGATAACAAATTTTAAACTAGCAATGAGGGCTTCATACTCAGCAATATTATTTGTGCAAGGAAACCTAATTCTAAAAGCTCGTGGGATAAGATCACTAGTAGGGCTAAGATCACTAGTAGGGGTAATAAGGATGACTCATTCCCTCAAGCCATGAAATGTGAACGACCCATCAAAGTATATTATCTAGGTAGAAGATTCTTTGATATATAAAATTGATGCATCTAGCAAGTCCATACTTAGTGGTTTAATACCTGGTAATGGTGCTTCCGTTATTTGATTAAAAAGCACTTATCCTTTCAATATTTTTTGATTGACATATTTGATGTCAAACTCACTTAGTAATAAGATCCAATGGTTAGAGCATGTTTGGATATGAGGTGCTTGAGAGGGTTAACTTTGGAAATGAGTTTAGTTTTATTATTCTGTAAGTAGTGGTGATGCTTTTGACAGGTGAAGACAATGGATAAGCATGATTTATCAATTTACAGGTAGTTACACTCATAATATATGAGAGTGTGGCTGAGGAAATAGATGAATTTTTATTTGTGTTGAGTGTCATATTATGCTAAGAACACGCTTAGAGCAAACTAAGTAGCTGAGATAAAAAGCAAGAGCAGTTCACCTAAGGTAAGTGACATTAGGACAGGTGGATTTTCCAGGTATTGTTTCAACTATGCAAAGGCTTGTTGGCATTCTAGACCCCATTAAAAGTCAACATCCTTTTTTAGGATGTGGATAAAAAAATTACACTTATCAACTAGTTGTGAGATGAATCTATGGATAGCCTGGAACTTTCCTTACAAGTTTTGAAGTTGCTTAAGGTTTTTAGGAGGAGGCATCTCAGTTATAGTTGTAACCTTTGTCAGATCTACCTCAATTCCTCGTCTAGAAATAATAAAACCTAAATAGCTTACCTAATATGACACCAAACACACACTTTTTGAGATTTAGTATGACTTTGCACTCTCTAAGACATTCAAAAATGTAGTTGAGGACTGTGGAATGATTTGTATGTGTTTTTGATTTAGCAAAAATGTCATCCACGTCATCCTCTACAATGTGGTGTAGCATGTCATGGAACATAACGGTCATTACACATTGGTATGTGGCTCTCGCATTTTTAAGGCCAAAAGGCCTAACCTAGTAACAGAAGGTACTTCAAAGAGTAGTGAATTCAGTATTATATTGGTCCTCTTCAGCGATTTTGATTTGTTTAGAGCTAGAAAAACCATCCATAAGGGATAACATTTCATGGCCTGCAATAGAATCGACAATCATGTCAATATTAGGAAGAGGAAAATCATCTTTAGGGAATGCTTTATTTATATACCTGAAGTGTGTAGATCCTGATTCCAATTGGTTTCTTATGAACATGCACGATGTTAGAGATCTACTATGAATAATCAATAGGTCTAATAAACCCTACTACCAGCAATTTCTCAAGATCTTCCTTGAGAAAGAGAGCTACATGTGGATGCATCTTACACAATTTTTTCTTAATGGGCTTAACCAATTCATGAACAATTAACTTGTGCACAACTAAAGAAGGATCTAAGTTGGACATGTCCACATAGGACTAAGCAAACTCTCTAAGAAGCATAAAAAAAGTTTTATGCTCCTCTGAAGTAAGAGAAACTCCTAACTTGATAATTTTAGGTTGTTCCTATATACTTGTGTTAACATCAATAGTCTCTTCAAATAATAACTTGAAACCATACTCCATACACATATGATCAAGAGTTAGGTTGAGCTCTTCCTTTATTGGGGTCTCAATGACATTTTCACCAATAGAATTATCACTTATATAATCCATTGTTGTTTTTCACATTGTTTGGTCACAAGTTCCTCAAAGAGGTTTTCACTATGGGACTTCAGTTTTCTATTTTGAGGATTTTTGGAAGATATTTTGGCCTCTCTTTATTTTTATTGACCATAAAACTTAGCCTCCTCCCCAAAATACGTACATGTGTCGAGGTTAATAGATAATCCTTTCTTATGATCCCCAACATGAATATCATCACGTAGCCCCATAAACTCTATGACCACTTCCTCATTCTAAAATAAATCGATTGGTATGTGCCATTGTTGGTCTCAATCAATAAGGGATGGGTGTACAAGATCTAGTTCAGTAGTGGAGGGGGGTAGGGTTAAAATGATAGTATTGAAAAATATGTTTGTGGAGGCAAGGTATTTGTAGAGACTACAAGAGGACCCTGGGTTGGTGTCGTAATTAGAAGAACTATCTTTGCATTTAGAATAGGTGACATCAACTTACATAGGTGGTTCCCCATAAGGTTTAATACCAACGTCATATCTATCCATCTTTTCATGTGTTGGAAGAGGTTCCCGCACACCTTGTTTATGTAACCTGCACCTATAACCTTGGTAATCCATGACATACACATCTTGTTAGGGATAAAATATTCCAGGGATTGATAGCAGGGGGGCATCTTCTCATCAGGTGATTTTGATGTATAGGTTCTATCCAAATGTTCATTCACTAAGTGACCATCAGGGATGAATTTGTCGATACTGCAAGGCACCTGAGTTCTTTGCGGCTGAAATTTGGGCCTACCACACATTTTGGATGATATGGGAAGGTTACATATAAGGAGGGAATGCTAGAGCTCGTATTCTCCATAGCCGATATGAATGATTTTCAATTTGGATTCCCATGTAGAAAAAGGGGATGTGGATGTATAATTACAACTTTCATGAGCTTGAAGCGTATCAAGATTTATATGAGATTCAAGGGCCTCTGACTCAAGTTCCACAACTAATTTTGTGGGAGCACACTCATAAGTTATTTGGTAGTGGTCAACCAACACTCTGTAATAGGAAAAGGGTTGTGCTTCACTTGCAATTGTAATCTCTTGTCCTTGGTAGTATATGTTAATATATTAGTGAAATGTGGAGGGAATGAACTACATGCCATGGATCGATGGGTGACTGAGGAGAATAATATTACAGGGAAGCTCCAAGTTAATGACATGGAATCTTGTTTCATGTATAATAGGCCAAAATTCCATAGGTAAAGTGATTGTGTTCACTGAATGTCACTCTGCATTATCATAAGCCTTAATGGTGATCACATTAGGCTCAAGTTCTGTATTTGTGTGTCCCAATTATTTAAAAATATTTAGAGTACATATGTCAAGGTTAGATCCATTATCTACATATACCCTTTTAACCTTTTTATGGATAATGATAACTTCTATGTATATAAGGGGAGATTGTGTGTATGACTATCTATTAGAATCTCATTTTGGATAAAAATGATTTGGTAGGATGGGGTGATTTGCGCAACCAAGGCTTGGAAGTGTAAAGTTTCAATGTCTATGGGAACTCTTGAATCCTAGAGGGTCTTATAGAAGATTTCTTGATGAATGATAGATGTTTTAAGAAGATCCAAGATAAAAATCTTGGTCGTTGTCTTCTCAAGTTGTTATAAGAGATCGTAATGACTATATAAAGGAGTAGACAAAGGGGGTCCTAAGACAACAAGGTGACTGCGTTGTGTAGTAACAACACACTCTTGAGATTTGATTCAAATGGTAATAAGATGGTAGGTAATAGGATGAATATAGTGAAAAAGAGAATTGAATGGATGGGATGTTTGAGAAACAACGTGGTTGGTACTTTTACCTTGTGAGGATCGATCTCGATTTGGCTTCATTTCCACTTGTTTATGTTTCAGGAAAGGTTCTTTGTAGAGTCATAACCGATTATTGGATGATTTTTTGGGGCGTCAAGCTCAATATCTCCTTGATATAGAAGATCTTAAATGAATTTTTTTAATTTCATACATCAATATTTGTTGTGACCTTTGACACGATGATACTCACAATATTCATGGTCTTTGTACCATGATGGTTTGGGTGCATCATCCTTGAAAGGTTTGGTGTTTGGAAATTTGACCATATTGGAAAAATCAAGTTGTTTAAGGATCGATGATAGGGACTCAATAAGTGGAGTGTATTCACTTCGTTTAATTTATGGTTTAAGTAGTCTGTGTACGAGGTATAGGTGTGGGGTGTTCTAGACTGTTTATACATGTTTGAAATCAGTGATCTCATCACCTATGACATTCTTATTCTTATTGAAGAATTTAGGTTTTTCCATAGGTTGTGTTGTAATATTTGTGAAAGGGTTTTAGGACCCCTTTGGCTAACAAGGCATTTTCAATTTGACTATTTTTTTAGATTACTTCTTAAAAGGTGCCCACATAATGCATTTGCAAATGAAAGGTGATTTCATGATGTAAGTTTGGCACAAAAATACTCACAAGTTGTTTATCAAGGATGGAACAAGGGTAGCAGCTAGCAAACCCTCGCCATCACTATAGGAAAGCAATGAAGTACTCATTATTACATTGTTTGGCGTTACATAGGTCTAACATTATGATATCGCTCTCCATATTGAATGAAAAATGGTGAACAAAATTTTTAGGTAAGTCCGCAAAAGTGAAGATAGACCCTTTCAGGAGATGGATAAACCATTTGAGTACTTTGCCCCCAGGACTCCATGGAAAAAAATGAATAAGATAATTATCACTATAAGTAACTTCCTAACATGCCATGAAGAAGTCTTTCACGTGACCGTAAGGGTCACATTTACCACATTATTTATCAAATTTTGGGCAATCAAAGCTAGGTGGAAAGTGGGTATGCAAGATCTCCTGATAAAAGGGGTAGGGACATAGTTCTTTGAACTGATACTTCTTATTACATTATATATTTTGGCGATTCAAAACTTTTGGCCAAATGATTAGTTCCCACATACCCGAAACAAAAAACCCCGAAATCTTGAAATATTAAGGGATCTTAAGTCTACGTGGCAAGTGAGAACATGGTTGATAAGCACTGCTTGAATTACAACGTTGGTGGGATTGGGTTGTTGATGAGCACATGAGAAAATGAATAGAGGACAGCTCACCGTGCACATGAAGCATGAAGGTTAAACACGAAGTCTGAAAGATGGCTCCACGTGGTGAGAATTGGCCTCACTATGACATGAGCCCGTGAACTAAGTGGCAAAGAGGAGATCTCATCCCGTGTATACCAAGCGGTGAGACATCGAGCAAAAGGTATTGGGGTTGAGCTGTTAGATTTGGGCAGAGTTTGGGATCTACAAAAATGAACTCAATTTGGGAGGTCTATTAAATCAGAGGTCCACAATAAAGAGATCAAATGTGAAGTGATGGGGGTGGTGGGGATGCTCAATAAATAACGTAGGTACATAAGTGATTTTTGGGATCCAAAATGTAACCTGCCATCTAATGCAATATAGGGAAAGCATGAAGTCTAATGGTGGGAAAAGAACTCATTATGGAGCTTGGTGAAAATAGTGTTAGGCGGTGGGCGGTGAGTATGCAACCTGCCACAGAAATAAACAATGGAACTCACTCAACTCGCTGAGTAGCTCGACGAGCCAACTCGCTAGTCCAAACACAACACAGTGAACTAGAATAAACACAATCACCCCTTCATTAAGGAGCCATAACTTGAGCTAGGAGTGTCGAAACCTCACAAAATCATAGTCATCGGAGAGGTAAAAATGAGGGAAATAAAATGGAGACCTGAAAATGTATTTTATGAGGTTTTGTAAACCCCAAAATCGTAGAGGCCCCCAAAACCTGAAATAGCATAACTTTGGCTTCAGATGTTCATTTCTCGTAAGAGACCAGTCATCAAAATTGTGAAGAGAAGATTTACATAATAGAATCATCAAATATTGGGATTTTGGGGGTTATGTACCTCTTAAATTTTGGAACAATTAACAGTGCCCCTTGGTAGGTGAAGGCCATTAATGGAGGTAGGTGAAAAGATAGGGTCATCATGAAGCTACAAGAGATAGACTAGACCCAGGTGCAATCAAAAGCAGGCTAGTTTATTCAAACACAAGGCAATGCCATTAATGAGGCTAGATTTTGTAGATCATCTAAGAACTCGTGAAAAATTAAATAATTAATTTTTATGGGTTTTGGACCAATTTCAGGATTTTTTTCCTCTCTCTCCTCTCCTCAATTTCTTCTATAAATATTGTAAGGGGTTACACATGCAAAGGGTTGATCACTTTTCTTCTCCCATGCACCCCATTCCTCTTGGGGCTTCAAGCCTTCTTCAAATCATTATAATGGATTCATGTCCCTTTTTGCTAAAAGTAATGTACTATGTATATTCATGTGGAGCAATAAAATCATGTCTATGTTGATCACTTTAACCTCTCATGATTGATTGCCTTCATTTTACCTCTCATTGTGCTTACAGGATCTATTTTTACTCTCTTTTCCATTATGGGTTCAATGGTTGTGCTTATCACGAATGAAGATTGTTTGCATTTCAGGTCTGTGTTACATCTGCCCAACCTCCCCTTAATGTGTTGGTGGAACTTGGGTTTGTGTTTCGTTTATCTAACCTCCCCAGGATTCACCGTTTCTCCATTTTTCAGGGCTTGGGAAGAGTGATTAACAATCCTTTCTTGGTGTATCACCGCTCGTAGTGTAGGTTTCTTTCATGCAATCCTTCTTTCCTTGCCACCTTAGAAGTATTAGAATAGGATTAGTTTGTAGTTTTTACTACATTAGGAGTAGTTGTGGAATGTAGGTTAGAAGCAAGAACCATCCTTCTCTGGAGAGTTGTCTGAATTACAAGGTCCCACACTTCACGAAAACTCCATGCTTGGAAAATCACACCAAATTCCCCATTCAGAACCAACCATCTGGGGGGTGCTATGATTTTTCTTAAACAATCAGATTTTCGGAAGTCTGAGCTCATCAGGTTTTAGAGGTTCTTTATTTATGATTTTAGGAACTTGAATTTTTTGGAACATTTGTTACTCAGCCTTTGTAGAACAAAGTTCCAATGTTTCAAAGGTTTTAAAGCTGATTTTCAAAGTGTGAGTCCCGACTTCAGAACTTCGGGTTTCAGATTTTCGGTTCCAGGATAGTTTATAAGATGTTTTGCAGGCACACACTTCCACTCTGAACTCCAATTTCTTGATTTTTTCAATAGGGAAAATGTCTAGTTCCTCATCCAATGGAAAAGACAATATGAAATATGATTACTAAGGGGTGTCACCCACTTCTAGTATCTCTTCTAATGTAGAAAATATTAGAGATACAGATTTCGAACATGTACATATGTCTAAATTTTGGGAAATAGTAAATGTCCCAAACAAGAAACCATAGATGGAAGCTATTTATAATAATGGAATTCCCCTTGTGATTGTGTTTCCCTAATCCACGCAATGTCCCAAATTCATGTTTGACGCAACATCTCATTTTGACAAGGTTCACGCACCATAAAGGATGATGATGGCATAGTGGTAATCAGGGAAGATAGTGATTTCTTTGAGGACCTCCTAAAACTCTTAGACGTTGAAGAATATGCCAAGATCTCCCTGGAGTTTTCTATAGAGCATTGGTTTGCAAAAAATGACACTTGCACAAGGGTTGTTAACAAAAGTGTGACAAAATGTCCACAATTATTCTTTTTCCTAAGTTAGATTGAAAGCAAGAACTACCACCTAAAATAGTTCCCTAACCTAGCTAGAAACAAGAAAAGAGTACCATCAAGATGAAGAAATGAACAAGGCCTACACTAGCATCATAACTTTGAAATAATGAAATCAAACATAATGCAAATCAAGAACTCTATTCTTCTAATTGCCTAATTAAATCAAGTGGACCTATGTAGTCCAATGGACAATCAACAATATTGCTTGCTTTGATCCTTCAAGGATGCTTGGGTGTGAGGCTTAGCTCTTCAAGATGGATGATGGAAGGGCTTGAGAATGGCAAAAGGCTTTTAGTGCAAGACTATGTGCTTTCTTTTGCTTTCTCAAGGGAATTAGGTGTAGGTATAAAGGTAGAAGGAGGGCTCCTTATATAGCCCAATGGATAAAGGAAGCACTTCATCCCTTTGCATGTGGGATAAAGGTAAAACATGATTAGGAATGGATAAGGTTGCTTTATTAAAGGTAACCTTACTTTAGAAGGGTTTAATTTATGCTTAGCAAGTCATGGGAGTTGGGGGGTGCTTTAATTAATCAAAGGTGATTAACTAATAGGTAGGTGTAAGCTTATAGAAGCCAATTAGAGGAATATTAGTACGATTTAGGCTATTATGAGGGGATTAAATCAATTAAATATTGATTTATTAGTTAAATGAAGTGGAAGGCTAATTAATTAATAATAATTAATTAGTCTGGATAGACAGGGTAAATAATTAATGGAAGGTCGTTAATTAGGTTGTTAGCTGGATAGGTGACTTAATCAATTAGCGTATTGTAATTAATTAATGACAATAAGAGGGAATATGAGCGCTTTTGACGATATGTCGTCGATTTGCGAGAAAGGGGATAATTAGCGCAATTTAAGTATTTAAATTTCTTGGGCGTAATTATAGGTGTCTACATTTGCCCCTCTTTGGGGTGGCGTAAGTGACGCCACTTCAAAGATAGTAGATGGAAGAAAATTTTGAAGGGATAGAAGAAAAATTAGTAGGAGGGAGAGATGCCCCCTCGAGTGTCGATGGGGTGATGAAAGAAGCCGATCGACGATCGAAAAAGGTGAGAGATAGGAAGAAGAATGGGGAAGGGGTAGGATGCCCCGATGAGAGAGAAGATTAGGGGTGAAAGGGAAGTGATGTAGAAGAAATATGGAGGAGGGGAGAGAAGAGCTTAGCCTCTAGCCATTGTTTATTGGAACAATTTGGATGTCATCATATTGCCACAAGAGCTACGTCATCGGTCCTTATGAAAAATATAAGCATACGACAAAGGTAGAATGACATGAAAAGCCATACTATGAACAATTGTCCATTGTTGAAAATACCAACTCCATGTAACATACAACAATGTAATGCAATACGAGAAGGAAACAAGCTCATTTAACAGGGAAAACAAGTACGAACGCACATATCCAACCCAACAATGGTCAAGACAGTTGTACAAATGTTTTGTTATCAGTGCTGAAGAGATCCACAAGTTCGTGATTGATGACAAGGGTTAAAAATGATGCCCCGAGCAAGGATACATGCAAGGGGAAATGAAAATGGACATGGGGTCCATGAAAAGCATTTGTGCGCAACGAAACAGCACCAGGCAACAAACGTGCCCCAGAGTACAGACGAAGCAAGCAGCTAGCTTTGTGAATGGTTGTGAATCCGGTGATCCACGAGTCATATTAATCAGGGAAGATGTGAGACAAACCAACATGATATGGAGAAAATACCATGTGAAGACACAAGTTTCAGCTGTAATAAGCAAGTTACCATTTTTGTAGGGTTTTTTACTTTTTTAGGATTTTTTTGAAAAAATTTGCCCTATTTTTGGATTTTTGACATATATATTGTTTTTATTGTTTTTGCTTTCCAAATTGTGGTGAACAGTAGAAGAAAATAGAAGAAGAAAGCGAAGGGCCTAGGGGCAACAGAAAGTGCCCTAGGTGGAAGAAAGAAGAAACAAGTGACAAATAATGTCCTTGTTTAGTGGAAAAATTAAGAAAAAGTAATTATTTGAAAAATAATTATTTACGAGAGTGTGGAGAAGAATAAAAATCGCCAGGGAGCAATAAAATTGTCTGAGGGAGAAGAAAGGGGTATCAGACAGCAAAAAATGCCCCAATACGGTGAAAAATAAGAAAAAATAATTATTTAATAAAAATAATTATTCCATAGTGAACAGAGGAGAAAATGGTGATCGAAACGGGCCTCCCGGCCCTCCTGACGGTGAAAAATGGGTTAATATACCCCACCAGGGGGGGTAAAAACATCGCGACCAATTCATTTTAACCGAGCTGTTTAGAAATTTTACCGGGAGGCTCTGATACTGAGGAGAACCATGGTGATCGCATGAGACAGATTGAGGTGCGTAGATGCAGTCCGGGGGTACTAGTGGCACGCAGACGATGGCCCCTTTGTGAGTATCGAACCCTAGCCTAGTGATTTTGGTCATTAATGCATTAAATTAGGCCTTTAGCCCTAAGAAATCACGTTAGCACACCTGCGCATAGGCGCAAGCATCGGATAGGAGGCACAAGTATCCTTTGGGGGCACAGGTGTCATTTTGGGGGTGTATGCGCCAAAACATATATGCACACACGCGCAGGCACAGAAAGCACACACTCACATGCACGTGCACACACAAACACATGTGCGCACATGGGAAACAAGGCACACATGTGAAAAGCGTGGTGTAGAAATGAAAAGGTAGGTGCACACACACAGGAGCGTATGCATGCAAGCACAAGCACCAAATGTGTGGTGCACACGCCAAAAAGGAGCACACAGGCACCTGAAAGAGGGCGCAAGTGCCAAAAGACACATGTGTGCAAGTGCATGTGCCAAAAAATGAGGTGCACACACCCAAAAGGGCATGCAGGCACCCTAGACAGGCGGAGAAAAGATAGGAAAGTGTCAAAAACATGACACTTAGAAGAATTTTTAGGATTTTTGGGTTAACCCTAAAAGGGGAGATAGATTTTTAGAAGAAATGTTAGGAACTGACTAGCACCATGTTATTTTGTAGAGACGATTACCAGTTTTACAGATGCGGGAGTGACATACCCAGATAGCAGAGCTAGAGGGTAGTATGCACCGGTACGACCGGGGAGCCATGACGATACTTCTTGAGGTGGTGGGGCTAGGCCCCGTGTCTCAGATGCCTTCCATCATACTGGATCATGGCCTATTGACTGCACTAGCCGAGCGATGGCATAGCGAGAGTCAGTGCTTCAGACTACCGACAAGAGAGATGACTGTCACCATCGAGGATGTATGGCGGATTCTTTGCATGCCGATGATGGGCACCTTGATCGAGTAAAGTGTTGATGCAGGGCTGATTAGAGCAGCTTGCAATGCCCTTTTTGGTGTTGATGATATACCACACGACGGGATGACCATAGCTTTGCACAAGTGTATCTCTAACCCCACATTGCATCAGGGGCCTCTCTACATCATGTCTCTTATCAGTGGGTTCTTACTCACTGATAAGACAGGGACCTCATTCCTGAGAGGACTATTACCCTTGGTTCATGGCATCTATAGCGGCGAGAGATATTGTTGGGGGCAGTGCATATTGGCCCACCTATACTAGGATTTACATTTGATCACATACCACGGTCAGAAGACTATGGGTCTAGCCTCCTTATTACAAATATGGTCATGGGATCATATTGTGATCGGACGCCCCGTGGGCACTTTGCGTGTCTGAGATCCTGAGGAGCCATCGTACATGGCATGGGTAGCAGATGGTGGGGATGTACATGGCCATCTTAGCAGCCTATTCAGATATAGGTGAGAGTTTGATGAGCTAGTAGAGATAGATGTCATCTGGTGGCCATACAGGCATTTCCAGTGGCCAGAGGATGCCACAAAGCTCAGCGTGTGCCTGGTGGAGCATTTTATCATTGGCAGCCGCAGTTATATTATGGAGTTGTATCGAGTAGACAGGTGCCAGCGGCAGCTTGGTAGGGTACAAGGGGTTCCCCTAGCCAGATATATGGCATGCATGTAGGGATTCAGAGAGGTAGACCATGGGGCCTTGCATACTGGTGGCCTGAGCTAGGGTGAGTTTCACGCAGGTGGTCCCACAGGTATGGGACCCAGTACGATAGGTGCAAGATCTAGGGACCACAGCCAACTATGCAGCTTGGTATGCTACAGTGTTACCCCAGTGTCTCACCATTCCAGAGGAGGCTTGGGCAGCAGGCACTCACCCACCTGTAGAGATATGGCATGGTGCAGAGTGCAGGGCGAGGGCAGTGGCATAGGGGCCAGACCCAGAGGATCCTTTCGATGGTATGTCACATGATGGGCAGGGTGCCTCACAAGCACAGGGACCGATGCCGCAAGGCCCAGTACAGGCAGCAGTGCAACCCTCTAGAGGTAGGGTCCTAGAGCAGGGAGAGTCATCCAGAGCACCTCAGGGACCAGTCCTTGAGGCACAGACAACCTCCCAGCCAGTGGCACAGATAGCCACAGTACAACTGTAGTTACAACAGGTCATAGCCGAGAGAGACGCGGCTAGAGCAGAGAGAGATGAGGCTCAAGGCTGGTGTGTGACTACCACAACAGAGTGTGATGAGGCCTGAGCTCACATTGTTACCTTACTTTCAGAGCGGGATCAGGCTCAGGCCCAAGCTAGCCCAGGAGATGATAGAGTGGCATGGTGGAGCTAGATTCAGGAGACAACGGCACAGGGGGCTCAGATATTGAGCCTTCTTCATCAGTCCCAGTCAAGGTGTGGATGGTTGTCGTGCACCCAGAGAGATCATGTATATGCACAATCACAGGCACTCCTTGCACAGAGGGACCAGGCCCACACTGAGCTGCAGACTATTACTACAGAGAGAGACCGAGAGGCTACTTCCTCTAGATAGGCCGAGGCAGACTTGGGCCAAGTGATAGGCGAGTGAGATACTACCCTTCAGGTAGCACTCACCTCCATAGATGCCGACCTGATATGTGATGCCACCAGGCTTGGTGGTGAGGCCTTATTTTATAGGACTGCCTATTACAGGGTAGTTCCTCCAGAGCAGTGGAGTATCACTGCCACGATAGTCAGGGTCGAGCACATTAGGCTCTCGATCACGGAGATCAGGCCAGTCCACTAGATCAGTGAGACAACCCATACCAGAGCAGCCAGTTGGACTAGGACCATCTCAGCCTCTAGTGTTCCATCGACCATATGATAGATCTAGGAGCCCCGGCGAGGGTGAGAGATATGGTTGAGATCAACATTTTTGTTGTATAGATTATTTGTATGTATGCCTCTTATGAAGGCCAATTTTGATGTACAGTCTTGTATACTTGTATTTTGATGATGCCTCATGATGAAGGCTTGATTATTTCTGATACATGCCCCTTTTTTATGGCATTGTGTATCGATGATGTATCATGTTGAGTACCGATTTGGACATAGTGTATACTTGTATAGATATGTAGACATTTTTGATGTAGCATCTTTGTACACCTCAGCTGAAGGCATTTTTGATATAGAGCACTGATGTGTATCCATTTTTGATATAGATGTATATGACACACATGTATATATATGAGGATTACTTTTTGGGCTCAGATACACATGTTTATGAGATGATGTAACTTTATTGTTTTTGTGTCTTGATGCATGTGACACGAGTGGGCATAATTTTATGTTGTGAAATACCCTTTTTCAGAAATTACTCTATGTCAATTCTCATTGCACGTTGTGTGTTTTGATTCAGCACTTATAGATGTGGTATGATGTTATTATATTTTGTATTTTGTATGTATCTGATTTCGATGTTTGATGTATACATGTACTGTGGATGTTAGATGATAGATCCTTAGATGATATCAAATGCATTTCTCATGTGTTATTGTAGATGTATATGGACGGGATGATATGATGATATTGGTGTGGGAGGGGATATATTTTTGATCATGTGCAACCCCTCTTTCCCCCATTGATGATACGATATGTGATGATTAGCTTAGCATACATGCATGATGTAAAACTTAGCATTTTGTTTATATATGATGTATAGATGATGTTAGATGTGATGATAATGATGGTAATGTGATGTTATGATAACAAAACAATACACATGCAATAAATTACAACCAAATGCTAACAAAGAACACCAGGAGATAATACAATACACCATGATTCACCATGATTTATTAACATATAATAAAAAGAATCAAATGCTAATAAAGAACATAATGAATTAACACATTACATCATGATTTTTCTAAGATTCACTAACATGCAAAAACATGTGTTTTTTGTAATATGTACAAGCAAGAATAAATCTAATCTAAGCAAGAAAAGATGAATCCTAACAAAGTATGCCCAAGAAACAAACAACCCAAAAAGTAACTATACAAGCAATAAACAAAGCAATAAACAAGATAAAGCAAGATGTAAGTAAATGCTTTTGTAGGATTTGTTTTCATGCAACAAGCTATTGTTTTTAGTTGTTTTCAAAAAAATTTCTAGCATTAGGTTTATGCAAATAATTTTCTATTGATTTTCTATTGTTTTTGGTTTTTGTAAACAATTTTCTATTGAAAACAATTTTCTATTGATTTTTGGTTTTTGTGAAAAAAATTTCTATTGTTTTTGCATTTTTGTGAAACAATTTTCTATTCTTTTTGGTCATTTTTGAAACAATTTTCTATTGTTTAGGTTTTTGTGAAATAATTTTCTATTGTTTTTGGTTTTTCTTTTGAAACAATTTTCTATTGTTTTTGGTTTTTTCTAACATTTTTCCAGAGCTATGTGCAAGTAACCAAGAAAGTGTGGATGCCCCCAGGAATTAGATGGGGAATATACAAGGGTTCAGAAGCCACGTAACATTATAAACAAGAAGGTGAAGTTGTTGAATTTTCCCCTAGTGTAAGATGGGAAATAGCGAAAGACCATACCCCTCACAGACGAATAAAAGAAGGCAAAGCCGGATCAAGGCTTGATAGGATGGGGTGCATAGGGAATCTTGAAGGCAGAAAAAGGGCTAGACCAAGGAAAATGACCCTCCAGATGTAGGAAAGCTTGTGAACAACGAATCCTCCCGAGGTGCCGGAACCTGGTTTTCACCCAAGGACTTGTCCAGAGTGCCATAATTGTGGTTTTCACTAGCGGACAATCTGTTTTCTCTTTTTATTTTTTTTTATTTTTTTTATTTGTTTGTATTTTTGATCATTTTTATTTTCTCACCTCCTTGCATGTGCATGTTTAAGCATAGAACCGCTTAAGATGCATGGTTGTTCATGGGCTCCCGGAGCTCATCACCATTGGGGTGAGCTAGTTTGTATGCCCTTGTGCCGTACTTGGTGACTATAAAATAGGGTCCCAACCAATGTGGTTCGAACTTCCCTTTATTTTCTCATTCTGCTCTGGTGTTGAATTGGTTCTCCTTCATGACTAAATCACCAACCTCAAACTGACGAGGGATGATTCTCTTGTTGTAGTTTCTGGAGATTATGTGTTGATACACTTTCAGGTGATTAAGAGCGTGGATGTGCCTCTCATCTAGGAGCTCTAATTCAGCTAGTCTTGCCACTCGATAATCTTCATCCTTATCCAGATAGTCCCAAAGAGAAATTCTCAGGGATGGAAGTTCGATCTCTAAAAGGATGATAGATTTTGTCCCGAACACTAGGGAATATGGTGTCACACCCGTAGGAGTGCGAATGGATGTTCGGTAAGACTAAAGGACTGGATGGATTTGTACGTGCCAATTTCAACCTGTTTTATTGACCATCTTCTCCATTATCCTTACCAAAGTCTTATTGGTTGCCTCAGCTTGTCCATTACCCTAAGGGTAATATGGCGTGGACCATTTTAACTTGATTTGGAACTGTTGACAGAGATCTTTCACAGTTTTTTTTTAAATGACTTCCCATTATCTGTAACGATGGTTGTGGGAATACCATATCTACAAATGATGTGATTCAGGATAAATTTAGAAATCTGGGCTCCTGTGACATAGGTTAAAGGGACAGCCTCCACCCATTTTGTAAAGTATTATGTAGCTGTGATGATATGTATATGACCATTAGATGAGGTATGAGTAATTTTTCTTATTAAGTCAAGTCCCCACTTGGAGAATGGCCATGGGGTAGTGATAGGTTGCAATGGTTGCGACAGAGCATGAATGAAATTTTCATACTTCTGGCAAAGTATACATTTTCTGACACAATTACAACAATCAGTTTCCATGGTAGGCCAATAGTAACCTACTCTTAACAATTTCTTAGCCAAGACCATTTCGTTGGTATGCACTCCGCACACCCCTCCGTGCACTTATTTGATTGCCTGGATTGACTCCGTCACATCCAGATAACGTAACAAATTCCCATCGTAGCCATGACGATAAATTGTACCTCCCAAAAGGGTGTAATAGGCTATTTGATGAATCAGGATTTGTTTTTCAGAATGGGAGATATCAGGAGGGAATGTGTTGTCCTTAAGATATGTAAAGATGGGTTCGTACCACGGGGAATTGAGACCAACAACATCACAAGCCAGGTAAGATTCGGGCATGTCATACACGGGTTGGCATAGATTTTCTACAAAGAATGACATGTCATTAATCCCTGGTGGAATACGAAGCATAGATCCCACTGTTGCCATGGCATCTGTCGATCTATTCTGCACTCTTGGGATTTATTCAAAGGTAATGCACACAAAGGACTCCTTTAGAGTTTCCACTAACTTTTTGTAAGGTATGAGCTTGTCATCCTTAACCTTAAATTCATCATTAACTTTTTTGATGATTAACTGTGAATCACCTACAACTTCGACATGATGAACATTTCACTTGGTGGCTAGCTTTATTCCCGTAATAAGTGCCTCATATTCTACAATTTTGTTTGTGCAAGGGAAGCCCAAGTGAAAATCTTGCGGTATAGTATCGCCAAAAGGAGTAATAAGGACCACTCCTACACCTGAACTATGAAATGTAAAAGATTTATCAAAATGTATCTGCCACACGACAGATTCTTCAATGTAGATCAAGGAGGCATCTGGCAGGTCCAGATTCAAAGGTTCCATGCCTTACAAAGGTGCTTCTGCTAGCTGGTCCACAAGTACTTGTCCTTTAACCGATTTTTGATGGACAAATTCTATGTCAAACTCACTGAGTAGAATGATCCAATTAGCCATTCTACCTGTGAGGGTAGGTTTAGACAATAAATACTTGAGTGGGTCAACCTTGGATATTAGCTTGGTCTTAGTATTCAACAGGTAATGGTGAAGTTTTTGAAAAGTAAAAACAACGGCCAAGCAAGCCTTTTCAATTTGAGGATAATTGAGCTCATAGGTGATGAGGGTGCTACTAAGATAATACACCACTTTCTCCTTATGACCAAGGTCGTATTGGGTGAGCAGCGCACCAATACCAAATTGCATAGTGGAAATATAGAGCAAGAGTAGATCTCTAGGAGTGGGAGGCATGAGGATAGGTGGATTAGCCAAGTATTGTTTAAGCAAAGCAAAGGCTTGTTGTTGCTCAAGTCCCGAGATGAAAGTGACATCTTTTTTAAGCAAGTGGGTGAATGAGTGACATTTATCTGTAAGCTAGGAGATGAAGCAAAGAATGGCTTGAATTTTCCCCTGTAAGCTGCGTAGTTGCTTGATATTCTCAGGTAGAGGCATTTCAGTGATAGCAGACACTTTAGTAGGGTCTACCTCAATACCTCGTCTTGACACAATGAAGCCCAACAGTTTCCCTGATAGCACACCAAAGAAACACTTCTTTAGATTCAGCCTGACTTTGTATTCACGCAAGCATTCAAAGATACGCCGCAAAATGACAGGATGATCCTCTCTTGTTTTAGACTTTCCCAGGATGTCATCCACATAGTCTTCCATGATATCATGAATCATATCATGAAAAATTATTGTCATTACCTATTGATAGGTAGCTCCTACATTTTTAAGGCCAAATGACATTACCTGATAACATAAGGTGCCCCAAGGGGTCGTAAAAGTTGTTTTGTGCTGGTATTCTTTAGCTATCTTGATTTGATTATATACTGAAAAGTCATCCATGAGTGATAGCATCTCGTACCCTGCTGTTGAGTCAACAATCATGTCAATATTGGGCAGCAGAAAATCATCTTTAGGGCAAGCTTTATTGATGTCCCTAAAATCTGTGTAGATTCGGATACCGATAGGTTTTTTCGAGATAGGAACAATGTTCGATATCCATTCAGAATAATCAATTGGCCTGATGAATCCTGCTACAAGCAATCTTTCCAACTCTTCTTTAACCAACAGGGCCACTCTTGGGTGCATCTTTCAGGGCTTCTGTTTGATAGGCTTAGTGTCTGCATGCACGACTAGGTTTTGCACAACCAAATTCGGATCTAAGCCAGGCATGTCTTTGTAATACCATGCGAACACATCAATAAACTCTCATAGTAGCATAGTAAATGTCTTTTGTTCTCTAGCCAAGAGTGATGCTCCCAATTTTACTATCTTGGGATCCTCTTTTGTACCAATATTGACATCAATGGTTTCTTCAACTAGCAATTTTGATTAGTCCTCCATACGCGTAGGATCTGGAGGTAGGTTAAGATCTTCATCCAAGGACGTCTCCATGAGATTTTCATCCTTGGCGTGGTCACTTTGTTTGTCCTTTGATTTGTTTATTTGTTTGTCAGTCAATGCCTTAAAGAGGTTTTCACTGTGTGACTTGGAATTTGATTTTTTCCGAGGCTTTTCTTTAGAACTTTTGCCCTCGCTTTTCTTTAAGTTTTGCTGACCATGAAGTTCAGCCTCCTCGCCGAAGTAGGCACAGGTATCTAAGTCGATAAAGAAACCTTTCTTGTGATCTCCAATGGGAATTGTATCCCTTATGCCCATGAACTCTGCGATAGCTTCGTCATTCTCGAATAAATCTAGTGACATGTGACGTTGTTGGTCCCATTCAACAAGGCAAGGGTATACAAGGTCAAGGGTTAGTTCTATGGGGGTTATGGTTAGGACAGCGTTGTCCATGAAAAGGTCTGTGGAGGCCAAATCCTCATATTGGCTATAATGGGAATCTGTATCATTGTCTAGATAGTCAGAGCTATCCTCATGTTCAGAACAAGTAGCATCTTGATCATTGGGGTGTGCTCCAAAAGGGAAAATCCCAATGTCGTATCTTTCTGTTTTGAAATGTGGAAGAGGGACTGGTTCTCTTTATCCTTGTTCGTTTCTCCCACATCCTAGGCCTTTGTAACCCATGGAGTACATCATTTTACTAGATTTTTCATATTCCGGAGTTCGATAACAGGATGGCTGAGTATCCTCAGGGACCCAAGTTTTAGGTGGATCAAGTAATTTTACCTCAGCTAATAAGCCTCCAGGTAAGAATGACCCAATAGTGTGTTCCTCTCTAGGTCTTCTAAAGTGGTAGTTGGGTTGATCTCAAGTCTTGGGCGACAATGAGAGGTCTGAAACCAAGAGTGCTTATTATACATTATACTCCCCACTGCCATATCCAAGGATTTTCATCTCCCATGAATCAAATGGAGATGTTGAAGTAGATGCACCATGAGTGCAAGAACTAAGAGAATCTGAATCCACCCGGGATTCCATGGCCTCAGACTGGAGAGGGACAGCTATATCTGTGGAGGTACATGCATATGTACCCTTTCATGCAGAGCTATGGACAGCTCTACCATGAGCAAAGGGCTCTGAATCTCCTTATATTGTAATGGTATGTCCCTCATGCTTCAACTTAATGCATTGATGAAATGTTGATGGCATGGCCTGCATGGCATGAATCCATGGTCGGCCTAGAAGCATGTTATATGGAAGTTCCAAGTCTAGGACATGAAACTTTGTCTGATGGCAAGTGGGACCCACCTCCATGGGTAGCATGGGTTCCTACTGACTCCTTTCCGCATTGTCATATGCAGCGATAGTGATAATATGGGACTCAAGATCTTCCTCCATATGCCCCAACTATTTAACCAACTTGAGTGTGTAAATGTTCAACCCAGATCCGTTATCCACAAGCACCCGTTTGATCTTCCCGTGGATGACAACTACCTCAATGTACAAGGGAAGATTATGTGTTGGATTCTCAGTAGGGATCTCCCTATGGTTGAAAGCAAGATGTTCACTTGGTACGATGTTTGCCACTGCGGCTTGAAGGTGTGCAAGATCGACTTCTAAAGGCACTCCCGACCCTTGAAGAGTTTGGTACATAATGTCTTTATGCACCTTGGATATCTTGAGAAGATCTAAGATCGAAATCTTAGTAGACGTCTTTTCAAGCTATTTTAAAAGGTTATATTTACCGGTTTGTGGGGTCGATAGAGAAGGTTCTAGAATCACGAGGCGGGCATGCCTTATTACCACAGCGCAGTCCTTTCCCTTGATCTGGATGGTATTGACATGGTCAGTAAGAGAGCGAATACATCCAATAAGCGAATCATAATGATTTTTTTCACTTTTGGTGTACAATTAATTCGTGGCTTTATAAGTTTGGGATGACTCTCCCTAATCCGGCTTTGACTTTTATGACTTATCATGATTGGGGAATGATTCTTTATATATCCCCATTTTCTTGTTAGGTGTTTGTGTTTTGCCTGGGTTATCTACCTCTATCTCTCTGTTGTCAATGAGGTCTTGAATATAATGACGAAGCCACAGACATTTGTCTATCTTATGTCCTTTGACGCGATGCATTTCATAATATTCATGCTCCTTGTACCATGAAAGCTTTGGAGCGTTGTCGTCAAATGGTTGTGTTGTAGGATAGGTCATCATGTGGGCTGCATCCAATTGTTTTAGTATAACTGACAAAGGTTCATTAAGAGAGGTGAACGTTCTTTGCTTTGGTGGTGGTTGAATTGGGCCCTTGGTTAGTTTAAAAGGTTGACTAGTTTGGACCGTTTGAACACGTTTGGAATCAGTGATTCCGTCTCCCACCACATTTTTATTTTTGTTAAAGATCTTCGGCTTTTCTATGGGTTTGACATTTTGGTTGTCTCTAGATTGTTTTTTTTGGGTGCCTTTGGCAATGAAAGCCTTTTCTATCTAAATCCCTTTCTTGATAACCTCTTCAAAAGTGTGAACACAATGCATTTGGAGGTGGAAAGCTATATCCGGGTTGAGGTTGGGAACGAAAATACTAACCATCTATTTTTCAGGGAAAGCACAAGGGAAGCGACTAGCTATCCCTCTCCACCGTTGGAGGAAGATGGCGAAAGTCTCATTAGGGTGTTGCTTGGTGCCACATAAGTCTGCCATGGTGACATCACTCTCTATGTTATATGAGAAGTGATGCACGAATATTTCTTCCAATTCTAGCGAGGTCAAAATTGATCCCCATGGTAAGTGTGTAAACCACTCCAAGGCTTGACCTCCGAGACTCTTGGGAAAAATTTTGATGAGGTAATTGTCACTATAAGACACCTCTTGACATGCCATGTAGAAACCTTTAACATGATCCCGTGGATCTCCTTTCCCTTTATATTTGTCAAACTTTGGCATATGAAATTTCTTTGGAAAGGGTTGAAGGTTCATTGCCTTGTCAAAAGGATAGGGGCATACTTCTTCGTATTGATATTTTATAATGCTCTCTATATTGCTCTCTTGTAAGCTCGCGAGCGTCGCTTTCATAGACTGCACTTCTTGTGTGAGTGATTGTTCTCTAGTGGGAGAAGCGGGGATGTATACACGATGATACCCTGTGTCTTCTTATCCTTGGTATTCTCAATGGAGTTCATTAATCTTAACCTTAGGCCTCAACTTTTGAACATTCTTGTTTGCGTCTTTCTATACATGGGAAGTAAGCAAAGCTGGTTTTCGGCTTAGGTTACTGATTTGTTGTTGGATTGTGGCTTCTTCTTCTAAAGGTTCCTCCTCCTCATATTATGGAGGTTCTTCACTCGTCTCATGTTCTATCTTGTTTCTTCGTGGCACTTTAATAAAGGGTATTCTATGCCCCACCACTTTATCATTCCCTGCGTAAGAGGTAGAAGCTTGTCTGTGTGTTAAAATATATTCCATATTGATAAGGGGATGTTCTTCCTCAATAGCGTTATTCACAGGTAGTATTGTTTCATTTTCGGTGGGCAATTTGGCCCCTAATTCTATGACCCATGCCAACACTCTATCTTTGTTTCTGAGAAGAAACTCATCTAGTAAAGTGGGGTCAAAATCAAATTCTGCATGTGGGGATTCTAATTCATTTCTACTATGATCGACCATCTCTTCTGTTTCTTTTTCCATAGAAAACAGTGGTCCTAGGTCATGTCCAATGAAGGGGTTTGACCCTTGTCTATTAGAGGTTTCCCAAGCTTGCGTTTGTTGTTCCTCATATATTTGTTTCTTTAATCCTAGGCATGTTTTAGGATCCATGTTTTCGTGATATTTTCACTAGGGTAAGTTGTAAATGAGTTCAAAGCTTAATGACCACCCCTAAGTGAGATGCAAGATGTATTTGTTAAGAGTATGAATAAGTCAACAATGTGAGAATACCAATGTGATAGAGTGATAAATCACCAGTGACATAAGCGTTTGGTATCTAAACCTGTTTAAATGAAGTACCTCCTAGACTACGTTTCAAAAAGTAGTTTCGTGTCACAAGATGATTAACAAGATGTTTTTACTTATGCCAAGTTCAAGAGAATGAACAAAACGTAAGTAAATACAAGAAGTCAATGCGACCTCCCAATCAAGATATACGATGAGCGAGCTCAAACTCGATTAAGACCTATATCTCAAAAAGTGTCAATTGCAATTCATGAATGACACAACAATATCACCAAGATATGTTAACCCACTTTAAGAGAAAGTAAGGTATTGATATCAAGGTGCTATTGATATAACACGCACAAATGGTAACACCTAGCACTCTTCAAAATCGAGGTAATAATAGAATCGAACTAAAAATCTCAAAGTATAGCTAGGAATAGTTAAAAATGTGTGCAGCGTAACCTTACAATATAAATGTTTATGTCAAGTTTACAAGAAACAAGACGTAAATATCGAAATTGTAGTGATGCGATACAAACAAGCTAACTCTTCTAAGGAATTCTGCGGTGATGAACCACGCCTAACTACAATGATGATCTTGACATGGGTATCAAGATCACAATGGTTACCAATGACGTGAATACGCCTCCGCACACTTTAGACGTTTAACTTACCCAGCCGCAAACATGGATGGGCGTAAACGGACATAAAAGTGACAAAAATAATCGATTGGTAACACAAAGGTAGTCACCCTTCTTCTAATCAACAAAGTGTCAAAAGAATGTGAAGGAAGCAAATAAAAAAAATATGAAAAATGTTGGCTTCACTTTGACAGAGTTTCACCTCACCCTAAGGCAAGTAAAAAGTAGGCGAAAGTAACGCGTCACACATTTCACAATGAAAATACGGTTCACAACTCAACATTGTTTTTAGAATGGTCAAAGTGGGCTCCTGGCCAAAGTATATCTTCCTAGGTGGTTCTCTCATCCTAGGTGCTACAAAGATTATCCATGAGCGGGATGATTTACACAAAAAGTCGTAATGACTAGTTTGGGAGTATCTCGACTTTTTCCCCTTCGAGAACAGTGGGCATTAGATGCATCCATAATGTACTTAAAAGGGTCACATAGGGACAACTTGTAGCTCTATCTCACAAAGGATTTACTAGTCAGATACGCAGTGTGGAGCACTTCCCATTTCGTCCACAAGGTTCCCTCTTGTGTGGACTACTTTGGGGTTCCTGGAACCACCCCCATTGTTGTAGCTTAAGGCGTTATGCCAAAGGGGTTATGTTCTAGCTGAGCGGAGAGGGACGTACCCTTTTCTGAAACTTGCAATATAGTGTTTTGAATATTTTGTTCTTTTTATCTTGTTTAATTTAGATGCGGTTTGATTGAACACCATTTGGAAACCTATATAACAACAGTATTAGTAGTTTTCTGACTTTTGTTTTGATTCCTCCGTTCTTTGGCAAGCGATGGCATTTTGATCTTGTATGATGATTTGTAGTAGTTTTCTATCAAAAGGGAAGGCATCATTTCTAATTCTCTAGATCGTCCAAGGACACAAGAGAAGAACATACGTGATTGTTTTCAAAAAAATCCAAAAAAGATATCAAATGAAAAAACACTTTAATTCAACTATGCCAAATTAACCAATTCCAACTCAAATACTCCTAACAACCTCAAAACATCAAAAGGACTTAAGAATCATTTCTAATTCCCAAGATCCCCCCAAGGGATGCGAGGGAAGAGCATACGCGATCTTTATTCCTATAAGTACACAATGCAAAATATTACTTAATCAAATACAAACAGGTAAAAATAGCCTGCAAAGACAAATATATGATTAGATAAACCTGTAAAAATGTTAACACATCAACACCTTAATTGTGAAAAAATATAAAAGGACACTTGCACCCCTTTTTTAGTGCCTATGCGCGGGTTAGGGTGTATATGCCACTTGACGTTATTTCAGCTCATATTGCACCTGCACTACCCGAGAGGTGTGTGTGCCATGAAAACAGTATATGCGCCACGAAAACAATGACTGTGCCACTTTACGGATTTTTTTGATTTATCAAGCACCTGTGCCACCAGAGAGGCGTGCACGCCACAAAAATAGCGTATGCGCCACTCCCTAGAAAAATAGACAGAATGACTAAGTTACCGGAAAAACATGTCTGCGCCACTAAAACAGCATTTGCGCTCTAGTTAGGGCATGTGTGCCAATCTAACAGTTTTTAGAATGCAATGAAAGTAAAGTACAAAACGATGTGTGCGCCCGGGTTAGTGCACATGTGCATTAGTTAGGGTGTGTACGCCGGGGTTAGCGCGCATACGCCGGGGTCAACAAACAGAGTAACAGGTTTTACCAGTGTGCTTGTGCCACCAGAGAGATGTGTGCACCACGAAAACCTTGCTTGTGCCCCTAAAAATGTACCTGTGCCAAAACTGCAACCAAAATACAGCAACAAACACAAGAAAACTCACAATATCTCAAATTTTGACAAGTTAGCTTAAGAATGGAAATAACCCATTAAAATTATGGCTATGAACATGAGGTTACACATATCAAATGAGCAAAAATTCCAAGAAAATGGACATTAACTACTACATGTGTATATCAAAAGTTAGCCAAAACAATGAAACTTAAACTAAAATGCCATGAGACTAAGTGTCCCACCGGGCGTGCCAAATGTGTACAATTATTCTTTTTCCTAAGTTAGATTGAAAGCAAGAACTACCACCTAAAATAGTTCCCTAACCTAGCTAGAAACAAGAAGAGAGTACCATTAAGATGAAGAAATGAACAACGCCTACATTAGCATCATAACTTTGAAATAATGAAATCAAACATAATGCAAATCAAGAACTATATTCTTCTAATTGCCTAATTAAATCAAGTGGACCTATGTAGTCCAATGGAAATCAACAATATTGCTTGCTTTGATCCTTCAAGGATGCTTGGGTGTGAGACCTAGCTCTTCAAGATGGATGATGGAGGGGCTTGAGAATGGCAAAAGGCTTTTAGTGCAAGACTATGTGCTTTCCTTTGCTTTCTCAAGGGTATTAGGTGTAGGTATAAAGGTAGAAGGAGGGCTCCTTATATAGCCCAATGGATAAAGGAAGCACTTCATCCCTTTGCATGTGGGATAAAGGTAAAACACGATTACGAATGGATAAGGTTGCTTTATTAAAGGTAACCTTACTTTAGAAGGGTTTAATTTATGCTTAGCAAGTCATGGGAGTTGGGGGTGCTTTAATTAATCAAAGGTGATTAACTAATAAGTAGGTTTAAACTTATAGAAACCAATTAGGGGAATATTAGTACAATTTAGGCTATTATGAGGGGATTAAATCAATTAAATATTGATTTATTAGTTAAATGAAGTGGAAGGCTAATTAATTAATAATAATTAATTAGTCTGGATAGATGGGGTAGATAATTATCGGAAGGTCATTAATTAGGTTGTTAGCTCGATAGGTGACTTAATCAATTAGCATATTGTAATTAATTAACGACAACAAGAGGGAATATGAGTGCTTTTGATGATATGTCATCGATTTGCGAGAAAGGGGATAATTAGCGCAATTCAAGTATTTAAATTGTTTGGGCATAATTATAGGTGTCTACAGATATGTTGACTTCGAGAAACTTCTACATGACCTCCTACCTGATATATGCAGCAACGGGAATGAGAGATCACCCATGGCTAACTCCAAAGGGGTCCAGAAGTATATCTAAGGTATACGAGTACTACTCCTAACTCACCATGACATAAGGTCCCAGTCATTTTCAGAGGGTAAGCGATGGTTTCTTCACAGTTCTCTTGTACTTCTTTGACAAAGATTTATAGAATTGAAGAATATTAGATGAAGGAAGTATGAGAGTGGGGAGGTATCCACCTGTAGTTCCCAATGTTCACCTATATTAGGGTGCTCAGCTTTGTAGGTACTCCTTTTAAATTACCAAGATGCCCAACTAATAAATGGGTTTTGATGGAATTGGTTCGACAGTTACTTCATTATCACAAAATTCAGCATGATTGGCAGAAAGTAGGGGCCTATTTTCCCATAACCATAGGAATATATATGTGTGCGTGTACGTAAAAGTCTAAGAATGTTAAAGGATATATGTCTCAAATTACTCTAAGAACATTTCATCCGCGCACCAATTTTGATTACTTGGACAAGTTTGGGCAAACGGGATTAGCTAGTGTCCACATACCTTAACTAGAAGATATTTGGACTCATTGTTGATATGAATATGTAGTGATAGAAAGGGAATTTGAGAGACTAACCCTGAAGTAAATAAGCCACTATGGAATGATAGTCATTCTTGAGGGCCTAAAGGATGATAATCAAGTGTTTTATCCTTCCTATGATTAGGGTAATGTCACAAATTAGCCTTTTCCTTAGATAGATTGGTAAGTTGAAGAGTGCAGTAACACAAAAGAAAGGGTGGGTCCCATTTTACAAAGGACCTACCAATGGTTGAAATCTTTGGGAATTACACCTAAAGCATCATACCAACTTGCCATAGAATTTGTACAATCACAGTCGACAGTGGGTCAACCCACTCCATCAAAAAGAAGGAGGTCGACTTCCAAACCCCTTGCCAAACCATGTAAGATTTATTTTATCTACAGGGGTTCAAGATCTTCTTTTTGGGTTCCTACAAGAGATGTATCTCCTAAACTACCATTAACTAAAGTGATAGATCTAAGAATTTCACCAAAGATTTCCCAAGTGTCACAGTCACCACCTTCTTCATCTTTTCCATCTTCTCCACCTTCAGTTCCTCTTTCTCGTCCATATCTCACTCTTCCTTTGACATTTCCTCCATTTCTTCCATTCCTATTTCCCCTATATCTCTCGCCATGTCTCCCTCTATGACTCAAGTATTATCCTCTCTTCCAACACTCTCAACTAGAGAGATTTTGGGAATGGTGTCTCCTTTTGTAACCCCTCTTTCTTAACAACCTCTTCCCATTTCCGCTTTTGTTTCACCCACACCTGAGGCCATTCTCTCCACTCTGCCCTCCATTATCACCACATCATTGTCACTTTTTGTGACTGTGACTAGTGCCCTAGTCATACCAACTACCCTAAGTGCTATTGTAATAATTCCCATATTGTCTTCTGAATCATCTTCTTCTATTCATGCATGGTTGCATAGGAAAATACTGAAATAGAAGAAGAAATTGCCTATTGTGGATGTTGTCAATTTGAGTGCTCTAGATCTAACTCCCCGAAGGCAAGCTAAGTGACCAATAGTTGTTTCCAACTTATCATTTGATCAAACAGGGGAAAGATTCATCAATATAACTACTTCGGCTACAGGAAAAACTAGAGAGACAATCACCACAACGAATTATCAAATTTAAAGGTTTTCTCTCAGGAAAGCTACCCAAAAAGGTGCCAAACAAGATGTTCATGTGGCCCTGGGTAATTTGGTAGAGAAATATGATAAGGACAAGGCAACCAAGAATGAACATAAGGGAAAATTCGAACATTTAACTACCCTCTTGACTAAAATCACGTAGCATGTCCAGATTACTACCGTTCTCACTATTCCCTCAATTTTCAATGATACATCCTATTCCATGGTAGATAAGATAAGATAGAAGGGATGAGCAGTTGGAGGTTGGATGTCAAACCTAATTTAGAAAGGTGAAAAAAGTATCAAAGATTCTTTTAATCTGTATAATGAGTTGTCTTAAAAAAAGGTTGTAGTTTCCAAAATGAGTGAATTCCCCACTCATGAAAGTGATAATTTAGAACTTAATCTCGAAAACTGGGAGCAATTACGTAATGTGAAATTAAATGTGCTCTTGCAAGTGTTAGTGTAGGTTATTATTTATCCTTTTATTTATTTATTAGGAGTATTCTTACACTTGTTGGGTTAGCTTGCTTAGGTGTACTAGTTGTGTGGAGTTAGCTTACTAGTTGTGTTGAGTTAGCTTCTCAATTATCTAGAGTTAGCTTACTAGTCTTTTGAAGTTAACTTAACTACCAGTATCAATTAGTGTGAGTTCTTCACCACTAATTTAGGTAGTAGTTGCACTTCCCTCCTCCTATATGTACATCTTTCTTATCAAGTAATTCAAGTCATTGTATTGTAATGTATTGAGCTTTATGGATTATGATGGATTTCCATATATGGTATTTTATCTCTTCTGTTTTACAAATCTAATGTGGTGTGTTATTATCATTTGAGATCACGGATTGGAACAATCTTCTTATCGTTCCTTTTATGGTATCAGAGCTATAGATGATGTAGACATCCATCTGTAAGTTTTTCTTTCCAGGCAAGGGTTTATTATTTTCATGTATTTGGTATTTGTTAGCACTTTTCTGTAGCATGCATTTTTATGCAAAACAGAGTGCACCAATAGATTTGGAAGGTTCTAAAACCCTAGAATCGACTGTAAGTTCAACCATGTTTTGAGACAGTCGAATCTGGACACAAATTTGTACCCTCTGGGAGCATTCTTTTATCCATTGGATATAAGTGTGTACCTTTTGGATGCATTTTTTTACCCTCTGGATATTTTAGTTTTGGATGCAGTCTTTTATCCACTAGACGCAGCTCTGTACCCTTTGGGTGCATTATTTTATCCATTGGATATAAGTGTGTGCCTTTCAGATGCATTCTTTTACCCTCTGAATATTTTGGTTTTGGATGCAGTCTTTTATCCACTAGACGCAGATTTGTACCCTCTGGGTGCATTCTTTTATCCATTGGATATTGACGTGTACGCTTTAGATGCAATGATTTACCCTCTAGACATTTAGGTATTGGGCGCAGGCTTTTATCCTTTGGTCGCAAGCCTGTATCATGTGGATGTACTCCTTTACCCTTTAGACATTTGGGTTTCACATGTACCTTTAAAAAAAATATCAGCATTAAAATATTATTTTAATAGTAAAACCTTCTAGAGCTCATAACTTTTGATTCATAGCTCGAATTAAGGTGATCTTTTTTTTTAAATTATGTATTTTTCCAAGATATATGCATAGGTGACATTTTTAAACACATATTTCAAATTTAAAAGGTACTTTTTCTCATTGTAATGTTTACACACACTCAATTATAAAGTGCCAAATTTGGGAGGGAGTTATAATCACTTGTGGAAGAAAATTTAGTTGAGCCTGGCGTCCTCAAATTTTGGGTGTTGCATTCTTGTTATGGGTGTATGCATTTATATCTCTCTTTTTGTTGAGATATTCTAGATCTGTATTTTTGACACTTTATTTTTTGGCATGTTGACAGTCTCTCTTATGGGGGAGCTATTCTGGTGAATCTCGGTGTTACTTTGTTAGTGTTTGAATAGTTGATTTTGGCAACTCATACAGATTTGTGGTGTCACTCTACCCATTCAGCAGTATGGGAGGGTATGGTGTTGATACTGATTCTTTGGGTTTCGTGTCCTTACCTTGTTACATGTTGATATTACTTCTTCAAGTTTTGTGTCCTTGCCTTATTACCTTGGATTTTCTTGGATCGTGGCACTCTAATTTATTTGGATCTCGTGTCCTTTCCTTGTTGCCTTGGTTGTTCTTGGATCATGGCACACTATTTGTAGCAATTGATCAAATTATGTTTGGTGTTTTTTTTAAATTTTTGACATCACTCCATTGACAGTATCCTTGCATGGAGCTATTATGGTGAAGCCCAATGCTAGTTGTTTTTGAGTTTTATGATCAAGCAGTGGATTCAAACCCCAGTGCGCATCACACTTCTTTAGCATTGTATGAGTTTTTGGAGCCAAGCTTCTAAGGATATCTTGCAGCAGGATTTTGCTCTCTCTACTTTGTTATTATTGGTTTTGGGTACCTTGTGGTGTCCAATTTTCTCAGTTATTGTACGTGGGTACCTCATTAGGCCTTGTTGTTGGGACCCACCTTATTTTTCACCCACCTAAGCTATGCTTACGGGAGGGTGTTGATGTAGGTTATTATTTATCCTTTTATTTATTTATTAGGATAATTTTTACACTTGTGTTAGCCCTACACTTATTGGGTCAGCTTGTTTAGGTGTACTAGTTGTGTGGATTTAGCTTACTAATTGTGTTAAGTTAGCTTCTCAGTTATCTAGAGTTAACTTACTAGTCTTTTGGAGTTAACTTAACCACCAGTATCAGTTAGTGAGAGTTCTTCACCACTGATTTAGGTGGTATTTGCACTTCCCTACTCTTATATGTACATCTTTCTTATTGAGTAATTCAAGACATTGTATTGTAATGTATTGAGCATTATGGATTATGAGGGATTTCCATATATGGTATTTTATCTATTCTTTTTTGCAAATCTAATGCGGTGTGCTATTATCATTTGAGATCGCGGCTTGGAACAATCTTCTTATCGTTTCTTTCAGAAAGAAGGTGTCATTGATGACATAATAAGGCCATTTGAGTTCTACGAGGCCATGAAGTTTAGGATCATAATATTGCAAGAAGCTCTAGACAAATTGGAGAAGATAAAGATAGAATCACTTAAAGGTTTAAACGATATCTTACATGAATTCGACAGAATTAATTGCAAGTTTCTTAATAAAACTGTTGATACACTTCCAATTGAGCAGGTCATCACTCAGTTCAAGAATAAGGTAAATGAATATAATGATATCACTAAATCCTTTAGCCTTGACTCTATTCATCGTTTAATATCCTACAAGAACTTCCTGACTCAACTGAAGAAGGTTACCTGAGAAGTTAGCCAAAGAGATCGAGTCAGCAGACGTGTTGAATCATTATGCATGCGGACCTAATGATGAAGAGCTTCACGGAATTTTCAAATGGTTTCTCAATTTAAAGTACAAGTTAGCAAAGGAGGAAGAAAAGAAAGGAAAAACGGAAAGGGAAAATAATGCTACTAGTCCTAGCTAGGTGTGGCAAACATTATTAGACAGCCTCCAAGCTTTGGAACCAACGGAAGTTTCAGGGTTGAGTTGGTCAAACCTATGTAACTATTTTTTTTATTTTCATGGGAGGTTGTTCCCTAAGCATTAATGTATTCTATTTTTAGTAGGAAGTAGTTAGAGGATAGAGCTATAATAGATCAATCTCCTTAGTATATAAATAGGAGAATGCATTATGTTTCAAAAAAACTTTTAGATCTTTTTTTGAAGGGGCTCTATAATTTTGAGGGGTCCAAGAACAAGCTTTAAGCCTTTGATATATTCATAACACTATTTTTCCTTTGAATTCTTAGTATATTGTGTGATTCTATATTTTTTTAATACTTGTGAATGCTTAATTCCTTGTATGTGGTGAATTATATTGCCTTTACATTAGTTATCTTCTTTCAATTAGCTGTGAGTTGTGGTATGAAATATTTCTAATCTAGTTATGGAGAATCTTAAATCCCTTATGTTATTAAATTTTTGTATTTGATTAACTCAGTGATTGGAAATATTCTTAGGAGATGTGCATGTTGTGTATTATTCTGTGATATTAATCTTTGAATAGAAAGTATATCTTCTTCTTCCATTAATTCTTGGTGCATCACAACTTTTATATATTTCAGTTACCCTCTTATCCATTTTCTCGAGAACAAATAGATTATTTTTATTTCAAGTCTTGTAGCCTTGCATCTTGATCTTAAATCAAGTGCACCAAGTTTAAAAGGAATTTGGCCTTCTCCGGAGGTTCATCCCAAGGCACCAAGTTCCCACACCTTGGGGATGTTCCCATGTTGTACTAGATCACTTAAAGATTCAACAAGTGTGTGACTCAAGTGACAACCATTTTTGGCATGCCTGATGGGACAATTTAAGAGTTGGTACATTTCTTAGAATTTGCATAAATCAAAGTACCTGACGACTCTACATATCTAGATTTTGGGATCTATTATATTAACTTATGCAAAGGATTCAGACAAGAGCTTCTTCCATGCAAGGAAATCAACGAAGTTTTGAGTTATCTTTGTCTCCCCCAAGAAGAAGAAAATGTGAAGCTTCGTCATCATCTTCTAGAGGTCATTTGACACCTCCTTTTAGAAGGTTTCCTCCACCAAGAGACAATTAACCACTCTTCTTCATGGCCGTAAGAAACCAATTTTTCCCTCCTTTCAATGCAGGCATCCCTTTTCTATTGGCCCAACGAGATGTTATACCCGCAACTGCTCTCAAAACTTTGCATTTCTACACAGGAGAAACCAACATTACTCCCATAAAACATATTGAAGATGTGGCTAGCATCTTTTTAGTGCACAATATCATAGAAGACAACATTGCAGTAAGACTTCTCACTACTTCCTTTAAGGGAAAATCACTCCAGTGGTTTCTTGGGTTAACAGTTAGTACTATATACACTTGGGATGAGTTGGGAGAAAATTTATGCAAACAATTCAAGGATAAGAGTGATCACCTGTCACTCATGGAGCAGTTAACCACTATAAAGAAATCCCCTCAAGAACTTATGAGAGATTTAAACTTCTGAGTCCAAAATACTTGGAATAGGATTCCAACATGGATAAAATCATCCCCAAATAATGCATTCATGTATTATCTAAGAGCTTTAAATAATGATGTTACGGTTATGATACAATCAATGGGAGGAATGACATTGCCTGATGCTTATGAAATTTCCACAAGAGTGAAGAACTCTTTGATTCAAGATGTGAAAATCACTCTGATACCACCTATGCATTTGTATCCTGAGCTTCCCATTAATCAACTAACCATTTCCCCTCTTCTGGCAGTGCCTAACCAACCAACTTAGTCTGTGCCTCCCTAGTCAAATGATCTTCACAAGGTTAAAACATTGCTCCAAACTTTTGGAAATGAATTGTTAGCCCTTAAAATGTTAGGGAAACCTAGTGATAGTGCTCATAATCATGGTGAGCAATAATGTGTGTTAATTAATCAATAATGTAAGTGAGTGAATAATATAACTCACATAGATATTTAGGAGAGTATTGTTAGGAAGGTTGAGAGAATATAGGTGGTTAGAACAACCATCCTATATTGGTGCTAGTTGTTATATGAGTTAGAATAATATGGGCCTATATATTTGTAATGTATCCTATTATTTGATGAATTGAATATGATTGATTAATTCGTGCTTCTGCACATTTGAGCCTTTGGATCTTCCTAAAAATGGGATTACATTTTCACATGGTATCAGAGTAATATCTCTAAACCTCTTTGTTTTCCCTCCATTCATTTGTTTTGCATCCAAATGGCTTACACAATGGCTTTGTAACTACAGACCATTTGCAATAGCCATTGATTTTTCTATCCACGATTCTTGTATCTTGTCAACAGTTTGAAGTGCAAACCACTTACAAATTTGTGACATTCACCATCCATTCTCCTCTCATTTCCATGTTATTCATCCCTTTCCACAGTATTCCCACCCATTTTTGTTCACAATTTTCATCAAAAAAGGGAAACAAATTATATATATTTATCTGTATGTTTTTTTACAGTGTGTGCAAATATATATATTGCATTTTTGTTTGGAACTGGTCATACAGTTGTGGACAGGACATGAAAATATCAGTGAGGATTTGTGGAAGAAATGAAAATTCGTATATCTCCAACCCCCAACTCGGCATTTGACATTACATCCTAATCCATGAAATTGTCAAAGAATTTGTAGCCCGTGCATTTAATAGAGGTCGACTCGAAGCAAAATTTATTGGAGATCTATATTGAACTAGTCTCAAATCTAACTTGGCATCGAAGAAACTCTCTATTGCATTGATAACATTTTCTAATCTCTAGAATTACTTAATTATATATATGGAGAATTTTCACACATTGAGTGTTTCTTTTTCTTTTTCTTTTGGCAGTGGCCTACGTAGATCTTTGAAATTTTGTAAAGGTGTTGTGCATCTCGCAGTAGGGACTCTTTTGATCTTGACCTCACCCATCCTTGTCAATCATTACATTGAAACCCTTTGCGTTCGCATCTCAAGCTCACCTACCATATTAAACTCAATGTTGCAACAAATATTACATCTGGATTTTTATCTACAGCACACAAATTTCTATTAAAAGCTTTTTTCATTAAGTCCTTCAAATGGCATGCTCGGAACTTGAGCCTTCCCCTCCATTTCTTGCAGACACCAAAGTCATAAGTGTAGTTTTCTTTACTGGAATTTGGTGTCAAACAATTACATGAGTCTAGGAATTGTGTAAAGTTTTGTTTATTTATTTTTTTAAATTCAAAAGACTGGTTTTTTAAATATAAAAATAAGGGGGGTGGATATTTAAATGGAGTTATTTTTCCAAAGGAATGACATGCATATTTCTGCTTGTGGAAAATATTTTGTGAGGCATTATCGATTGTAATTGGATGCATTATCGGTTGTAACCGACATCCAAGAATATTTACATCTACGGGGGTAGTAAATTCAAAGTAAAGAGAACATTAAAGACCGACCGATAACAAACCAATCACAACCCTAAGATCATTGATGCAAACAAAATAGTAGCAGATGAACCTCATTTGAACTCTAGAGTTTGATCAACCTTATCTTTGTAATAACGTTCTTCACCCCATGCAACCACTAAGGGGGGAATGTTAGGGAAACCTAGTGATAGTGCTCATAATTGTGGTGAGCAATAATGTGTGTTAATTAATAAATAATGTAAGTGAGTAAATAATATAACTCGTGTAGATATTTAGGAGAGTATTATTAGGAAGGTTGAGAGAATCTAGGTGGTTATAACAACCATATTATATTAGTGCTAGTTGTTATATGAGTTAGAATAGTATGGGCCTATATATTTGTAATGAATCTTATTATTTAATGAATTGAATATGAATGATTAATTCATGCTTCTGTACATTTGAGCCTTTGGCTCTTCCAAAAAATGGGGTTACATTTTCATAAAAGACAACGGTCTCGGTATGCTCATCCTTTCCAACCTCAGAACCAGTAGTACGAGTCTAATAGGAAACCCTTGCAGAATAAAAACCAAGTTCAAAATCAAGTTGCCAATGCTAAACCCCTAAAAGTTAAGGCTCCCCTTGTTGTTCGTTCCTCTAGAGCCTTGTTCCCCGTATAAAACAATTTAGTTCAAGATTATGAATGGTATTATCTATGTTCCTAACCTCATAATCAAAATCTATGCCCCAATGGAGTGCTTAGTCATGTCCTCATGGTACAGAGAATATATGCATTGATAGAACAAACAGAGGACACAAATTTGCAAGAAGTTTTTGATCAGTCACAAGCTTCAACGGAGACTACCTTACTAAATTAGAAAGAAGAAGATTTTTGTGGGTTTAATATAGACTCTACATCAGTAGCTGCTAATACTCATTCAAAAAATAAAGAAATAGAAGCTCAACCCCCAATGTTTGATCAAGAATCTACCTCTAAACCTCATTCACAAGTAGTTCCAAACAAATATGCAGAGAAGAGGTTGCCGGAAACATAGACCAATTAGATTATGAGGAGAGAAAGTTCTTCAGGTGTCATAGTACCAAATACCCATTTTCCAAAGGAGGGTACCAGCATTCAAAGGAACATTGGCAGATTAGGAGGTATTCCCTTCAGTATTTTCAAGAAAATGAAGAAGACTAAGTTGAATTTCACTATGTGGGAAACAATTTCAATTCCTTCTCAGAGAAATTTATTAAAAGAGGCTCTTAAAAATTTTGGTACATCTGGTGAAGCGGTGAGACATGGAGCATCAATTGTTATAATCTTATGTCAACCAGAAGGAATAAGTGCTTCTAAGACCAATAAGTCACCTCCATTCCATATTTCTTTAATTATTGGTAAGTACTTGGTACATAATTACATGATCGACTCCAGAGTTAGCATCTTGGTCATGCCTAAACAGATCGCAAATGTATTAGGTATCTAATATACACCAATCTCAAGAGGAGTTGTTTAATTAGATGGAATAGAAGTTCAAACTATTGGGATTATAAAGGATCTCCATCTTACTATTCACACATGTCCTAGCTTATCATTCACACAAGACATATCAGTCATTGATCTTCCACCTTTCTTCACCATATGTTGATCAAGGGATTTCATTGCCAAAATGGGTGGTTATTTGTCTATTGATTAGTCACATATGCTCCTTAGAACCAGGTACAAATCTAAGGTGACCATATAGGTAGAATTAATCTGTCAAAACCATGTTGAACCCTATACTGTCAATCCTACAAATGGAAATTATGTTATTTATGATCAAGAAGAAGAAGTTGCAGATCATGATTCCACCACTCTTGTAGAAGAGGTCCCTGATATTGTACTTGATGATGTAAGTATGAAACATCATTTCAATCCCTATGTTAAGGCATTAGCAGAAGAAGAAGTCAGTTCTTTGGTTTTGAAGGAAACTGGGTTAAGCATGTATTGTATTCATGAAGAAGGAACAGTAATACTCCAACTTCTTAAAACTCAAGATGACCTTGAAGGACTGTGGAAACTCTTTTTCAATGGTTTAAGGAGTAAGAATGGAGTATTCGTGGGTGTCATGTTGATTTCTCCAAACGGTAAAAATTATTTCTCATTTTTTCGACTTCAATTTAGTTATACTAACAATGCGGCCAAATACGAAGCACTGGTGCAAGGAATCCAATTCACACAGAGAAAGGGAATCAAATTATTAGCCATTTTTGGGGATAGCTAGCTGGTTGTGCATCAGGTTAGGGTCCAAAGTGCATCAAAAAATGATCTTCTAAGGTCATACAAGAATAGGGTGTGGGATTTGATTAAAATTTTTGAAGCTTTTGCAACCCACGTGGTTTCTAGAAATCAAAATCAAGGTGTGGATACACTTTTCGTAGTTGGTTCATAGTATGATGTACCTGTTGATATCATGAAAGATGAATGACAACCGTTAAAATAGTTATTCAACCTGCAGTACCAGATAATGCAGGTAGTTGAAAAGTGTTTGATAGTAATAAACAAATCATTTTTTTCCAACAGGAGGAAGTTGAATTTGCATCGAAAAACCAAGTCAAACTTCAGGAAGCATACAACGATCAAATAATATAGTTGAAAACTAACAAATTTAAGAAGGGTTTGGTCACTCTCAAATTGATTTTTAATTTGGATGACTAGGATAAAATACAAAGTGCCAATATGGTAATTACGGAAGATGATTTTGAGCAGGTTCAGGTTGTGGAAGAAAAGTTTCTGAAAATTGGGAAAGTGTGCTCTCCGGAAGAAAAAAAGGGTTTCGTTAGTCTTCGTCAATATTTAATGATATATTTGTATGGAGCTATGAAGACCTCCGTGGTTTTGATCTAGGATTGGCATAAAACACTATTAAACTCAACCCAAATGATAAGCCAGTTTGGAAAAAGTAGAGGCCGATTAACCCAAAGATTGAACCACTTATGAAGAAAGAGCTTTCAAAGCTCATTGAATTGAATAACATCTTCCCAATCAAACATTCCTCTTGGGTGGCTAATATAGTTCCAGTCAGGAAGAAGAATGGGGAGATAATATTATGTGTGGACTTCAGAGATTTGAACTAAGCCTCCTTAAAGGATCATTACCCTTTTCCATCTGTGGAACAAATTCTTCAAATAATGGTACGAGAAAAAATGTTTTCACTACTTGACGGTTATTCAGGCTATAACTAGATTTTGGTTAAGGAATGTGATCAATTTAAAATGACCTTCACTACTAAATGGGAAACCTATGCCTATAGAATTTTTCGTTTGAATTATCCAATGTCGGGGCTACTTTATATTGATATATGGATATGACCTTCAAAGGGTTAATAAACAATATGATCATGGTTTATATCAGTAGCATAATAGTATATTCCAAGCATGCAGAAGATCACATAGATCATTTAGAGAAGGTTTTCGAGCGATCCAGGGAATTTGGGGTCTCACTAAATCACAAGAAGTTCATTTTTGCAGTACACGAAGGCAAATTTTTAGGGCACATTGTTTTAACTGAAGGACTCTCCATCAACCCAGTGAGGATTTGTGCAATTTTGTCTCTATCCCTTCCAAGCCATAAAAAGGGCCTTTAGAGTTTTATGGGAACTATAAACTTTGTGTGAAGGTTCATCCATCAGTTCACAACCTTGGCCAAACTATTGATGATCATGTTCAAAAATAATAAACCATTTAGTTGTACAAAGGAAGGGAAGGAGAGCTTCGAGGCCATTAAAACAACTATCTCCCAGGATCCTACATTGGTGAATCCTAGGTATAATAAATATTTTATTCTTTACACCTTTGTGGGACAGGAAAGTATTTCAGGGATTCTCACTCAGCAAAATAATGATTTAATGGAGTAACCAATTACTTTTTTTAGCTAGTCCCTTAAAGATTATGAGCTCAAATAATCGTTTGTCAAAAAACAAGTTTTTGTTGTCATCCGGGCGCTGAATAAATTCAAGCATATGTTGTCTAATAACAAGATACAATTGATGGTGTCACATCCAGGAGTAAATGATTTATTTTTAAATAAAGATATGAATGGGAAGCGCGTTAGATGGATAACTAAGGTCATAGAGTACGATGTGTATATCAAAGTAACTAAGCTAGTCAGAGGGAAGGGTTTGTGTCAACAACTCGCTGCGGATTTGGAATCTAAAGACGAAGGAGACACGATTCTTCATAATCATTCCCAAGAGGATACCCCTACCGATTGGCTATCGAAAATGAAGAATTTTCTTTTGTTATGAGAGTATCCCATTGTCTTGGATAAAACTCAGAGGTGAAGTTTTTGACTTCAATCCATTCCTTATGTTCCTGTAGATGGTGTTCTTTTTCACAGAGACTTGAACGGTGTTCTTCTCTGATGTATAGGACTAGAACGAGTAGAAAAAATATTGGAAGAATTTCACAATGGGTTGTCATGAGGACACTTCTTAGCAAGAACCACCATTGCAAAAATCATGAGGGTTGGTTACTATTGGCTAGATTTGTTCAAAGATGCCCACTAGTGGGTGAGAGGATGTAGAGAATGTGCCTTTTTCACAGGGAAGCAAAAACTAGCTGCCCTTCCTCTCCATCTGATTCAGGTAGATCAACCCTTTGTTCAGTGGGGGTTAGATTTTATTGGAATGATCAATCCTCCATCCAGTGATGGACATAAGTGGGTATTAATTGTGACAAATTACTTCGCTCAGTGGACAGAAGTTGTAGCATTGAAGGAAGGAAATGATAAGTTTGTTTTGGATTTCTTGGAAGGCATAATGACAAGATTTAGTGTCCCTTTAACCGTGATTTCAGATAATGCCATGGTTTTTCTCATTTTAAAACTCAGTGAGTGGGATGTTAAAAAATGGAGTGTACCTTAAGACTTTGTCCAAGTATTACCCGCAAGGGAATGGTTTGGCTGAGTCTAGTAACAAAAACCTCATACATATAATCAAGTGAACAATGGAAAATAATAAATGTACTTGGCATACACAGCTCAAGACTGCCTTGTGGACTGATAGGAGAATGCCAAAGAGGGCCATAGGAAACCCCCATTCATGTTTATAGACTGTAGGTAGGAAAAACTTCCTTTATATTTGGAACTGCCTTCCTTGGAGTTAGCACATCAACTGGAGGTTATGGAAAGTGATCCTATGACAGTTAGGTTTACTCAATTGATGGAATTGGAAGAAGTTAGGAACAAAGAAATGAAGACTTTGGAACAACGTCAAACTCAAACTAAGAAGATTTTTGATAGGAAGGCATCTCACAAAAAATTTCACGAAGGAGATTTGGTTCTCAAATGGGATGCTAACAGGGCCAAGCCAGGAATGCCACAAAATTTTACGCTCTCTAGAGCAGGCCATACATTATTACGAGCTGCAAAGAGGAAAATTCATTTTACCTATCTAGACTCAATTGAAAATCATTACCTATCCTGTGAATGGGATACATCTCAAAGCTTAGTTTTGAGAGGTTTTACCTTGTACAGTATTAGTCTAGGTTTATTTCCTCCAAGTACTCTACACATTGTTTGGTCTGCTTTGTTTAGTTTTGTTTGTTTTTCTTGTCTTTATTTTTTCTACTTGTGTTTGTTCTAGGTATTTTAAAATTTAAGGAATTTTTTTCCCAATGGATTGTTGAAGGTTACTAGACTAATGCTTAGCAAGAAACCTTCCCCAAGAGGTCGCCAAAAAATGTTAACTTTACAAGTTATCCTTGACGGGAGGGTTTTTTTAAATTTTCTTGCAAGTTCTTTTCCTTTCCATTCCTTAGTATTTCAAAAAAATTGTTTCAAAAAATCACCTTAACACCATTTTCCACTAGATTTCAGATTTCGGAGGTTGATTTGAGTTTTCCATGCAAAATGAACATTCAATTCCGAAGTTCGAAGTCTGATCCCCATCAGAATTTGGAACCGGAATTCGAAATTACAGATGCATTTTACATGAAGTTCCCCTTCTAAAATCTAAAGTCCAGTTTCATACCATATTTTTGGATTTCGAGTTCTGAAGTGTAGCTTACATGTTTTATGCACACTGAATCCTGAACTCCAAAACCCGATCACTTCGACATTTCAGACTTCGGAGTTCAGATTGCATGTTGCATATAGTTTGCAAGACGATTTCTGAAGTATGATTTCTAAAGGCATTTAATATTCAACCACCCCCACACGTGTCACCTTGTAGTAATCAATTTTTACCTTCCTATAAATACGCAAGTTTTTACTAATCATTTTTACCGGATGATTAAGTGCACTGACACGCTGACAACTATATGCACCCCACCGTACACCTAATGTGATTTTCAAAGCGTTATTTTCACGATTTTCTCACTAATTTGGGTAAGTTTTGTAAGTTTTCATTTTATTTTCAATTTTGGGTTTTTTGTTGTCTTATATTTTCTTTCATCCTTCATCCCACTTTATTTCCCCTAGGTTTTGTTCCAAAATTTCAGGCAATGGCTTTCCCATCCCTGCTTATTTTGTTATTTTTTAAGTCTGAAATACAAATTAATTTGCAAGTAGGAAGGAAGCGCTTTTGGCACTTATAAAGTAAGGAGTGTTGGCAAAAGTTCAATATTTGGAGCTTCATGGCTTCAGGTTTCAGAGGTTCTGCACTTCGCACTTCGGAGTTTGAACGTGATTCATTTCAAAGGTTTGGGGTTTTACTTTTCGGAGCTTCAAGGGCTTTGAAATTCCATTTTTGGAGCATTTTATACTTTGCCTTCATAGATCAGAGCTCATTGTTTCGGGTTTATGGAATTCATATTTTCAGAGGTATAAATATCGGAGTTTCGGAGTTCTAGCTTTTCGGAAGTCATATTTTCAGAAGTCCGAGCTCATCGGGTTTCAGATGTTCTTTATTTCAGATTTTTGGAAGTTGAAGTTTTTGGAACATTTGTTACTCAACCTTTGGAGATTGGAGTTCCAGTGTTTTGGAGGTTTTGAATTTATTTTTCAAAATGTGAGTCCCGACTTCGGAACTTCGGGTTTTAGATTTTCGGAAGTCTGGGCTAGTTTTACAAGGTGTTTTGCATGCACACACTTCTTCTCCGAACTCTGATTTCTTGAGTTCTTCAACATGGAAAATGTCTAGTTCCTCATCTAAAGGAAAAGACAACATGAAATATGGTTACCAAGGGGTGTCACCCCTTCTAGTATCTCTTCTGATGTAGAAAATATTGCAAATACAGATTTTGGACATGTAAATATGTCTGAATTTTGGAAAAGAGTAAAGGCCCCAAAAAGAAACCATGGATGGAAGCTATTTATAATAGTGGAATTAACCTTATAGTTGTGTTTCCCCAATCTATGCAATGTCCTAAATTCATGCTTATTGTTGCATCTCATTTTGACAAAGGTTCACGCACCATAAATGATGATGATGACATAATGGTAATCAGGGTAGATAGTGATTTCTTTGAGGACCTCGTGAAAATCCTAGACGTTGAAGAATATGCCAAGATATCCTTAGAGATTTTTGTAGAGCATTGGGTTGTAGAAAAAGACACTTGCACAATGGTTTTCAACAAGATCTATTTGGCTAAGAATAAGACTTCATTGTCTAGATTCCCCAAGATAATTCCTTGGTATGATTTCATAGTAGAAGTAAACGATATTATCACACTTTTGAGAAAGGTTATAGGTATTCCTTCTAGTAGGGACTTCCAAGAGTGGACATATCTCTACATTTCCACAATCAAGAAGAATAAGGACCTCATTCGATGGGTTGAACACATAATCAATGTTATATGTTATCAGCTGGAAGATGTGTTGACTTCAAGAAACTTCTAAATGACCTCCTACTTGGTATATGCAGCAACGGGAATGAGAGATTAACCAAGGCTAACTCCAAAGAGTGGACATATCTCTACATTTCCATAATCAAGAAGAATAAGGACCTCATTCGATGGGTTGAACACATAATCAATGTTATATGCTATCAGCTGGAAGATGTGTTGACTTTGGGAAACTTCTAAATGACCTCCTACCTGGTATATGTAGCAACGGGAATGAGAGATTAACCAGGGCTAACTCCAAAGGGGTCTAGAAGTACAACTCAGATATATGAGTATTACCCCCAACTCACCATGACACAAGGTCCCAGCCATTGTCAAAGGGTAAGCGATGTTTTCTTCGCAATTCTCTTGTACTTCTTAGACATATTTATACAATTAGAGAATATCAGATGAATCCTATAAGGAAGTACGAAAGTGGGGAGCTATCTACTTTCAGTACCCCACGTTCACCTACATCAGAGTGCTAGGATTTGTAGGTGATCCTTTTAAATTACCAAGATTCCCAACTGATAAATGGTTTTTGATGGAATTGGTTTGACAGTTGCTTCATTATCACAAAATTCAGCATGATCGGCACAAAGCAGAGGCCCAGTTTCACATAACCATAGGAAGATATACATGCACATCTACCTATAAGGCTAAGAATATTAAAGGAGAGATGTCTCAAATGAATCTGAGAACATTTCATCTACGCACCAATTTTGAATACTGGGACAAGTTTGGGAAAACAAGATCAGCTAGCATCCACATACTTCAATTAGAAGATATTTGGATTCATTTCCAAGATGAATATACAGTGAGGGAAAGGGAATTTAAGAGGCTAACCCTAAGAAAATAAGCCACCATGGAATCGTTGTCATTCTTGTGGGCCTAAAGGATGATAATCAGGTCTTGGATCCTTCTGATGATCAGGGTAATGTCGCAAATAAACTTTTTCCTTAGATAGATTGGTAATTTGAAGAGTGCAGTAACACAAAGGAATGGGCAGGTCCCATTTTTCAAAGAACCTACCAATGGTTGACACCTTTGGTAATTACACCTAAAGCGTCAGAACAACTTGCCACATAATCTATAAAAAGCATAGTCATTAGTGGGTCAACTCACTCCATCAAAAGGAAGGAGGACAACTTCCAAACCCATTTCCAAACCACATAAGATTTCTTTTGTCTACAGGGGTTCAAGATATTCTTCTGGGGTTCCTACAGGAGTTGTATCTCCTAAACTACCATCAACTAAAGTGATAAATCTAAGCATTTCACCAAAGATTTCCCAAGTGTTGTAATCACCACCTTCTTCATCTTTTCCATTCGCCACCTTCAATTCCTCTTCCCCTCCATCTCTCACTCATCATTTGACCTTGTTCTCCATTTCTTCCATTCTCATTTCCCATACATCTCTCACCACATCTCCCTCTATGACTCAAGTATTCTCCTCTCTTCCAACACTCTCAATTAGAGAGATTTTGGGAATGGGGTATCCTTTTGTAACCCCTCTTCCTCAAAAACCTCTTCGCATTTCCACTTTTATTCCACCCACACTTGAAGCCATTTTCTAAACTCTGCCCTCCATTATCACCACATCACTACCACTTTCTATAACTATGACTAGTGCCCTAGACATACCAACTACCCTAAGTGCTATTGTAATAATGCCCATATTGTCTTCTGAATCATCTTCTTATATTCCTGTGTGATTCATAGGAAAACACCAAAATAGAACAAGAAAGTACCTATTATGGATGTTTTAGATTTGAGTGCTCTATATCTAACTCCCCGAAGGCAAGCTAAGTGACGAAGAGTTGTTTCCAACTTATTAGTTGATCAAACAGGGGAAAGATTCATCGAGATAGCTACTCTGAGTATATGCTTGAATTTGACCTTATAGGTTTTGACTTGAAGACTTATCATTCACAATGGTTGCTTCACCATATCAAAAGCTTACACTTTATTAAAATGACATCAACCAAACCCCTACCTTGAGGATCTTTAACTAAGTTCCATTCAGACACCATGCATATATAAGAGACCTAATGCATTCCCATTCATAGGAGACAACTATTAGAAAGCTTAATTTGATGCGATCACCTTGTGATCGCCTAACCAGTTCTTCGCAAATGTGCAAGTCTCTTTATCTCACAAAGAAAGATTATTTCAAACTATAAATGTCATTCAAGGCTTGTTAGCTTACATACCTCTTAAGTTCTCCTACCATGCACTTTTCTTCCCAATGGAGTCATTCCTTATATGGAGTTATAAGACCTCTGCAACCTATTTTAGAAAATTCAAGACATCAACTTATAGCCTTAGACTCCCTCTTGAGTGATCTAACATGGGTCTTCAATTTAGTTTGTAAGACTATACCCTTATGCTTCTTGTTAGGCCTTCATGGCTCATGTACACTCAATTCAAGACCACTTATGCAAATCAAAGGTTTGTATAACATGAGTTCATGTTTTCTAGTCTTCTCACACCTTAACCAAGGTGTCTATGATCATGTATATGTTGTTCTAATGCTAAATTTTCCCATTCACCTTTCCTAGTAGCTTTTAGAGTGCTCTAACACAGTCTTCTCTACTGTACAATCACTTTATACTCAAAATGAAGGAAATTTCATGACCCTAGAGTCACTCAAAAAATCAAATATACATGTATGGTTTCCTTGAACCTTCATATATTGATTCTTCATCATACTATGCCCCAACTCAACCTTCATGTAGTCTTCTTAATGATCTAAAATTGTCCTCTTTCCTCTATACAATCAAATCTATTCAAAATGATGGAATTATCATCATTTACTACACCCTAAGATCATGTCAACATATCAAATACACTTAACTCCACCTTCCCTAATGGCCTCCATCAAGTACTAAATGCAATTCATCCTTTTATCTGTCATGCATGTACATTATGCATTTTTATTTGGAGCTTGAGACAACTATTACACATTTCTTCCATTGCATTTGACAAATCACCCTAAGAATTGGAGGGTCCCTACATCATGTTGAGACAGAGAAAACGTGTAATTTCCAAACAATTCCATTGGTTTAGATCAAAGATAATACATGCCCTAGTATGGGCTTGATAACATACAATTTGTTATAACAATTAAATATTGCACTTTCAAGCCACATAAAAATTATAATGATGATCCTTATTACCTCTATAAGCTCTTCACCTTAAAATTTAGGAGAATTTGATCTTCTGAGTTCCATTGAGGGTTTACACTTTGTTGTCCTAGCAAGTTGTTTATCACAGTCCAGTGAAATCTTGTATTTTCATTCAAAACAGAGGTCTCTTAAAACTTCAAACCACCAATCATGTTATAATCTTCATTATTCAATCTCTCAAATCCCTTACTCACATCATTTCACTCGAACTACCTATGAATAGGTGTAAATTTTCTAAGTAAAGAGTCTTAATAAGCTCCTAAACCGACTCCTAGACTGTATCAACCACTTCAACAACCTTCTCAACATAGGAATTAGGTGTATATCACCTTAATTCACTCATGGGGTCCATACAAGACATCTATAAATATATAACTTGACTTTATTTTCCCTTTTACTAAGTCAAAACAACTCCTATAACCTTCTAACAAACACTTATTCAACTTTCACCTTTTACAACAGATTTTCACATTTTTACAACATATATAACTTTAAAACACCTAATATAACATGTTCTAATGGTCTTGTAAGACCTTATTATGCCTTGGCCCTTGATGCTCCTCCATCAGAAGGTGTCATTGATGACATAACAAGGCCATTTGAGTTCTACAAGGCCATGAAGTTTAGGATTAGAATATTGTAGGAAGCTCTAAGAAATTGGAGGAGAGAAGGATAGAAGCGGTTGATGGTTTGAATGATATCATACATGAATTCAACAGAATTAATTGTAAGTTTCTGAATAAATTTTTTGATACAATGCCAATTGAGTATATCATCGCTCAATTCAAGAATATGGTAAATGAAGATAATGATATCACTAAATCCTTTGGCCTTGACTCTATTCACTGGTTAGTATCCTACTAGAACTTCTTGGCTTAGCTGAAGGAGGTTATGAGCAATATAAGAAGGTTGTGTGGTAAGTTAGCCAAAGGGACTGATTCATTGGACGTGTTGAATCGTTATGCATGTGGACTTGACGACGAAGAGCTTCAAGGAATTGTCAAACGATTTCTCGATTCCAGGTATAAGTTAGTAGAGGATGAAGAAAAGGAGGAAGAAAAGAAAGAAGAACCAGAAAGGTAAAAGGGTGCTACTAGTCATAGCTAGGTGTGGCAGCCATTGTTGGACAACCTCCAAGCTTTGGAACCAATGGAAGTTGTAGGGTTGACTCAGTCAAACCTATGTAACTATTTTTGCTATTTTCATGGGAGGTCGTTCCCTAAGCATTAATGCATTCTATTTTTAGTAGGAAGTAGTTAGAGGATAGAGCTATAATATACCAATCTCCTTAGTCTATAAATAGGAGAATGCATTCTGTTTCAAAAAACATTTAGATATTTTTGTGAAGGGGCTCTATAATTTTGAGGGGTCCAAGAACAAGCTTTAAGCCTTAGATATATTCATAACACTATTTTTCCTTTGAATGCTTGGTATATTGTGAAATTCTATAATTTTTTTAATACTCTTGAATGATTAGTTCCTTGTATGTGATGAATTGTATTTCCTTTACATCATTTATATTCTTTCAACTAGTTGTGATTTGTGGCATGAAATCTTTCTATTTCAGTTGTGGAGAATCTTAAATCCCTTATATAATTAAAGTTTTGTATTTGATTAACTCAGTGATTGAAAATATTCTCAAGAGATGTGCATGTTATGTATTAATTTGTGCATAAAAATTAGATCTTCTTATTCCATTAATTCTTCATGCATTGCCACTTTTATATATTTCAGCTACCCTCTTATCCCATTTCTCAAGAACAAATAGATTAGTTTTATTTCAAGTCTTGTATCCCTACATCTTGATCTTAAATCAAGTGCACCAATTTTAAAAGGAAGTCGGCCTTCTCTGGAGGTTCATCACAAGGCACCAAGGTCCCACACCTCGGGGATGTTCCCATGTTGCACCAAATCACTTAAAGATTCAATGGGTGCGCGATCCAAGTGACAACAATAATCTATAATGTGAAGTTTGGAAGTTGACAAGTGGAGTTTCTTGTCGTGTTTCATGAATTAAATTATTAGAAATTGTCAACATACGAGTGTATAAGATCAAGAAAGCTAGAGAAAAGACCTAGGGATGTACCTGATGAGATTGGGTAAATTGCACTTGTTCGAGTAGTAGAAAAATGTCAAGATTAGGAGTGTCAAAGAGTAGAATTACCAATTTTGAGTGTCTATGCTTTGGATGAATTGTTCCATATTTAGGAAAGCTTTTAAAAGGCTTGAGAATGATGATGAGGATTGTCCCATTGACTATCCCTTTCATACAAACTCCCACATGGTGTATGAATTTAATAGTTATGGATGTTTATGAATTGAACATTTAATCATATGGTGTTCATTGAAGCCTTTAAACATATGGAGCTTACAACTCCTAGTACAAAAATACCCACAAACTATGACAACCCTTTAAATATGTGAAGCTTACAACTCCAAGTATAAAACCACCCATAAACTACCACAGATAAATGTATTATGATTTTACATCTACAAAGAAAATTTATATTGCACTTATTTATATTTATTTTTAGTATTTCTATCTATGTAAATATCTTTCCAGTACTTTCTAGGATATGATATCATCCTCATTCCTCTGTAGTGTTTTTATGATAGGAATTTATTTGGTTATTTTCATTTCATCCATCCTATCTTTTATACCTTTTTTGATTCCACATTTTTGGCCTTTCATTCTCATTGTTAAAAATTTATCTATAGTTTCATACTCTTAGCTCTTTTATTCGCAATCATATGCTTCATTGTGTACAGACTTTTACAAAACTTTTTCCTCCACATTGAGAGGCCTTATATCTCCATGAAATCACTATGCAAAAACAACTAAAGGTATCACTTTGCATTAGTTAATATCAGATCCATTACTTCCATCTTATATCTTTCTAATTCTCCTTATCTTGGACTCATATATATGCAAGCTTCCAATTTGCAGGTGATAGTGAACGAAAGCGCCTTCACAGCCAAGTGTTGGTGAAGGAAACTCAAAAAATGAACATCAAATTTAATTGTTGAATCATTTCTCATGACCTCTAAATAAACTACAAAGATGTTGGATTTGGAATTAATTTCCCTCTTTGTAAAGTAAATTCAATAAATGGATTTCAGGCTCAATAGTCGAATAATTTCTTGCATGCCCTAAATAACTTGCAATGACATCATATTTGGAATTTCCCTCTAGTGGGAATGTTGGTATACACATTTGCGTCAAATTATTGGTGAAGGAAACTCAACAAAACCTTAGAGGGCAAGGAAAATGTAGACAGTGGGGTCAATGGCTTGAGCCTTTCCCCCTTAAGCAAGGCTCGTTGTAGTGCCATGTTTACCTACAAGGGGGTTAAGTATGGAATTTTTACTATGTAGCTTAAGACACTAAATAACGCACTTGGATATATTTTTAGGGCCTAATCGCATACCACTATTCATATGATTCCTAAGCAAGAAAAGTATTAATTGACCATTGTCTTTGGCCTCTTTGTTTGCTTTCTAGTTTATTTCTTGGGCTAACACAACCTATTGCCCAGTCTAACTTTTGATACTGCAGATTTTTTGAGTATGGACACCAACGCCTAGCTAGTACACTAGCACCCAAGTGCCCTCATTGTAATGAACCATTACACCAAAACCTCGAGGCATTAGTGAAATCCACACATGAGGATCATAACATCCCACCATGCTTCTGTAGAGCCTGACTTGGGCTGGGTTTGCGCCCGCACTCCCATACGTACGAGCCCCGCTTCACCGACATTTAGGCGCCCCATGGGCCCTAGCTGCACGACGTAACCAACCGAGTGGGATTCAAACACGGGTGGTTGCTCTGATACCAAATGTAATGAACCATTACACCAAAACGTCGAGGCATTAGTGAAATCCGCACATGAGGATCACAACACTCATCCCCTCTAGATGCCCCCAATCTCTTGGTATCTTTCTCACATCTTTTGGGCCTTTTCTATCTGATGGGCATCTTGTTTTCTTATGGTTAAGCCTTTTAGTGATTAATTACAAAATTTAAGCAAGGGAATCATATAAATACAAAGCTATGTGGCCATAATAATGGACCAAGCTCTAAGCATCTACTATGATCACCTAAGGTTGCATCCAAAGGCATTTCAAGCGCATCAAAGCATCCATATAGCTATCATTCAAGGGACAAGGGACTGCAATCTTATGCATACACTTCATAGGAGGGGAAGTTCATTTTTCCATGCACACATCTATTTATATTTGCTACATCTTGCTACTGCTCACTATCAAGTGCATCTTGCACCAAATCCACCTAGGGCATGATTCTAAACACACATGCAAAACTACATGGAGTCTAAAATGTAGTGTAGCACCTAGATCATAAGTTCACTCAGTCGAGTGACCATCAAGGACAAACCAAATCCCCATTTACATCTTTTTATTTTTAGGATTTAATGTGTTTTGGAGTTCTTTAGGTGTTCTTTCTCTTTGTAGGTTTTAGGTGAACTCGACGATCTTACAACAACATACAGACGACTAAAAAAAAGGTCTAGTGACACTTGTGTGACACTAAAGAAATCACTTTCCAATATTTTTCATAGTCACATGTGCCTACAGAAGGTCCCTAATGCATAGGTGCCCCTGACCCAATCCAGGTTCCCAAGTCTCAACATTTCTGATGGTTTTTGGGCTCGGTTGCAACAATATTCTTTCATGTTCCATTAGTTTTCTAGTTTAGCACAACTTCGAGATTATTATGAAATCAACTAAGTATTTTATCCTTTCTCTTGCACCTAGGGTTTCAAATTTAATTCCTTATTACTTAAGTCAGATTTGTACTTTATTGCTTTATCATTTTTTTGTGACTTTGCAATTAGAATTTAACATAAATTTCTATTTTTGTTAAAACATTTTGTGAACCCGTTGCTTGATTCCAATCTTCTTTCTAGGGTTTTCTTCTTATGTTTGTCACCCGTAGTGGTTTTTTTGGGTCTTTTGAGCATCTCAAGCTTCCTCCATCTTCCCGTAGAGTTTCTAAATCAATGGTTGAAACTAATAATCCATTCACTAACTCTCAACAAGTTCCTCTTGAAAACATTGAAGAATCTGATAGTGAGCACTCATATAATGAAGACACAAATGTTGATCAAGAATAATTAGACAAATTCACAAATTTTCGTACTTTGATTGCTGCTAAAAAATATCGTGATGCTACTTTGACCCCCCTTATTGGTTATTCCTTGGTTGTTATGGCCTCCACCCAACCCCTTCATATTCCTGCATCCATTCCCACTACTGTCACTCCCATCATTCAACCTAATGCTTCTAATGCACAACTTGGTGCTTCTTCAAATACTCCTAATTTAACTTCTTTATATCAAGATTTGCAAAATCAAAATTTTCAACTTCAATTGGCTACTTCTCACGCATCCCCGTCTCCTGATTCCACTTTCCTCTTCACACTCCTTTTGCACCCATTATCTTTTCCTACCAACTTCCTTCAAATTTTGGAACTCCTAAGCTACCTATTTTCAAGAGCAATGGTGACCCCTAGGAGCATCTATGAGCATTTCATGTAGCATTCCTAGATTAGGTAGATGATCACACTTTACTAGCAAAGCTCTTTCCTTGCAGTCTTCAAGATTATGCAATGCGTTGGTTCTATGATCTACCTATCCACTCGGTAACATATTTTATGCATTTAGTCGATGCTTTTCTCACTCATTTCTTTATTAATATTAGCTCTAATATATCATATGCTCAATTAGCACAAATTAAGCAACGACCTAATGAACATCTAGTATATTATGTATTACGATATAAGAACAACTTAGCTAAGATGTCTAATGTACTCACAGAATCTGAACTTCAAGATTTATTTGTCCAAAGTCTATTACCACCATCTTTGAGACATCTCATTCGATCATTTATGTCATACTCTTAAGCTACGCAAAACTAAACTATTATCTATAGGAAAGCTCAAGTATCATGAGCAGGCTTCATCTTCTACGCACTTTAAAGTAAATTAACTTTCAAGCCATCTATTAAACCTACTGAAGCTAAAGCTTATGTCCATGAAGTATCTAATTCTGAAACGCTTCAATAGCAACCACCTAAGCGTACATATACTAAATCGCTTTATGCTTCACATATTCTATTGCCATAACTTATCAAGAGCAATCTTATTATTCTTCCTCCACTGAATCTGGACACATCTCGTCTAAAAGGTCATAATTACAATGAAAATTTCAGATGCGAATATCATCAATGCATTGGGCATTCTACAAATAAATGTTTCAAAATTCATAATCTTATTCAAGATGTTATCGATAATAATGTGATTGAGCTTCCTGAGCCTACGGCACCTACGTCAATTAATGAAAATCACAAGCTCAATATCTTCAACAATCCTCTTCCTAAACATGATAAGCAAGTGGTTGACTCTTCATCCAATCATACATATCACACAGTGCCTCCTCCTGCATTGGGGGCTCTTGCTTTTCTAGTTGCTCACGCTGAGACATCTCCAATGTCCATTGCATTCTCTGATCATGACTATCATGCTTCATTGACATTCTCTTTTGAAACATTACTTATCAGTGCTTTTATCATGCCTCATGTTATCAATAATATAATGATTGATCCATCGATTCATACATGTGTGTGCTCTATTGCACTTGTTATTGCTATAGACTTTTTGCTATCAGATAATTCATATCCAGTTCCTAAATCATATGGTTACGTCAAGCTTCCAGTCACAGTTGGTCAATTTACCATGTTTGTGCCATTTATTATGGCACCTTCCGTTAAAGGGTGTGGATGCTCGTAGGTATTCCTTGGCTCCATGCAACTTAGACTAACATTTCCATGCATAACTTGTGTCTAAATTTTATTCACAACGCGCAAGTAATTACTATCAATGGTGTTTTTCCATTCACACCATGGCCATAACTTCCTCTTGAGGTTACCATTGGACTCGCTAGAGCATCTAGGTCCCCGCAACCTCTCAAATCTAAATTAAAATATGCTTTAGCTCACCTCTTCGTGTGTAGCCTACTCTATCTCACAGGTCTACTAGTCCATCTCATCATTCTAGGTCCACCACTCGGGTAGTTCCTTCACATAAGTATACATCACCTCCTTATTTTCCTTCACATAGGTGTTCATCGCCTCTGCACTCTACTTCACATAGGTGTTCATCACCTTTGCGCTCTCCTTCACATAAGTTTTCATCACCTTTGCGCTCTCCTTCACATAGGTGTTCATCACCGCCCAGGTCTCATGTACATAGATCTCATTCGCCGATACATTATCCGTCTCATACACCATCGATCTTAGAGCATGGTCACACACATTTATCTCTACACGCATTGGGTGGAGGACCATTGTCTTTCACTTTTATAGGATAACATATTCATCAACATACACTTGGGGGGCATCATACTTATTCTTCCCCCTTTTAACATTATCAGGTGTCTTGCATTCATACTTACACTTTGCATATATTCTTTCGCACACATATTACACATCTTGATACACTTTTATCATCATTAACCTATGACACACTCTTGTGCTATGCTTCACACTTAACTATTGAGGGCTCACTACATTCATAAATCTCACATCAAGCACATGATACATTTCACATGTGGTGCATTCATGGCACATTTTTCTAGCACACATTCATCATAACACATTTCTCGGTGATGCACTCTAATTCCAAGGTTCATACTTGACTAATGAGGGTCTAAATCTGAAATAAACCTCACCACACTCCTTTAATATCTATGATTTATGCTTCATTAATCATATCTATCCAGTGTACACTATCACACCATTTCCTGATGACGCACTCTTGTGTTATGGTTCATTCTTAACTATTAAGGGCTCACTACATAAATGAACCTCATCTCATCCATACACATTCACATTCGCTCGGGGGGCACGCTGATCCTATCATACTCACATTGTATTTCTTTCCATTCACATTCACAACATACTACATATATTGGTTGCACATTGTTCGTGTTTACTTATGCTCGCATGTTACACTTTACTTACTATGGTAGACAAATATTTCATATGTCATTATCTTTATCATATACACATGTGCGTTCACTTTCCTTCTAGTTGTGAATGCAGCCTTTACATAGATTATTACACGTAGCACTGTACCTATTACCAATCCCACATCAGCTCCTAGGGGTATTTACTTTCGTACACATCAGAAGTGATATTATTTCATTTTATACTACTTCATATTCTTACTAGCACACTACTATATCATATCATACACACTTTGACATACTTTCTATCTTTCTAACATGCTAACGGGTGCTTCATGTGCAACATTTTCTTTGCAAGACTATTTACTACCATGGTTGTTTGATATATTACTTGTCTCTATTTTCCATTGTTTGCCATTGTATGTTATTTTTTGCGGGCTATGTCCTTTATCTTGTGTGTACATTGCATGCTTTTGGCCACTTCGGCCCTAATTGTCTCGTGACATTGTGAGCAATGCAACCCATTTTTCATAGTCTACATTGTCTTCTTGCTTGTTAGCTTACATATTGTCTTTTATATATGTATTTGCTTGTTTGCACTGACACTTGTTTCCAACCACTTTGTTTGCATGTGCCTTGGTTTTTACCAAGTACATTCCCTCCCCCTGCTTGGTATCAGTTCAGATCAACATCTGGTCCTCCTTTGGGCCACATCCTCCTCGTGACATCACATGCAACCCAAATGAGGGGGGCATCATTAGGTGAAAAAATTACCCCATTCAGTAGTTCACAGTTACAGTACAACACAATTCATTACAACAAAAACACAATCTATTGTCTTAGAAACGACCCAAAATCTAACTTGGGTCTTCAGTAGAGCATAGACGTCAGTGTCCAAACATAGACATGAGCACTTGGGTGCTCCTGGCCCTTCCTAGGTGCCTATGACAAGGGGCAATTACATCATTTTTCTCATATCAACACAGTTTCAACAATCTACACAGCAGTTTTCTCAGTATAGGAACAATCTTCCAACAATTAGTGTACATGATTTCTACTTGTTTCTATTCACGTTGGATCGAACTAGATCAAAATGGATCAGATTTGAAAAAATCAAGATCGCACCATCTACAATGGTGTATAAAGTGTTAGGAAGTAGTCAAAGGATGGAAAATAACACTAGACATTTCTCCCTACACTTCTTTTGTCATGGTGTGAGATCGCCCCAAAAACTCGCACTCGACGTGAGATCGCCCAAAAAAACTTCTTCTTGGCATGAGATCACCCAAAAAAATCATTTTTCTACAATATTTTTAGGATCCTCACTACTCTTTTCACTCATCGTGGATCAGGTGCACATGTTCCTTTTCACATTTTTGCATACTTTTTACACACATTTTACACGATTGATCAAATTTTTCATATACACATATTTGACTACTTTGTTACTCTTCTCTTTTGCAGGTCCATCCTTATGGGAAGTAGCATTCACATCATCAAGCATCAAGCGAAATCGAAAAATCAAGTACAACGCGCCATATACACATACAATTTTCACCCCGAGGGTCACTTCCTCTTCTCTAGATTCTATGCTTCATTTTTATCACTCCACATTTTTTCTTGTCTCCTTAGCACACTTTTCGCCATCAATCTAAATGGTTATTAGGTACACATCTCTTATCTACTTTATGTTATCAAGCATTCGCTCAACAACATAAAGTGGGGGAAAATGTAGACACTAAATCACACACTTGGGTATATTTCTAGGTCCTGATCACATACCATTATTCATATGATTCCTAAGCGAGAAAATTACTAATTGACCATTGTTTTTGGCCTCTTTGCTTACTTTCTGGTTTCTTTCTTGGCCTTACACACACTATTTCCCGATCTAACTTTTGACACTTTAGCTTTTCTGAGTCTAGACACTAGCGCCCTCGTCCCCTCTGGGCACCCTTGACCTCTTGGTATCTTGCTCACATCTTTTGGGCCTTTTCTAGCCTTTTGGCATCTTGTTTTCTTATGGGTCAGTCTTTTAGTGTTTAATTACAAAATTCAAATAAGATAATCATATAAATACAAAGGTATATGACCATAATAAAGGACCAAGCTCTAAGCATCTACTACTATCACCTAAGGTTGCATCCAAAGGCATTTCAAGAGCATCAAAACATCCATCTAGCTATCATTCAAAGGACAAGGGACTGCATTCTTCTACATGCACTTCGTAAGAGGGGAATTTCATTTTTCCATGGACACATTTACTTACATTTGCTACATCTAGTTGTTGCTCACTATCAAGTGCATCTTGCAGTAGAGCCACCTACGACACGATTCTACACACACAGAGAACTACATGGAGTCTAAAATGTAGTGCAATGCCTAGATTATAAGTTCACTCAGTTGGGTGACCTCTGGGGTCAGTCTAACTCCCCATTTGCATATTTTTCTTTTGAGGATTTGATGTGTTTTAGGGTTTTAAAGGTGGTCTTTCTCTTTGTAGGTTTCAGGCGAAATCAACGATATTGTAGTAATATACATGTGACTAAAAGTGAGGTCTAGTGACACTTATGTGACACTGAAGAAATCACTTTCCTACAGTTTTCATAGTCACGCGCGCCTACAAAATGTCTATGGTACCTAGGCACCCCTGACCCAATCCAGGTGCCCTAGTCCCAACATTTCTGATGATTCTACATTTTTCTAGGCTTGGTTGCAACAATCTACCTTCCTATTCCATTAGTTTTCTAGATCAACACAACTTTGGGATTATTGCGAAATCAGCTAAGTATTTTATCCCTTCTCTTGCACCTAGGGTTTTAAATTTAATTGTTTATTGCTTAGGGCATATCTATACTTTATTTATTTATCATTTCATTGTGACTCTGTAATTAGAACTTAACATAAATTTCTATTTTTGTTAAATCAGTAGCTTTATATACTATGTTCGTATAAACAATCAAACAAACAAATAAAGAGGAAAAACACAAATGAAAAGAACGATATATTAGGAGCACCAACACAAGGATTTTGACATCCAAGAATCTAGAAATAATCTTAATTGATTTTATTGTTGCTTTAATGAATCTTAATAGAGAGAATAAGCTAGATAACAAAGATGAGTTAGAGAGCATGGCGGGCAACAAAAAAAGTATGTCATAATCAGATATATGCAAGCTTCTAATTTTCAGCCAATGGTGAAAGAAACTTTGCAGAAACTCTGAAAACATAGAGAATGTGGACTTAACAGTCAATTGTGTAGCCTCCTTTACTATGCTTGTACATTGCGAAATTTTTTTTGCTTTCAAATCCTCAAGAACACACAAAATAACTACTTAGTTTGTGTTTATCAACATTTCCTTTACACTTCTTTGATGCAATTATGATTATCTTGCCTCCATTACTAGGCATATATATTGTGTGAATGACAATGATTTTTGGTTGGAACTTTAGAATGCGTGTTTGTAGTGAAGCACTGGTGAAGGAGACCAAGCAAAAATTTGAATTCAAGGAAACTGTTGATGCCAAGGTCAATGGCTCAAGTCTTTCCCCCTTAGGTGCAGATCATCGTGTTACCTTTGTAGCCTGCAAAGAGCTTAGATTTAGATTCAAGTATGCCATTTTGACTATGTGGCCTCTGTTGACTCTTAATGAAGAGAATAATCTAGATGACAAAGATGACCTAGAGGGCACGATGTGAAAGGGGAAAATCATGTAAAACTCATACATATGCAAGTTACATGTTTGCAGGCAATATTGAAGGAGAGTTCTTTCACAACCAAGTGTTGGTAAAGGAAACTCAACAAATGGATGTTAGGTTTAATAGTTGATTCCTTTCTCGTAACCCTAAATAAACTATAAAGACATTGAATATGGAATTGTTTTCTGCTGGGAATTTTGGAATATGTATTCACTCAATTTTAATGCTTGTGCATTATGCAAACAACGAAGCTTTCTTTTCTTCAAATTCACATGAAATGATTAATTATTTGGAAGCTTTCAACGTTTCTATTGCACTCCTTTGGTGCGATTGCTAGTCTATCTCTCGTTACATAATTGACACCATCATATTGAGTTGTATTGGCAAACTAAATAAATAAAATTTCCTGGTCATAATGAAGGAAACAATCCTCTAAGAATATGGTGTAGAGTGACAAGGGATTTGAATTTGACAGTTGTTACATGTTTGTAGGAATCATGAAATTCCTTGTACAAGTCAATTTATGAATTTTAAGATGAAGAAATCATAAAGTTTCATACAAGTTAAATAACCTTAAATTTAACTTTCGATTCCTTAATTGTATTGCTAATTAATTAAACTATGTGGTCTAATGAGAATGATGGATGAGTAAGTGCTTTGTTGAAATTCTAATTAATCCAATACATATATTTTAAATATATGTATTTTAAAGATGACAATGTCTCTATTTAGGTTTTTTATATATAATATTGAATAATGGATTTATTACCTCCTTTATGCATTTCTTATTATTTTGTGAAAAATACAATAAATATAGCTACATTACTATATTAGATTCAAAAATAATCTTTCTGAAAAAAAATAGTTTCAAATTGTCATATGGTTAAAATATTACAATTTTTAAATTGACTTCTCCAAGCAGAAAGAAAAAGTTTCTATGCATGATGGTGAAAACTATTTTACGTATAAATACTTAAAAATGTTTCCATGAAATTTATTTAGTGTGTATATATATATGTTTTTCAGATTCGTCTATGGATAGGTGATTGGTTCAAATTAGGTATTATTTAAAAAAATATATTGTTAAAAGAGGGTTGGAGGGTCCCTCGCCATTTTATATTAATATATAGAAGTTTACATAGATTCTTATCCCTTTATAATTGAAGGGACATTTTAATAATGCCATCATATACCTAAAACTAGAGAAAAAATAGTAAAAAACAAGAAATTCCAAGTTTTGTGATTGATGTAACAACCACCATTTTCTTCTCAAGCCCCTTCTGAAAGCCTCCATTCATATGTAACCGACGTTTCCTTCATATTCAATATTTATTTATTCTTCGATACATGGTCGAAACATTACATGGTAAAAAAACTGACTCATCTAGCTTACCATAGTAGCCACAAGTGGCTTCAAATGGTAACCAAATGTTAGTTTCTTCCTCCTAATCCACTAAATATTTGTTTGTGTATAACATTAACGAAATTCAAGAAATGACAACTAAAAAATCAATCCCATTTGTTTAATTCCATTCCGGCTCCTTGCGTTAAGGTAGAAAGTAACCCTTAGCCTTGCCTCCCCACATTTGGAGGAGATGTCAGTTCAGGTTTTTTCAAAGACAAATAAAAAAGTTGTAATCATACACAACATGCACTATACGCCTGAAATCCTAACTCTTGAAGGTATCTCTGCCCGAAGTCTCCCACCGGCCTTTAAATGTAATCCACCTTTGTGTAATTTGGAAATCGCTCTTTAGCTTCTCATAATCCTCCCAAATAGTAACTAGTTTTGGATATTCTAATTTGATCCATAGAGACCCAACCTTCTTTTATGGCACAGGCGTCCCTTTCCCCAACTATCATCACCGTGTTTCATAAATAGGACAAAAAAAACTCTTAACATCACATCACCAACAAAGGGGTTAATGTTCTAGTTGACATTCAATGGAAGTACCAGGTTATGAACATAATATTCACATAAAAGGTTTTTTTGTTCTTCCATAGTAGAGAAAAATACCTCACAAAATTATTTTCCACTTGTAATTTGAATAGGTCATAGAGAAGCAATTCTTCCAATCTAACAATTCAACCAATTTTCTTTAAGAAGCATGGTATACAATCTCAGAGGAGCTCGACAAGAAGACAATTGGGCACCAAGAGAACATGATAGAAGAATGTTTTCCTGAAATTTTTATGTCTATCATATTTCTCCAAATCAATCATCAATCATTGTACCACCTTCTTAGCTTGTGTCCCAATCTTTAATATTTCCTTTTGAGAATTGACAAAATTATGCTTACATTCCTCAAATCCCACCTTTAAACATCCAAATTGATATTGAATCATTTTTAATTTGTTTATGAATAAAAAAATTATCTTACAATTTCAACTATGTTTGTAAAACCCTGTCTTGAATAAAAGGATCATACTTATGATTTGTAGTTGTTACCTTACAAAAAAAATTATCCTGGCTACCCATACCTTGACCATGTTTTAAGTCTCCTAACTATTATTCCAGTGTGATAATATTGAGCTCTAAAGCAACTTGGATTTCATCATTTCTATATCTAGACCCATAATTTATAGGATTTTTTCCATGGGAATTTTCCATATGAATACCTCGGTCATTGTCAACCCCAGCCTCTGCAGGCATTTTCAAGTCATTGTTTGCTTCAATCATTGATTGACCCTTAGTAAATGTGATAAAAAGATCGACCTCGTAATCGTCAACTGGAAAGTTCCTTTTATTTTCAACAAATTTTTGGGACCTTTGAGGGATAAAGGAAGAGTCCCTTGTTTCCATGTTAACTTTTCTACATTCTACACTTGAATTATCTAATTGAATAGAAGAGGTAGTGATCATTACTCTTATCCTCTTTGTTTTTTGGTTTGTCCTGATAACCTTAAATCTGCAAAAAACTTCTCAAGTATTATTTAATTATTATATTGGTATAAAACCCTATTTTGTTATCCTCGTGTTATTTAAATAAACAAATAATTATGTTTTTGTCCTATGTTGGACCTAACTAAATAACCTAAACACCTATTATGACAATCTATACTTCCATGACCATGTTGTTTATGCTTTCCTTTTAGTGAATCATATAGTACCCATTTTTGTTAAAGAATTTTTTTTTTGCTTACATGAGCCAAGATTAAAAAAAAAAAACATATCTCAAAACAAAAACAAGGAAATAAAACATTGACATCCCTCTTAGCATACATTACAATCTCATCTGTAATTTCTAGTTGATAATGATTGTGATATTGTTTTTGTTGCAGAGTCTTCATTTCCTAGGCTATATACCTATTACCCATTGCAAGAAGTAAGCACTCCAATGTAGTCTCCAAAACTGTGAAGATCAATATCTAATTTCCTCCACTTACAATATATTTCTTGATAAATTTAAATCCATGTCTTACTTCTCCTATATGTTAAGTGGTACATCTCCCTACAACATGACAATAATTCTATTATAAGAAATTACGACATGTGACAAATCTAAAAAGGCAACTCATGTACATTGTTTGTCTACTCTATAAATTTGACATACCATTATAACTTTTCGAAATAGTCTCCTTAAATTTGAATCCTTGTCTTACTTCCCCTGCAAGTTAATTGTGACTGAACTCCATATAACATGATGATGAACCCATTATCAAAAATTACAATATGCAACAAATTTGAAAAGTACACTCTTATGCAATGTTTCTACATTATGGATATTTGACATAGACTTGTTTTTTGCTCTTAAAATATTTGTAAGCATGCTAAAGAACCTAAGCTAATAAATGAAAGAATTAACACCAAGTCAATCCTAGCTGAGTTCTTTAATCAAATACATCAAGATAAAACATGAAAAGAAGTTAAAAACTTGCACAAAATGTTAAAAACAAAGTATGCAAACCTCCTTTCAAAATTAGATGTGTAAATATTTCCTTCTAAGCCGAATGCAAACTTCGCACAATCAAGGATTCTATTAAAGGGAAGAGATCTCATCGAAATGGCTTAAAGGCCATGTTTTGAATCTTCTCCTACTAACTTTAGCAAATAAGGGGGTTTCTAAAATTGGCAAGCCTTCCTATAACATAAATGTTCTCTTGAGATATAAAATGTCTTGCAAGGACATGGTGTAAAAGAGTAGGAAGGTACTAGGTTGCTTATATAGCTTTCCACTTCGGGAGAAGCATACATCCTAATGAATGTGGGATAAAGGAAATGTAGAATTAAGAGTGGATAAGCATGATTAAAATATATTAATTAGATAGTAGTGACCCATGGGAGTTAGGGAATGTTTAATTAATCAATTGGGATTAATTAATATGTCACGTTTAGCTTATAGAAGCCATTTGGAGGAAAATTAGTAGAATTAGAGGGGTTTGAGAAAGTGATTTAATTAATAAGATGGATTATTAATTAAATATAAATTGTGGAAGGTTAATTAATTAATAATGGTTAATGAATTAATCAAAAGAGGATTTTAACCAATGTTTGTGAAGTTAATTGGCGTTCGAGATGGGGAGAAGGCCAATTAATTAATAAAATGTCAATAATTGACTGAGAATACGGGGTATATTAGCTAATCAACGGGAAAGCATTAATTATGGCATGATGACAGGAAGTAGATAATTAGTGTAATTTTAGCATTAAATATGTGCAGTCAATATTAGGTGTCTACATTTGCCCCCTTTTGATGTGGTGTAGCGTGATCGACACCATTTCAAAGATAGTAGACAATTTTATTTTGTATGGGTAGAAGTAAAATTAGTACGATGGATGATGCCCCCTTGAACGTCGATTGGGTGATAGAAGAGGGCAATTGAGGTTAAAAAAGAAGAGAAAATGAATACAATAGAAGAAAAGCCCGTCATGGCGATTGGCAAAACATTGCAGCGGTCAAAACCATCACGTTGGGGGATATACTTAGGGATGGGGTAAAAATAAGACATTTTAACCCTCTTAGTTAACAAAAAAAGAACTATGAAGATCGCGATGAGTAGCCATGACTGCCCTATATATTTTTCATCGTGTCGAGCGAGTTCGAGAGTACCAACGGACACATGCCCACGAGTCGCATGTAGATGACGTTTTATATTGCATTTTAAAAAAAAATTCCAATTTAAAATTTGGTCATATTTAATAGGCTTAAATCTAAGGCGTGTGAGGCCACTGAAATTAGTTAAGGTCAAATTCAACAGTTTTACCTGCATGCATGGCTGTTATGTAGAAATTTTAGTGGCCTTACTGAGGGATCAGTGGTGTCACTACACATCGTGGCAGCCTCACTGAAAGCAGTGATCTTGCTTAGAATTGAGTGGTTTTACTAATATTTTAGTGGTTTCGCTAGTAGTTTAGTGATTCTACTAGTTTTTAGTGGTTTTGCGCTAAGGTGTAGCGGTTTCACCAAATAGAATGTTGTGTTTAAATTTTTTAAGTTTTGATTTTTTTTAATGGAAATAACTAAGTTTAACATGTGTTTTTGTTGTGCAACTATGATTCCATGAGCATTTAGGCCCGATATAGTTTCCCAAGTGTCGTTCATGCATGCTACAAGTGGTGGAGGATCTCTTTCCTCGTGACTGGGAAATTCTGAAGGAGTTAGGATTGTTCTATGTTTCCCTGATTCCTTCTATTTGCGTAGATAGAGCATTATTGGTTGTCCTGACTAAAAGGTGGCATTCAAAACTTTTTAGCTTCTGACAAGGGAGACGACTGTCACTCTAAAGGATGCGTACATGATATTCCAAGTGCCAATTACAGGGGCACCACTGTATTATAACACCACTACCCTTAACTATGAGATGACCAGGGCTACAAGATAGAATGACCTACCTAGATGACGATAGACCAACATTATTTTGATTGAGATCTATGACAAGGATATGATTGAGATCTATAACAATTATATGATTGAGGATCTTCCTCTTCTTCTGATGCTCTTATCAGTAGCCTCTTGTTGTATGATAAGAGTGGTAGGTATTTTCAGGTTGGGTACATGGGAGTGGTTGCTAACATGGTTGAGCACAATACAATATTTTCCTAGGGCTACCATATTCTGGGATAGCTATATAGAGATCTGCATTTAGTGGTTCACTGTGGAGGCCAGAGCATAAGCCACACCACACTACTATAGGTATGGGTATAGGATAACATAGATGTGGGCGAACCAATGGGTCCATTTTCACCGTTAGAGGACGAGGATCTGCAATCATTTAGATGGATTGGGATAGGTAGAGTCTGATAAGGCCAAAGGGAGTTGTTAGCATACCACATGGCTATTGACAATATTGTACCGAAAGACATTATATGGAGACTATATTTGGCGATGTCATCCTGGGCTGAGACATATGGAGAGTGGGCATATGCTTTCACAAAGTGCTACATAGTGGGTTGTCAAGATTTTTTTGTGGAAAGATACATACCTAATATGGTACAAGGACAAATTTGACTAGTAAAGGGAGTGCCTTCTGCATGACACATTTTTACTCATGTGACCCGTGAGATTCAGTACCAGGGTCATACTATTGATGCGAGGAAAAAAACAGAAGACTGGGATAACCTGACCCAGACAATATGGGACATGCACAGGGATATCATAGATCCATGAACTATAGGGGAGTACTAGGTTTGATACTAGAAGTTTCGACCAATATGACTTACCAGTTTGAGATCCAGGCCCATTAGCATAGCTACAGAAACATTATTAGCCTAACATAAACATAATCCCTATATACGCTAGAGACAAATAATAATGATGATAATTGATATAGGGGTGTAGGCCAAACAACACAACTGAGATGGCACAATACACAGTGTTGCATGCAACATTGATACAACACAGGGCTCCAGTTGTAACTATAATAAGACGTAGGGTTGCCAAAGTATAGGCTCATAGATCACCACCGAGAGCAGCCGCAGGGTAGTGGATCAAACAGGGGTGGGGACAGAGGTGGAACATTCATAGTGACAACCACAACAACTAGGGGAGGATATGATAGATGGGTACATGCCCCGAGAGAAGATGGTGGTGATGGAGGTGGATGGGGTGACACTACGGTGGTGTATGCATAATTGATTAGAATACAAGGACATCTGGACATAGCAGTAGGCCCTTATGGTACAACTCAAGGATATCAAAGGATGAAATAGGTCCTCACTAACAATATTACAACTCGAGAGGAAAAGATTATGAGAATAACAGGAGGGCATTGTAGTGCATATAATGAGGTTGAGATATCCTGCCTATTAGTAGTGGTGGACTGACTAGCAATGACAATGACACAAATCACTACAAAGAGAGATAACGTCGGGGCAGAGAGAGATTCAGCTTGCACAGAGAGGGACACATAAAGAGTGACAAAGAAACACCTCCGTAGAGAGTGAGATAGTACGATAGAAGCAACTAGAGGTCAGGGCATGATGGACATGCTTGATCAAATCACGTGACTCCAAGGTGAGGCCACATATTACCTCATTCTGTATAAACTAGTCATATCAAAGGATAAAAAAGTAGTGAGCTACTCACAGTGCATAACGACGAGTGGATCCCAAGAAACGACTGGATCACAATGGCCTATTGCATTTCATACTTTAGTGGGTACACCATCATCCACGGGCCTACCAAGATCAACAACGCGGACCCCTAGAGGGCCACTAGGGTCTCTAGGAACATATGGGAGTGAGGCACCAGGAGAAAGTCATGCTGAGAGCTAACTCCTTTTGTATCTAGGATATATTTTATACGTGATCTTATTATGATATGTATCACATGTTATTGAGACTATTTTTGTAAACTCGAGTGCCATTTGGAACCCCCGTATATATAGAGATGACATTTTGCAAACATTATCTATGCGTTTTAAGTTTTGTGATGATTATTGTATGTTTAAGTTTTAGTTCATGATGTATGTATAGTTGTCGTTGATTATGATGTTTTCCATAAATTATTGTAGATGGATGTATGATTAGATTAGATGTGATGAGCATATAATGTGTGTATGATGATGTTATATATCGTTTTTGTTACTTCTTAGATACTATATTTTTACATTTCATGTTTTATGTTTCAGATGGATAGATTATCCATTCTTGTTGTACGGGGTAGAGAAAGGAATGAGTTAGTTAGAGGAAGTCTTAGCTAAATTTGGGAATTAGTTAGACATGGATTGGATAGGATGAGGGATGGAAAGATCGTAACATAGCTTATGCATCGTCATGGCTTGGATATACCTTTTATTTGATGTAAGCATATAACAAAAAGGTAAAATGACATGAAAAGCCATAATACAAATATTTTTCAAATGCTAAGGGACTGACTCAAAGTAAAATACATAAGCAATACAATGCAAGAAAGTAAACAAGCAAGAAACTAACCAAACAAACAAGTAAAATCAAATACGCTCGAATAAGCAACGTTCAAGACAAATTTTAGCAATGTTTTTGTTTTCTAGCTTCAGTACGTAAATGTTTGAGCTATACACTAAGGGTTAAGATGACGCCCTAAGAAAGGATATACACAAGGGAATCAACAGAGGACGTAGAAGTACCAAAAAAGGACCAAACATACACTATGAAACTACCTCGAACAATGATATATGTCGGGAAGACAAACATAACAAGCAAACAAGCTTTGTTGATGAAAGAATATCACAAGATGATCTGCATGTCACATGTTAGAATTAGCAAGTGCCAAACTAGGACATTTTGTGGTATAGTTTTCAATTTTTAGTGTTTTTGAGTAAGACAATGTTTTCGAGTTTTTCAAATTTTGTGTATGTTTTGGAATTTCTATGATTTTACAATGTTTAAAGTTTTCTAGATTGTACAATGTTTAGGGTTTTCTAACATTTTACAGTGTTTAGGATTTTCTAAGATTTTCCAAAACTATAAAACAGAAGAACAATGCACCCAGACGCCCCCAACGAGAGGTGAGAATATACAAGGGAGAATTCTCATGCTTATATACAAGAATATGATAAACTGGATCAAGGCCAAAAGGGATAAGTTCCACAAAATTACGAATTCAAGCCAATGAAAAGCTAGAAAGGACTGATCATGCCCCCAAGTGTGAGGTGCTTGTGAACAACAAAATTCTCCTATGGCACCGAAAATCATTTTTCACCAAAGGACGTGCCCAAAGTGCCACAATTGCATGGTTTTCATATTTGAACAAATTTATTTATCTTTTTTTTTTGTTTTTGATTTTTGACCATTTTGATTTTTTTTAATTTTAACATGTCTCTAAGCTTAGGTATGGAAAAATTTGAGGTGCATGATATTCATAGATTTTCATTCCTGGTCAAAAATTTAGCCACGTGATGATGTGGCGGATATATGAGTATCGTTGGGTTTGCAGGGATTCATCGCTATGGTTTTCAATATAGTGTGTAGCATATATCACATAAGATTTATCTATGTGAGTGGCTCTATGTGTGTCCATCTTGACATGAGAAGCTAAAGTTGTCAATCGGTGATCAAGTGCTTGAAGTTGTCGTCGTGTTGTTACATCTTCGTTATGCAGTGTAGGTTGGGGTTCTTCACCTTACGCTTTGGTTTCACAATCGATTATAACAAAGGATGTATGGTTTCCAGTTGTAGTTTTGGATGCCACCGCTTCATTGTTATGACCATCAGGTTGTGCCGACATAGAGGCACGTTCAGGGTATAATATGTCTTCCACACTCCTAAAAGTAGGAGGCTCTGTGCGTTCTTCCCCTCAAATCATACTAGTGAGAAAGGTTAGATCAAAATCAGAGGGTAGTTGATGTAGATCACATTCACTCACAACTCAATATCAAGGTTAGAATGAAAAAAATTTGCCAAATCAGTCCCTTGTTAGGAAAATTAGCTCACTTTCTCAAGTTTAGTTATCCCTTAAGCATGCAAATTTCGGGTTTATAGCCTTAGTTCATTTATCCAATCACTATACCTTGTCACAAGACCTTAGACCATGTCAAATCAACCATCAAAAGGATGCAAAATCATCAATAACTTCAACTTACTGTCCTCTTAAGCCAAATGCCTCTGGTGAGTTGGTGTTTGGAGAGTTTCACAAACAACCAAGATAAAATAAAAATACTTTTGGGCACCCATTTAACCTCTTAAGGTGTGGGGTAAAATTGGTTTCTCAACTATGAGTTTAAGTTCACTTTCTAGCCTTCACCTTTCTACATTATATTTTGCTCCTTGTAGCCCTACCAAACTAGTTTTTTCACACATAAAAAGTGTTATAAGGGGTTTCAAAACCAAACGAAAGCATTTTTAAATACCCATTTACATGTTCCTCCTTTATATTAAGTTTCAAGGCCTAAGACTTAGCATAAACCTCTTTTCTCAATCTTGTTTTCTTGGGATTAGGTCCCCACGATCACCCTACAAATTTGTATTAAGACGGTCAACTTTCCCACTGTTTTAGATCCTCTTATGACTTAATTCCTTTTGAATATTGTTAAGACTATTGAGTAGATGTTTTCTTAGTAGTTTTAGTTCTTGAAATTAAGCGAAAAGCCTTCAAACTCGATGATAACACAAACCCTAGGTAGGGTTTCCTTCAAACCCGGTAGGAGTAATTTTGCAATAAAATGACTAAAATTCAACTTTAAAGTTTTAAACTTCTTCCCGAGGTCTGTTTCACCCTGAGGAAGCTTATGATTCTGACTGTGAGGCTGCTTATATCCACCAATTGTTAATTTAACTCAAAATCTTTGTACTTTATCTCACAAAATAAGGGATTACCAACTATTAAGGTATTTCAAACAACATGATAATTAAATCTTCCCCTTAAGGGTCTTTAAAAAATATGTGCAAACCTTATATATTCTTCTTGAGCATATCTCCTTCTCTTTGATCAAGTTTACTCTTTGAGGTAACAATCTTGCATTGGTTAGCACCCTAAAACTGTTGGCTACGAAATTTCTTAAATTGCTCAAGCCTAATTTCACACAAGCTAATGAAGTCTTATTAAAACCAACACAAACACACACATGCACACAAAAAATAATTCTTACCATTCATAAATCTCCTTCTATGACGTAATGTTCTAATCTAAATTATCTTCACATGCACACACACAACTTTGAAGGCTATCAACCAACTGTTTGTAAAACAATTGCTCTAAAAATCTTCTTGGAGCTCTTTTTCTTTGTCATTTGAATTATTCATCCCAAAAAATTGTTACAAATAATGTTTTATACCTCATTTAACTCAAGTTTCCCCCATAACTAACAATTATAGTCACAAGAGAAGGGTCGCATCATATAGGAAAGGAGCTTAAACAAGCTTTATGAGCTACATGACCAACTTTACAACATGAAAAATCCCCTTAAGAAACCACAATGATTCTAATACCACTAAACATGCTTGTAATCACCCCTTAGACTCCTACATACCATGCTAGCAAGTCAAAATGGCTCAATCTAATTAAAAAGCTAAAATTTACTAAAAAGGAGGAAAAATACAAAATTTGAATTTTTGACCACTCGAGCTCAACAAAACAACATGAAATGAATTCTAAAGACTCCCTAATAACTCTTAACCCACCTAGCAATCCAAAAATGTCATGACACTTCAAAACTTGGACTCAAGAGAGATGCTCGTACATTAGTAGTTTAGCCCCTAATTCAACCAGACATAGTAAGACTTGATCTTTATTATGAAATAAAAAGTTATCTACCTGGGGGAGGTTATAGTCAAAGATGTTACGTGGTATTTCTTCTTCACCCCCACATTGGTCAACAAGTTCCTGCCCCTCATTAGAGGATGGTTCTAGAGGATTATGGAGGAAAGGATTATACTTGGGTCTTATGTGTCCTAACTGTGTTATAGGTGTCATGAAGATTAGATTTGTATGATACTTACGTTTTTGAATGTGTGTTGTGCGGAGGCTGTTTGAGTTGAGTTGGATAGTGTAATGGCTATTAACCAAATGTTATAAAATTTTTGGGAATGTTGGTGTGAATTTTCGAAAGGAATCTAGGCAAAATAGATAGAGTAACGATTGTAAAGTGGAGATTTTATAAGTTTTAAGATGTTTTGATGAGGATTATCAAAGAAATATAAGAAGTTTTGGCAGCGTGACGAATACAAATGGTTATTTTCCAAGAATTAGATATTATAAATGTTTATAAGGAAAACTACAAAATTATCGGTAGTGTAACAATTGCAATTGGGTGTTTTTCCTAAGTTTTGGATGTGTAAATTTGTTTAAAGACACTACGAAAAATCTGACAACATAACAACCCAATCCTAATAATAAACCAAGTTTAGAAAACAAGTTTCAAATGCGAGTTTGAAAATGGTTGATGAAAATTTGGCAGAGTTTTAGGTTTTTAATTTTGGTAAATGAAGCCAAAATATGGATTAAAAAATATAGTTTGTGATGAAAAATACGTGACTCAACTCAGATAAAGCTTTGCCTTGTTTTATGACTAAAACAACATTTTAACTTGGACAAAGTTTTGATGTATACAAACAAGTTTTGAAATCAACTGAGTAACGCATTTTGTTATTTTGATACATGTAGTCAAAAATATGGACTAAGGCCGTAAATTTTAGCAAAAACACACATGGTTTAACTCAAACAGAGCATCACCTCATTTTATTTTCAAAACGAGGTCCCTAGCCCGGTTAAAGTCTCGGCTCGTGAGTGTTTTGATGAGTTAAAGTTTGATTCAGAAAAAAAGAAGCTTTGGTCTAACTCAGATGGAACATTACCTCATTTTCTTATCAAAATGAGGTCCTTGGCCTAGTCAAAGTATCGCCTCGTGAGTTTTTGTGAATCAAGGCTTTTGGACTAAACACCACTCTTTGGTTTAAAATTGTTTACAAACATTTTTTTTGGCCGAAAATTAAGCAAACACAACCCACTCCATAAGATTTGGCCATATAGCTAGGATGAACAAGTGTGTTAAGACGTCCTCAATATACCTTTCAGTACGTGAGGCACAAGTCCGGGAAATTAGGAAGTGTAGTCTAATACGTGGTTCGAAGGGTCAAATCCCCCTCTCCTTCACTCTAGCCGTTTCAATGGAGGTTGGTAAAAAATGACAATTGTTTCTTGTGGGATCTAGTTTAGGGCCTGGGTATTGGAGGCAAATGCACCCCTCACTTCATAAGAGCCAAGTAAAAGTGAACCCCTACTTACCCAAAAATAACCGATCTTCCCACAAATTTATATCGTCCACTAGTACATGGATTTTGTCCAAATGATTATATAATAACCTCATAACCACTGAACCCTACTAAACTAGAAAAATAGTCAACACTTTCTGATTTTCAAGATCACCTTTTGACCATGGATAAAGCATATATAGTTAGGACGAGGTACAATCATGTAACAAATGATGCCAAAGGGAAATAAACACCCTTGAAAATGGTTAAGACAATGATCAATCCAATATATGACGATTTGCAAACAACCTAAGTGTTTAAGGTAACAAGATCAATCTAATATACTTAACCAAACAACCTACATGTTTATCAACATGATATATCCAATAACTCTATGCCAATAACGAAGGGAAAATGCAACGTCGAAAGTAAAAAACAACCAAAGCATGAAGTAAAATAACAACAAATAATGTTCACACAACTTGGTATTTTTGTTTAATTGTTTTTGTTTGGTTTGAAAAAAATTGTCTTTAGCAAGCGGAGATGACAACCTACGCATAAGATTTAGTAGTTTTGAAAGCTAAGATGCTAAAAAACAAAACCCTATGTGACGAAAAATGTGAGAAAAGTGAAAAACACAACTCTCAGTCGCAAGGCCGCTAACACAGTCAGCGAGGTTGTTGTTTAGCATGGCGAGGCCATTGAGCAACGAGGTCATTAAAATGTACCAAAGGCCACTAAGTAGATGCAAGGCCGGTGACAACAGACGCTAGGCTGGTGACAATAGACGCTAGGGCACTAAAACTAGAAGGTTGCTAAAACAGTAAGGTTGTTGAATAGGAACAATGATCTTACAGTTTAGGAGACTTACATGCTCTTTATACTCCCAATGTCTTTCCTGAAGGTGTTTTTGTCTTTTTGCTATATTCTAGATCATGTCTAGCCTATCAAATGTTCAAAACAAGTACCTAAAAATAAAAAAGACATAATAAGCACTAACATTTGGCAAAAAAATGTAAAAGAGTGCATACAAGTGATCAATTTTTCGAAACAAACCTAAAATAATAAATAACCAAGCTAAAACAACACCTAGGAATCATGAAATGACCCAGAAAGATAAAAAAGTAAAAAATAAAGAGTAAGCCCTTTTGATAGAGCAAGGTCACTGACATAGAGCGTTAGGTTGCTGAAACTTGTCGAGGCCACTGACAAAGATCTCAATGATGCTGAACTAAACGAGGTTGCTAACAGAGAGTGCAAGGTCGTCGAAACAGGGCGAGGCCGCTGCAAGTAGTATTGAAATTGCTAAAACAAAGTGAAGCCGTTATTCCTATAAATAGAGTAAGAAAATATGCGCAGGTCGAGGTTGCTAAAAGACAGGGCAAGGCCCTCGAAAGAGAGTGCATGTTCACTGGAAGTGCATAGTCACTAAAAATGAAGAGAAATCATAAAAAAGGTTGATTTTTTTTGCCAAGGCTGGATTTTGATAGCACTTTGCCTCCTTTCTAGCTGTAAGTAAGATTCAACACTACCAAACATCCATAAATCTCATCTAAAACATGCAAATTGTCCACAAATGAAAGGAAAGTATCAATGAAAGAGGCAAGTGAAATCAAAACAAAATGTGCGTGAGACAAAGGGGTCTCCCACTGGGTGTGCCATCGTCACCATATTCTCCTGGGGTCTGTCCCCATCCATCCCATCCTCCCACTGAGCGTTCCATATGTATGCATGCTAAAGAACCTAAGCTAATAAATGAAGGACTTAACACCGAATAAATCCTAGCTTAGTTCTCTAATCAAATACAAAGAAGCTAAAAACTCGCACAAAACGTTAAAAACAAAGTATGCATACCTCCTTTTGAAATACGATGCGCTTTGGATTTGTGGATATTTCCTTATAAGTCGAACACAAACTACACACGAGCAAGGATGTTACTAAAGGGAAAAGATCTCATCAAAATGTCATAAAGGCCATTTTAAAAATCTTCTCCTACTAAGTTTAGCAAAAAAGGGGGTTTCTCAATTTGACAAGCCTTCCTATAATAGAAATGCTCTCTTGAGATATAAAATGTCTTGCAATGACATGGTGTAAATGTGTAGGAAGGTACTAGGTTGCTTATATAGCTTTCCATGTTGGGAGAAACATACATCATAGTGAATGTTGGATAAAGGAGATGTAGAATTAAGAGTGGATAAGCATGATTAGATGAAATTAATTAGAGATTAGTGACCCATGGGAGCTAGGGAAGGTTTAATTAATCATTTGTGATTAATTAATAGGCCATGTTTAGCTTATAGAAGTCATTTGGAGGGAAATTAGTAGAATTAGAAGGGTTTGAGAGGGGGATTTAATTAATAAGAGGATTTATTAATTAAATACAAGATTGTGAAAAGGTAATTAATTAATAATGGTTAATTAATTAATTAAAATAGGATTTTAGCCAATGTTTGTGACATTAATTGACATCTGAGATGGGGAGAATGCCAACTAATTAATGAAATGTTGGCAATTGACCGAGAAGACGGTGTGCATTAGCTAATTAGCGAGAAATCACTAATTATAACATGATGACAAGAAGTAGATTATTAGTGCAATTTTAGCATTTAAACTATGCAACCGAAATTGGGTGTCTACAATATTTAACTAAATTTTGATTTATCTTCCTTATGTTGTTCCGCGATCCATCTAAATACATTGTTAACTTTTAAAGTCAACCAATTTTTTAAAGGTTTTTCCTTTTTGTTTTCTATTTAAAATTTTTTATGTCGGAATTAAAAAGGCAACATACCCAACTCAACATCTTCATATACATCAAATAAGTTGTAATCCAACAAGTATGCTTGCGTAAAACGTACTACCTAGTCATCCACCAAGGTATAAATCGTAAGAGATACCAAACAATAAGGAACGAGGCTTAGTGAATTTGGTGGAATGAAATCCCTTGAAATGAAATGAAATGAAAGATTTTAATGACGTACACGAGACTAAAGAGTCTATGGGACCACATAAACAGTAATTTAATCAGATTTCAGACTCTTTTCAATATCCGCTCTTCGGCTGTGAATCTTGAAGATAAAGCCTGCTGTCGCTGGAAGCTTTGTTCCTTCGAAGAGTTCCTCCAGTCTGTCCACCTTTAAATTGTTTTTATACTGAATACGGATATCATCATATGCAGAACATTCCATGACAAAATGCCATTCTGTCTCGACGACCCCTTTGCTGCAGAAGAGACAAATTCTCCTTTCCCAATCTTCCTTTGGAATAGTCCATCTACCAGTTTCACATCGAAGATGATGTGATCTAGTTCTTAACTGCGCCACTAGAATTTTTGCTTTACCCTTGATAACCGTCCCTAGATAAGCTTTTTCATCATGTTCCCCAGTGAGATTGAATTCTCTAATAAAATGCGCTTTCTTCCGACCAATCTGACCTGTCCACATGGCAGTCCTGAACTTTTCTATCACATAATTTTTTATTTCCTTGTTGCTGTTAGGACACTCCTGCATGTCGATGCCCCATTTGTACATCCATTTATTATTCTGATTCATCCATGTTTTCTTTCTGCGTTCCAAAGTGTCGTTTACAACCATTTTGGGCCAGCGAAGGTTGTCCATGTTTTCAACTTTTTTCAGATAGCTTATCATCCGAGTTATTGCCGATGCTTCCAGCGAAAAAGAACCCGCTTCCGCCAACAAGATCTCATAAGGAACAGTTGATTTGACTTTAAGCGAGCTTGTGATTAGATGTTTCTGGATTCTTTCTATCTGTCTCCACCCATGATTTGACATGCTACTTCCCCAAACTTCGCAGCCATATAGAACAACCGGGGTGACCAACAAACCAAAAAGGGTTTTTTTAGTTTTCCAGTCCCAAAGTTCAGCTTCCCTGCACCTGTTTTGAAGTAGGAAAGAAGCTTTCCAACCTCCCTGAATCCTTTTTGCTTTACAAGTCTCCCAACTAAGTTTGTGGTGAAAGTCAATCCCAAGATACTTGTATTCATTGACTATTTCTAAAGGGCTCCCCTCAAAAAGGAAGACGTTTTGTCTCTCATTCCTTTTCAAGGTGAAAATCATGATTTTTGTTTTGCTGGTGTTCACTTGCATCCCGACTTCTTGACAAAAGAGCTCTAGCGCTTTTAACTGTTCCCTCAAACCTTGGGCTGTTTTTGAAATTAGGATAAGGTCGTCAGCATAAAGAAGTAACTTCACCACATAACTTGCTAACTGAATACCTCCTCCCTCAGTTTTGTTTAACCAATCTTCAAGCTTGTCAATGTATAAACCAAATAATGTGGGAGAAAGAGGGCATCCTTGCTTGACACCTATGTTGTTGCCGAAACACTCGGACATACCTTCTCTGGTTCTAATTTTAGCTCTGACCTGCTCATACAATTTATGAACTGCTGCTCTAAACTCATCTGGAATCCCAAGTTCCTCCATCCTATCCCAAAGCTTCTTTCTGGGCACAGTGTCAAAAGCCTTCTTGAAATCAACAAAACAACAAAAAGCTTCTTCTCCTTGGGTGTCCCAAACTTTTTCAATCAAATGCCTAAGAGTGATACAATGATCAATTGTTGAGTGCTTAGGTCGAAAACCCGCTTGCCCTTTTGCTCTTTTACCCTCTCTTTCGGCCCAGCTGCTGATTCTCCGTTCTATCATGCCTCCAAATAATTTTCCAAGAAGAGGGTTGATCATAATGGTGCGATAATTGGACGGGTTATTAACGTCACCACTTTTAAATAGAGGAATAACAACGCTAGTCGTCCACTCTGTTGGAAAGCCATTCTGGTTGACATCATTGAATATTTTTCTGATGTGCGGTGTGAGGACCTCAACCCCCCATTTTAAAAATTCAGCTTGCAGACCATCGATGTCTTGAGCTTTACCACTTGCCAGATTCTTTATGCCCTGCTTGATATCTTCTACCGAGAAAAGCTCAATCGTAGTCTCAATTATGGGAGGGACATCGTTTTGTTGAGGACGCTCATACAGGGTCTTCGCGTATTCTAACCAATGCGCACCTGTGATATTATTTTCTATGTATTTTTTCTTTTGTTGTAGCTCCTTCCAAAAACCTTTGGGATTGTGTTTTCCAAGAGAAATTAGCTCTGTCCTTCTCTTGCACACATAGCTTTCTTTTTTGTGTTGTACCAATCTCTCATAAACCTTTTTATTTTCTTTGTTCATCCCATTTTCTTTCAAAGCTCTCTTGGCAGCTTTACACTCTTCATCATACCACGGATTTCTTGGAAAAGTATTTGCTGCTCTCTTTCTAGGCTTAGATCTCTCACATACAGTTAGAGCCTTTTTAATTAAAGATATCAGCAGACTACTACACATATAACCACTCGGTCCCTTGGACGCCGTGTTCTCTGTGTCTTTCCTCATTATTTGCAATTGTTGTTTAAGGGCTGCAACAAATATTCCCTGATTCTCTTTACTAAGAATGATTTTTCCCTGTTTTTGAGATGCCTTTTGCGTGTGATGAGCTTGATTCCTTTGTTGCTAATTGAAGACGGTCCCAAGCTTTACCAAGAGAGGACTATGATCCGACTTTAATTCGATAGGACAATCTCCAATTTCAAACTCGAGAAGCGTGGGGATAAAACTTTGAGAACAAATTACATAGTCTACTACACTTTGTCCATTGTATGTTTTACAAGTGATGTTGCCTGACCTGGGCCAAGCTCTCATGCCATTGCAAATGACCATGTTGTATAAGCTACATAGGCCTAGAAGCTCAACTCCAAAATGTGACACCCCTCCACTGCCATCCTGAGATAATCTTTCCCAAAACTTGTTCTCTTCTTCTTTAAGCCACAACGGATTGTCTTCACCTCCTTCTAAACTGGTCAACTGAAGGGATTGATTATTGGCAGTCCTTGCATTGAAATCACCCAATAGAATTATTTCTCCGGATGTACTGAAAACAGAAATGTCTTTTTTTATTGAAGCGTATGGATCTTCGCTATCTAGCTTTCTTCTCTTATATGTCTTTGACCCTTTCGGTGCAAAGTAACAGGCAGCTAATCTGATTGTTGTCTTGCTATCTGTTATTTTCAGCCATATGTATTGTTTATTTGGATCTTCTTTTTCAACTTTGACATTTTCGAGCCATATTTCCTTGATTAACACTGTGATTCCGTCGTGGCCTTTCCCTGTTTCGTTCCCTTTATTCCAAACTGAAATTTTTTTGTAGCCTTCAAAATCAGGAACCTTGCAACCTTCGTGCTCATGTGTTTCCGTAAGGATGATAATATCTTTCCCTTCTGCTATGGGCCCCAAACCCGGTCCTCTTCTCCATGGATATCCTCTGCAATTCCAGCTTACTATGTGCATGAATTCCCGTGGGGCCCCTAATTCCTATTTCCTGTTTGATAAATGATCACTGATTTGGGCTTTCCCATTTCTCATCTGTGCCCATTTTCCTGCTTCCCTTGCTTTTCTCACTTTTTCCCATTCTTTCCTTCGATCTTCTTGTTGAGCGAATGTCAAATCCTCATCTAGGTATATGTGTGTGCCTCTAAGGAGTCCCCTGTTTTTTAGGATAGCATATTTGTCTTCTATTTTTCTCATAACCACTCGCACGTGTCTGTCCTTTCCTCCCTCTGTTCTCCTGCCAATCCTGTTTGCTTGTTGTATGTAACCTGTCCACTTCAATTCGTCTTTAAGAAAGTCTCTTGCCAATATGTCAGTTCTTTCATTTTCGCCAAAATCTTTTAGCCCCTTGATAATAAAATTTACTGCTCTGTTCTGTTGATCTTTGTCTTCTCTTATCTGTGTTTTGATGTGTTTCTCCATGACTTGTCTTTGTTCATTTGATGATCCACTTACTAATTGAGACCAAGTTTTAGCTTCTTCTATCCGATCCTTTAGTTGATTTTCTTTTGTTTCCATGTCTTTAATCGCTGATTGTATCTCATCTATCTGAATTGTTTCCTTCTCTTCTACCATTTCAGTTCTTTTTTCTCCCCCTGTTTTCATATGTCCTAGGTCTTGTTTTATCATGATTAACTCTTGTTGCCCTCTTTCCATGAGGTTTTGAAGATTTAGAACCTGTTCTTTGAGAATTTTATTTTCTCTTTCTAACTTGTATCTGACTTCTGTGAGCTCTTTCCTCTCACTGTTTTCTTTCAATTTCTGGTTTTCTAAAATTCCAAGCCTTTCCTTCATGTTCATGAGTTCCTTCACATATAGTTCTGAAGACCATAAAAGAGGGGTTGAGGTCGGACTGTATAGGTATTTAGAGTCCTGGACTCCATCTTCCTTTTCCTCTCTGTATGCTGCATTTCCGTCGATTTTGTTCATCTTTGGTTCCTTTTTATTATCTTTCTGATTTGGTTGTTTTTCTTCCATTTTATGTTCTCTGAAAACAAAATTTTCTTTGCTGTTTGTTGTCTTCGGTAGAATCAAAGTGAGATTTTTCTTCTGGTTTCTTCTTAGTTTTTTAGCTTGCCTACACCGTAAAATCCCTTTGTATTGTTTTGCATTCACATATACCAACTTTTTAGCTATACCCGCTGTATGATTTTGGAAGACTTCTGCCTTTCCCCAAATTTTGTTTTCTATTGCTGTATGAGTTTATGAGATAATAGATCCTTGTGTTGCCATACTTGGGTTGTCTTTGAAACCCTCATGCTTAACCATGGTTTGCATGTCTTGTTGAAACCAGATTTGACAGAAAATATTAAAGAATATTGCAAAGAATGATAAGGTTTGGTGAATCTACCTGAGAAACTGAGAAACTGGCTTATCTATAACCTTGGCCCTGGCCCTAGCCCGCAGTCCTTTCTCCTTTTATATCCGCCTGTCCCTGGCCCGCAGCCCTGGCCCACCTCCCTGGCCCACACTGTATCCCTGGCTCGCACTATATCCAGCCCGCATTCACTGGCCCGCACTAAAAAACCTGGCCCGCACTGTATCCCTGACCCGCAGCCCGCACTGAAACCCTCGCGCACTGTCCCGCGCACTGTCCCCGCACACTGTCCCGCGCGCACACTGTCCCTCGCGCACTGTTCACTGTCCCTCGCGCACTGTTCACCTCCCTCGCCCGCACTGTTCACCTCCCTCGCGAAGTAGTATTATGTGCACCTAACGTAGACAAAATTTAGATTCACTGTATCCTTAATAGTCAAGCCTAAGAATTATGTGCACCTAACGTAGACAAAATTTAGATTCACGAAATAAAACAATCTACATCCACCACACACCTATCTTATTATTGTTTCTTAAAGTACATCTACCTCCCCATAGTCGCAAAGGAGACTAATATGAACACAAATTCCCCCAAATCAATTTCAGCACGTGTTATTATATAGGTCTCGTGAACAAGTAAGAAAAACCAAAACCCCCACACCACGTTGAAAGCAACATGTCCTAAATATGACTAAACTACAAAAGCCAAATAAAAAAACAATAGAGTTTATACACGTAAATGCCAGACTCCATTTGGATATTCCTTTCCATGCTTTCCCTCCCAAATGTGTTCTTATTTCCCTCGACAAAGTTTCCCCTCCCCCCAACACTTTTTTGTTTAAATCCAGGCAACGTGCTCAGAGAATTACAGGGATTTAAACCAGAGTTTCTCCGGCAGTACCTAGACGAGTTAATGACTTCAAATTTATCAGAAGAAACATTGCTAAGTTTATCATGATCACACTTCTGTCTGAATCAAGTTTCAGTGGGGATCGATGCAGGGACATGTTATTTCTCTGTTATTCTTCGTTCAAAGGTTTCTGTCACAGTTTCCGTCTGATGTTTTCCCCTATTGCTTCGTGGATCTGATTTTGCTATTGTCGCCAGGATCAAGGCATCTTGAAATAATTTTCCCGTCATTTAACGGCATGCGGGGTTTCGCCAAAGGCTCTGCTGATCGATATTCACGTCATTATGGTCACCGTTGTTTGACACAGTTTGAAGCAGTTAGCGGGTCTGTCGCTTGACGAAATTTTAGAAGGTTTGGCAGAAATCAGTTACGCAACCGGCGACAGGGAAATTGAATTTGCGGCAATTGACGTGTATTTTTTCTGGCCCTCAGAAAAAACCGTTGTGCCATGCAATGCATGGTCGTACGCGGTCCTGATATAGTAAAATTCGAAGGATCAAAATACCCACGTTATCGAAAGATTGATTTAAAAATTGTGTATTCTGATAATTGACAGAATGTCTGACGCTTTGATCAATGGCTTGGCTGGTGCCGCGGGAGGGATTGTGGCTCAGCTGATCACATACCCTTTGCAAACGGTAAGTCGGTTCTACCTATTTTCAATTTTGTTATTCCGTTTCGGTATTTTATATTTGTGATTTTGAACGATATTTTTCCTTTCTTTATTTTCAATTACATAAATTTTGGTATTCCGTTAGCGGATTTCGGTTTCTATTTTTTGATCAATTTCATAGGATGATAGTATGTCCATTTCATTTATGTGAACATTATCAAATCAGATTTTCATATGTATTAGTTTTCCTTACGCATAAGTACCTAGATTCTGAATTATACAAAAATAATTAGTGTATCCTGAATTCAGTTTTTTTTGTTTTCTAACTAATTTTCGTATGCATTTAAAATACTCATTTTTTTGAACCAGTAAGTAATTCAGGTCAGTATTTTTGAAATTCATCTAGATTGTTACTCCAGGTACACCAAAAGCTTGATCCCATTAAACTTGTGTCCCCTTCAATTGTACTACCAACTTATTTGCATTTTCACTAGGGCTATGAGCCACCTTATTGGCACTAGAGGGATTTGACCCTGGGTCACTCTCTTGTAAATAGACCCTATAACGATTACACTACAACCCAACAAACCAAGTTGAATTGCAGTTATTTTTGAATATCAGCATCTATTTTTTGAATGCCCATTACACCTGCTCTTACAAGCAGGTCTACATTTTAACTACTAATCAGTATCAGTATCATACACTTTTGTCCTAATTACATACACCAATGTTGTAGAGCAGGTTAATACAAGACAACAAACTGAGAGAAGACTAAAAAATGCTTCAGACGAGGATTTAGAGAGCACATCCGACAAGCAGTTGCAAAAGCACCATGGACCCTTGCATCACATGTGCAAGGTTATATTCCCTCTTTGACCTTTTTTTCCAAAGTTTAGATGGCTAGAAACAGAGAAGGATGAAAAAATGTATACTCTGTTCTGTTTTTAGAATATGATGTATCGGGTTGTAATGTAAAATGTAATGAAGTCACCCTATATTATCGATGTTATGAAACTTTGTCTTATCTGCATGTATTGAGACTAGGCATTCTTTTAATTTTCATATCGGATGAGAGTGGATACTTGGCAGAAAAGGTAGATACTGATTGATCCATAATTTAATCATAATTTGCTGTGCAGGTGATTAGGGATGAAGGTTGGGGCAGATTGTATGGTGGGCTTATGCCTTCTTTGGTGGGAACGGCAGCATCTCAGGTATAACTGAAAATGCTTTTTGAAAATTTTAATTGATTACGCAAGACTGTCATGCTGCAAAACACATAATTCAGCAAAAAGCTGAGAAAATGAGAAAACATAGACTTGATTTTTACTGGTTCTACACTTTGGTGCGGCTTATAATGGTTGATTGTTTAATCTCCATTGATCTAGTCAATAACAGCCCATGTTAGGGCAACCGCAGCATTACACAGAGACTCATCACTGAGAGCAGGGGACTTATTTTCAGGTTTCCTTAGTGGTGGCGATGGGGGGTGTAGTAGAAACATTACCTAGCCATAGCATATTGTAGGTAACTACTGGGGAGAGGGAAATATTTCCCCTATCTAACAGAGGGCTCTTGGCATTCTCTGTGGCACATAGAGAACTCCTTGCTGTCCGATGGCCGGTGGAGAAGCCTGGAGTGACCTATGCAGCCAACTGTTTAAACTTTAAATCAATAGACTACAGAGTAATGATTTAAAAGTGTTGGCAAATATTAAGTTCTTAACTTACAAGTTACAAGCTAGGCATTTTATGGTGGAATATTACCATGTACAAGAAACTTTGTTATTAGTTAATGGTTGTTCTACTTGTTGAAAGCTATGATACCTGAAGAGTTTGTGATATTTTCTTCTAGTTTTCTGTGCGATTATTTAAGAAATAACTCATTCAATCCTTGAGTGTAGTTTCCTTCAATTAGCACCAAGTCACAAGGTTGGTGTTTATGTTCGGCGAGGATAAAATTCGAAACAAATTTGCTGGTTGATAAAAAATGGAAAAAGATTTTGATTACATTTTTTTATTTTTTATTTTTTATTTTCAACATAAGAAATAAATGCATAAGAATATCAAAATAGATAAATATATATTTTTAGTCATAATTGTTTGACCCCCCAACAATCATGGATGAAGCCCCCCACTGATATTCAAACTCATGGCCTTTACTTTCCAACCCGAACACCTCACCACTTGTGCTGCCATTTCATAAATAGTACTGAATAGCTTGGCAAGCTATATAAGAAGACGCCAAAACATATAAACCATGATAAGTTTATCAAACTTAGAACATTAAAAGCATGTGAAATTACTATTTTAAAAATGTCATTATAAAGGTTCAATTTTATTTGATTAAATTTTCCAAAATTCGAACTGTTTGAATTTGTTCGGCCTCGGCGAATAACTTGTTTAATTACATTTGCCAAACTTGGAAATTTTTCAATGAAAAACGGCAAACAAGTTGTAAGAAGCTGTAGCTTTTTTTGTTAGTATTGGAGAATGTAACTTATTGAAAGGGTAATGGGGGAAGAAATAACTCTAGATGTTTGAGCCACATGTATAAGGTGAAAAGTAACTTTAATCTAATTATCTTGCATGTATAAGGCAAAAGGAATAAGAAAGAAAAGAAAGAACAATTTATTCGTTGAGGCCGAACGAATTCAAACAGTTCGAATTTTGGAAAATTTAATCAAATAAAATTGAACCTTCAAAATGACATTTAAAAAATTGTAATTTCACATGCTTTTAATTTTCAAAGCTTGATAAACTTATCATGGTTTATAGTTTATACATTTGCCAAACTTGGAAATTTTCAATGAAAATCGACAAACAAGTTGTAAGAAGATGTAGTTTGTTTTGTTAGTTGTGGAAAATGTAACTTATGTAAAGCGTAATGGGGGAAGAAAGAACTCTAGTTGTTTGACCAACATTTATAAGGTAAAAAGTAACTTTAATCTATTTATCTTGCATGTATAAGGCAAAAGGAATAAAAAAGAAAAGAATGAAAAAATTATATAAATGTCCATGAGTGACCAAAGTAAGTCCATGGGACTCGATAGTATATTCAGTAACATTAGAAATATAGTAAGGTAGAAACAAATGCTAAAAGTTGAAAAATTGACTAGGACAAGAGTCTACTACTGTATATGGCCGTTTTACTACAGTGCAAAACATTCTTTGTCTATAGGTTTAATTCTGATGGAGTTCTTGGTTTAATGATGTATGCTGTTTGTACCCCCCCTCTTCAGGAGGTTTATGGTCCCACAAAAGGCTAGTTGTTTTACAAGATGTTGAAGGACTACTTCCTCTCTTAGAAATTGCAATGAGGTTGTTGGTGTTTCGGCCTTGATCTCAACTTCTATGCCGATCACTTCTTACAGGTGGTGGACGGTACCATTTGTCGCCCTCATTATCTTCAATGCCATTGGCCTCATAGCTCAAGGTTTCCCCTTGGCTATGAGAGTTTGTTCCCACTAGCTATGGGTTCAAACAAACCATCACATTCTCTGGCAGGACCGAATCTGGCGTCTTTGCCCCCTCCTGGAGGCGGAGAGTGAGGAGCACTTCATTTTTAGATGCCCCGTTTATTGTGAGATTCGGGGAAGATATCATTGCCCCTACAGAGACTCGGATAACACTCTAGCTACTTTCTTTAGATATACTAACCACCGATGCTTGGCCCTTTATCTTTGTGAGGTTGTTACCCTTCGGTGCAGATCCTTGCAGAAGGAGCCGAGAGGCTCTAGAGCTCCCATATTGATCACCTCTTTCTTTCATCGCGTCTAGGTGATTGGCAACACTAAGCATCCCTCAGACATCGATACATCACCCATCAAAGCTAATAGATCAGTTAGGCAGCGCTTCTCTTAGCACATCCCTAATACTCAGACTGCTCATTTCTCTAAGCTTGCTATCTCTCGGCATCATGGTTCTACCCCTCTCCGGTGACATGGATCTACTACTTACCAATTGCCCCCCAAACCATAGGGGCAAATTGATATTACAAGTTTCTTTTCTACTTTTGAAGTTACACCGGCCTTGGATGCTAGGAGAGATTCTAGAGGAAGTTTCTTGCTTCCTCCTAGGATTCCCCAACCTAGCTCCTCCGACCCTGTATACTCATCGAACAACATTATTAGATCTCTCGCCATGGTTGATAATGGCTCAGATGATTCCTCCACTATGGGCACAGACAAAGATACTCGATGAGATTTGCCTCCAGTCTTCATTGGCACTTGCTCTTGGGGCTTTTGTTCGCCCCTTGTTACTATTTGTAGTGGTTTCCTTGCCACTTTGCGTTAGTGGCACACTGCTCTATTTTGTCTTTGTACTTTGTAAGTTCGCCTCTAGGATTCTCTCTTCCTAGAGCTTTCTTTTGCTAATGTTTTTATCCATCAGTCCCATTGGCCTATTGTTGGTCATTTGTGGACATTAATATAATTTCTTTCTTTCTTTCAACTTGCCAATTTGCATGGGCCTTTGCATCCTTCCTCCTCCTATAGAAGAGTGGTGGATCATTCTTCCGCTGATAGAAAAGTGGATTCATTTGACTCCTGTAGATTCTGTTGTTCCCACCTCTTGACTTGCTACAAGAAGGTGGGTTTTGGTGGTCCTATCATGATTCCTACTCAGATTGTGTCCACCCATGGCTGTCCCATGGGTTCCTTGTGGGCTGATTTTGCTTAGATGGTTGACAGTAACCTAGCTTCTTCCCATCCTCAATATAGTATGCTTATGCACACGTTTCATCAAGATCTCGAGGCTTGCTATACATGACCCCTTTCCTTATGCGTGGGTGCAGTCCTATGTACTTTATCATCATTTCTTCTTCCTCCAAGTCCAAATTGATCAACATGGCTCTTCTATGGAGTTCTGTAGTATAATCCTGCACACTTCAGTAGTTTCCTTTACTGAGATATTGCCACTTAATATTTTGGTGACTTTTATGTCCAATGGGATAGAAATTTTTTTCAAGCAATTCTTTTGACCCATCCTTACTAGACACTACTGGCCTATTCTTTTTAGAAGTAATTAGATAGCTTTCCCACCAAGCAAGAGCATGGCCCGCTATTTTGAAATGTGCAGAAGAAACTTTTTGTGTCTCACGGACTTCATGCAACCTAAAGTAAACCTTCATTTGCTTAACCCACCACTTATCAACAATCTCAGCATCTATTTCTCCTTCCAAAGCTTTTATATCTACTTTTGTTTCAATTCTAAAAGGGGTTCGGATGGATTCCTTTACCTAAACTTTGATTTTTGTCTATTTTAGGCTGCCTCTCTCCATCCACGAGCTAAGCTTATTCAAGGGTTTGCTCTTCTTCCACTCCAAGTCTTTTGGTGAGAGCACGGCTACACTATTTACTTATCTCTTTTTTGATGAGGCTGTATTTGGTCTTTATCACGAACTCCAAGTTAGCTTCCAATGAGGAAACTTTCTTTCCAACGTTTTCTTCACCTTTTTTGGCCATCTTCCTTACCATCTGATCAGCAAGGCTGCAATTCTTCTTCGTGGGTCTTGTTCCTGTCAGCAAACCAACACTGGTGTAAACACGTTCACACTTGTCTTTGTGAACTAGATATTTTGCACCTTAAATAAGCTCATTTGAGAGCATAGGTTATAATTATTTTTTAATTAGTTTATGGGATATTGTTTCTTCCCGTAACTTCTTGGAGTTGTTTGAGTTGTTGCCTCCACTCCTTGATTTATGGAGATGTGATTATCTCCTTGTTTTAGTGTTTCCTCCCTATTTTTTGGTTGAGGATTAGCTTTGTAAACACTATATAATTGTGTGTTCACGAACGTGAAATACATAAGTTTGAATGATATTTTCATTTGGCTTTTTCTCTGCAAATTACATAATTATTTTAAAGCTGCATACTTTGTTTTCATGCTAAGATCCGGTTGTGCTCTCCTTTATGGTTTCAAAGTTTGATGGTTATTGCATGTTACCTAGTCTCAGCATTGTCTGTGACTCAATTTTTTTGCCCTGGATTGATTTGAAGGTTTTTGCTTGGCATTTAGACATTTTTAGGAGCAGATTTCTCACAGCTCCATCTTTTTTGCTTGCGCATTGAACTGTGATGCTCAGAACCTCTCTATCTCTTTGTTGGAGTTCACACAGTTTTGGATCAGCTCCAGCTGAGAATTTGTTTATTGGCTCAAACATTAATTAACCAGTAAGACCTCATCTTTTTTCACCTGGCAATAACAATTGTTATATGAGCCAAATGAGTTTATTTATTTAATTAATTTGTTGCATGCACAGCCAATTCTAATTGGCCAATTAAATTATTTTTTGTAAAACTATAGTTTTTGAAAATTTAATTTTTTCTATAGTTTTGCTTAAATGATTTTTTTGGGGTTAATAATCCTGTTTTGGGTCAAATTAATATTTACTTTTAGGGATGTTTATAAACGAAAGGCATATTTAGAATCTACATCTTCTCCCAATTCCAACGAGTGGTCACACAACCACCTTTTCCTTTGTTTTGTTTGATTTTTTAATCACTGGGTCCTTTTAAATTAAAATTGGCCTATTTTATGGGAATTTGAAATCTTAATAATGTTTTCATGGTAACTCAAAATCGAGTGCCATTTTTTACAAAAGTGCATATTTTTTCGATCCCATTCTATTGGTTCAATTTTTAGTACCATCCAAGGAAGTACCATTTTCGGGGGAGAATTGGTCATTTTCTGCCATGTCAAGAAGTTTGCCTTCTTCATCTGTGCCCACAAAAATAATGGATCTACACCTATTTGAACCATTAAATTCATGTAACTATCATGTTTGGAAGTCAAAAATGGAATAGTTTTTCAAATCCCATTTGGTCTATGGCATGTTTTTCAAGATTCAGTGCCTGCCTTTACCAGTGAGAAGGATAAGTACAAATACACATGCAAGCAAGATGAGGCCCTAGGACTTATTTCACTCAATGTAGTGATAACCTTCAGTTTCATATTTTAGCTGCCAAATCTCCTAAAGAGGTATGGGATATTTTTGAAAAATTATTTGGTAAAATTAATGAGTTCAAGTTACTACAACTAGAAATGGAGTTTACAACTCTGTCACCTTCTGATTTTCCTCTCATAGAAGATTTCTTGACTAAATTCAAAGAAATGAGAAGTAAATTAAATGATGGTGGTAAAGAAAAAAAGGATCCTGAATGCATTTTGTTGATTCTGTCAAAATTGAAAGGTCCATTTTCTGTGTTCACTTCTACTTTCTTTTCAACTATGGATGCTCTAGGGGATGCATTTAAATTGCCAAAATTTGAGGTGTTTTGTGAGATGTTATCTTGTGAAAAAACTAAGTTAATGGCACTTGATGCCTTTCTAACCTCAAATTAGACACTTTCAGCAAATTCTCCTAAGGGTAAAGGGAAACCTAAGTCGAAGCTAGGACCTAAGATTTCAGAATCTCCTAAATCCTCTTCTACTGCCACTGATAAAAGTTTTGAAGTCCCTAAACCTTCTAGTCCTGGGAAAGGGAAAAATACTATCAAAAGAAAGGTGTATGATCCTTGTCCTTTCTGTAGTAAAACAAACCATCCAAAATCACGGTGTTTTGTGAGAATTGAAGCACTTGAGAAGATGCTGAAACAACATAAGCTTTTTGTTCCTGCACCTTCAACCTCTTCCAATTCTAGTAAAGGGAAAGCCCTTTCAGCTCGGGCCTTCACTCCATTGGATGATAGATGGGTTTTTGATTCAGGTGCCACACATCACATCACACATTCAAAGAATTTGCTAAGTTCAGTTTCTCCTTGCAATGTTTCTCAGATTATGGTGGGCAATTCTACTTCATTAAAAGTAATGGGTGCAGGGATTGTTAACATGCCAAATGGTTCAGTGCATGATGTTCTACATGTTCCCCACATTTCTAACAATTTGTTGTTCGTTTATCAAATCTGTAATTCAGGGAAAGGAAAGACTATTGAATTCTCACCTGATAAAGTTGTAATAAGAGAATTGAATGATCCTAATGATATTGTAGCTATAAGTGTTATGGATACAGATTCTAGATTGTATCTCTTTGACAAGTTCGAAACTTCTGTAGGATCTTCTCTTATTGCTCACTCAGATTATGTTAGCAAGTTGTGGCATGAGAGATTCAACCATCTAAATTACAGATATCTGCAACAGTTATCTTCTCAGAACATGGTAACCAAACTTCCTAAAATTTCTTCTACTGATGGTGTTTGTCTAGGTTGTATGTTAGGTAAACAACATCAGGATCCATTTCCCAAAGGATTGGATAAGAGAGCTAAGGCTCCTCTTGATTTGGTACACAATGATTTGATGACTCTTCCTTCTCGTTCTTTTTCTAGTTGTAAATATGTATTAACTTTTATTGATGATTTCACGAGGAGAACATGGGTGTATTTTATTCAGTATAAGAGTGATGTTTTCAATGGTTTTAAAGAATTTAAGGCTTTTGTTGAAAAAAAAATCATCTCATTCCATCAAAAATTTGCACACTGATAATGGGGGGGAGTATATTAGTAATGCATTCAAGGATTTTTGTACTGACCATGGAATTCTACATCAGTATACAATGCCTTACACTCCTCAATAGAATGGTGTTGCGGAACAGAAAAACAGGACACTCAAGGAGATGGAAAATTGCATGCTTCAGTCAAAGAACCTTGCACCTGAGTTTTGGGTTGAAGCCATGAATTGTGCCAACTATATTCAGAATCAGATTCCCCATAAATTTGTTCAAGGGATTACACCTGAGGAAGCATGGTCTGGAGAGAAGCCTGATGTTTTTGATTTTTGAGTCTTTGGAAGTCCAACTTGGGCTCATGTTCCTGATGAAAAAAGGAATTCCATGCAACCAAAGAGTAAGGAACTCATTTTTGTTGGCCATTGTGAACACGTGAAGGCATACCACCTTCTGGATACTTCTACTCTGGAAGTTCATTTTCTGAAGGGATGTCCATGTTAATGAGACAGATTCTGTTGAGACTTTTGATGAAGATCAACATCTGTCTCCAATACCTCCTTCACCTGACATGGATGACATGTTTATTAATGATTCTTCTGATGATGCTTCTAAAGAAGATGTTTCTCCTCTAGCTCCTCCTTCCCCTCCTTCTCTGGCACAAAATGGCATCCAAAATGGCTTCAATCTACTCTGCAGGCAGCTGGTAACTTGGTAGGAGATCCGAGTGATCCTCGAATTCACAAGATCTGAGACTTCAGGTGATATTTCTTATCATCGCACTCAGTCTATGCCTTCGGGAATGGCTCTTGTAAGTGAAGCTATCTCCTCTGATCCTGTTACTTTTTCTGAAGCTTGTGGAAACTTTGAATGGGATGAAGCTATGAAAGAAGAATACTACTCTTTGATGAAAAATAATACATGGGAATTGGTTCCTCTTCCTAAGGGAAGGAAAGTGGTAAAATGTAAATGGGTCTTTAAGACTAAGTATGCAACTGATGGATCTATAGAAAAGTATAAGGCTCGTCTTGTTGCTAAGGGATTTTCTCAAGTCGAAGGGGTGGATTACTCTGAGACTTTTGCTCCTGTAGCAAATATGGATTCTATTTTCTTTGTTCTTTCCCTTGTTGCTTCTCATGGGTGGTAAATGTATCAGATGGACGTGAAGAGTGCCTTTTTGCATGGTGATATCCATGAGGAAATTTATATGGAGCAACCCCCTGGTTTTGTATAGGATTCATCACTGGTCTATATACTTCGTATTTCTCTGTATGGTCTTAAACAGTATCCTCAAGCTTGGTATGAGAAAATGGATGAGTTTTTGTTGTCTACTGGTTTTCATCGGTGTGAAACTGATCATACTGTATATGTTCTGAAACGTGATGATGAATTGTTAATATTGGTTTTGTTTGGTGACAATCTCATCCCGACTGACAACTCAACTTCTATGATTCAGGACATTCAAAAAAAATTGAGTGCGAACTTCAACATGAAAATTTGGGATTGTTGCACTATTTCCTTAGTCTTCATATTTCTCATCCTTCTGAAGGCATCTCTATGGGACAAAGGAAGTATGCTTATGATTTTCTACAAAAATTTCCAGGTGGCTGATTGTAAGCCATCTCCCACTCCATTTGAGTTAGGTATTGAGTTAACTGTTAATTGCAAGTCTAACCTTGTCGATGTCTCTTTGTATAGATAATTGGTTGGGAGCCTTTTGTATCTAACACATACCTATTCCGATATCACCTTTGTTGTTAACCTCATGTCTCATTTTTCACATGAGCCTCATGAGAGTCACTGGAAATCTGCAAAGAGAATTTTGAGATATATAAAAGGGACATTGAATTTTGGCATACATTATTCACCATAGGAATCTTATGAAATTGAAGGCTATACAGACTCAGATTGGGGAGGTTGTCGAGACACACGACAATCTACTTCTGGTATATTTTTTCACCTTGGCTCTGGTCCAATAGCATGGGCATGTAAAAAACAAAATGTAGTTGATTTTTCATCCATTGAAGTCGAGTATAGAGGTGCGGTCAAAGCAGGTTAGGAAGTTCTTTGGCTCCACCAGATACTTGATGAATTTGGTTTTTCAAAAATATCACCTTCTGTCATATGACATGATAATCAGAGTGATATTCATATTACACATAATCCTATTGAACATCAACATAAAAAATAATTGAAATTCGTATGCACTTCATCAGGAAATTGATTCAGGATGATGTCGTTGACTTGAAGTTTGTATCTATAGCTAATCAGATAGTGTATATCTTCACTAAACCACTTGCTTCTCCTCGATATCTTCTTCTATGAGAAAATATTGGAGTCAAGGAAGTTGTACTCGGGGGGAATTCAACATGAAGTCCCTTATTTCCTTCTTCTTTTCTCTTGTTTTTAGCGGGTACCTTATTTGGCATAGTAGCCAGGACCCTTTCTTATTTTTGTGCTCCCTTGCATTCACTTATGGGAGGGTGTTAGTGTAAACATGTTCACACTTTTCTTTGTGAACTAGATATTTTGCACCTTAAATAAGCTCATTTGAGATCATAGGTTATAATTATTTTTTAATTAGTTTAGGGGATATTGTTTCTTCCCGTAACTTATTGGAGTTGTTTGAGTTGTTTTCTCCACTCCTTGATTTATGTAGATGTGATTATCTCCTTGTTTTAGTGTTTCCTCCCTATTTTTTGGTTGAGGATTAGCTTTGTAAACACTATATAATTGTGTGTTCATGAACGTGAAATACATAAGTTTGAATGATATTTTCATTTGGATTTTTCTCTACAAATTGCATAATTATTTTAAAGCTGCGTACTTTGTTTTCATGCTAAGATCCAGTTGTGTTCTCCTTTACTTCTCTCTACGTCATGAATCTTACTTTGACAATCAATTGAACTTTCCGACTCTTCCCTCTTGCATTTATCGTTTGTGCCTCTTACTTATAAGAACTTTGGGAGTGTCCTTTTGCACACTAAAGGACTCCTGATTGACTTAGAATTGGATGAGACACTGTTTTCTGCTGTTACTTTTCTTGTTCATTTCTCATGGGTGCAACCACCACTTCTATCAAGGTGAAACCTCTAGGTAACTGCCTTAACTGCCATGCCACAAACAAAATTATCAGGACACAAACGAAATCGCCATGACACATTTGAAACTGCCACTGACAATGACAGAGCCGTGGCCTTGTTGTATTTGGCGGTTTAAACGCTTTCTGTTTTCATGTCCGATTCTGATGGAGTTCTTGGTTAGATTACAAAGTAGATTGTTTCTGGATACTTACAGATCAAACAAAGATGATTGATGTTATACAGGTTTCCATCTTATTCTTCATGCGTGTTTGGAGCAAATTTGGCTGCTACTTACCATCATTTTTTATCACATCTCACACTTCTTGAGTCACTTTCAATGATCAGAGTGGAAGCTTATTGGTTGTCAGTGGCATTTGTTTATTTAATTCATTTGTAGACTGATGGCTGGATTGAGGTTGTTAATAGCCCCTCAGTCCATGCTCGCTGCATTTATCATCAACAAAATAAAAAGTTGGAGACCTACTTGCATATCATTTAACATAGCTATGAGTCTATGACTGGGCTACCTATATATCTACAAGGAATTTACCTTTCAATGTTTGTTATGGATTTCAACCTTTGGTGCCTTATGGGATTTTGGTTACTCTTCCTGTTCTAGAATGTTCCACCGGCTAAAGGAGCAGGACAATGTTTATTCCTTTGGGCAGAATTTGACCAAGCATCACACCAAAATTCAAGATATCATTCCATAGGATCAGACCAAATTTAAGGTGCACCATGGCTGTCATTGACTACGTCATTCTTTCCAAGTTGGCAACTGTGTTTGTCTTAGCTTGGGGGAGTAGAGGTTCCACATAAAACAACATCACAAGCTTCTGTCAGATTTGGGCCCTACGCTACTCAAGGTTATCTGGCCTAGTACTTAGATATTCTAGCTTGGCTTGACATCCATAATGTTGTCAATGTGAGCCAACTCAATCAGTTCGATCCATCTCACTTGGAGGGTGAGGTTTCCATCACTCATCCGTAGGCAACAATTCCAAAATTTTAACACCCATGGTCAAGGATACTTTGCTTGATGTTCGGACTCTCACCAATTGAAAAAGAAAACCACTACTTTGGCTGCCTGCAAAGGTGCTCTGCCGGCACAATGCAAGTAGTTCTCTAAGTCAAATTTTGCAGTCAGTTTCCCTATGTAATGGGGAAGTTGAAGATAAAATTCTTTCAACATCGATGAAACGATGGGATCACTCTCGTAGAGATCTCTCATTTGTAAATGTAATTTTGGCCTAGCTCATTGAAATTCCTTTTTTTTGATTGGTAAAATCGGGGTTATAATGGGCCTCTGCCCATAAAAAGAATGTGTCAACAAAGACAAATACAAATAAAAATTGGCCACCCAAGTTCATAGAATTCAACCATTAAACTGGTCATCTATTATAACAAAAAACAAGTTTCCAAATTGTCTTTGCATATTTTATCCCATAGCTTGCCATACATGAGAGGCAAGGGAGGAGAAAAAATAGAAGCACTACAAAATTCCACCCTTTCAGCAAAAATGCTACAAGCATCATTCTAGAGAGAAAACTTAAGATTTCATCCTAGTAATCACCATTTCATTTTTGAGAGGACTCAAAATTGCTTGTATCCCTATGGTCAAATTTTCAAGATTTGAATCATATACAAAAAATCTACAGTCTGAGTAACCCAGAACAACACTTACCATATGGAAATGCGAACAACCTAAACCTGCCATGAACCGTCACTTGTCAAAAATGCATTAAAGGAGAACACCACAACTGACCCTTCTAGGAGATTGATCACTAGACATTTAGGGTTGGGCTGCCGCAATCAGCTAATCTGAAAGTGTCAAGGCTGAGGCTCCCTCCCCTTTGTCTACCATGTGAACTTGCTTGACAACCTTTGAATCAAGGTTAGGAGTGGTATGCCAAGGTGCCGTTGCAACCATCCTAGGTGTCGACACTTCCCCAACCGGGGACTTGCTGAGAGAGAGCTAGTTGGATGCCACCATGTGTGTCCTAGGCAACTGATACATGGCTTTCAGTTACTTTGTTTACTGGGAAAGGCATGGAGCAGGAAATAGCCAAAAGACCCTCCCTATGCACAGATTTAAAATCCTTGACATATTGACAGACATCATGGGCCTCTATGGCTTCCAATTTGTTAAGCATCATTTGAATTTCTAGACATATTGACTCACGTTCACTTTTGTACTTAGTTCATTTTCTTTTTCTTTAATCTTTGCCATGGAATACCATGAAATGCAATCTTTGCCTTTTAACACAATGCAAAATTCACTCATACAAGACTGCCTTGTTCACCGAGCCAGCCAATTTTATTTGAAAATATTCCTCAATGGTCGCTCGTTACCACGACTTCCTTGTTTTCCCAACTTCATCCACACCTAAGACATCATGAATCACGGCGTCTTTCTTTGCATGCTTCGTGTTGAAAGTTGGCTTGACCCATCTATTCGAGAGGGCGCTTGCTTGCAGTCTATCTTACTTATTTTCGGCACCCATGTATACAACATGAAGGCACACTTGTGATGTGGCGTTGAATGGATGGACAAGGGAGGAAGTGTGTAGAGTGGGAGAAGAGACGACAACATGGAGTAAATGAGAGGAGTGCCCCTACAACAGTGAGGGAAAGTTATCATCATTGCGTGCCATAATTGCAGCCCTTGGTGAAACCCATAATTGGAGGTGGATGGATTGGGTGTTGGGAATGTTTCAACTTTACATGGTTATGTGCGGGATGTCTATGCACAAATGTTTTATTGTGTAGGCTTACACAACACTGCCGCGTGGGAAAGACTGCACAGGATTTTGTGCACAAGGAATTTGTGTGCAGGAAAGGTTGTGCATAGTGTTGCGTACTAGAAGAATAGTGTGCACGAGATATTGTAGAGTGGTGCATAGTGGGACCTGCGAAACATGGTAATGCAACATATGTTTGTTGTAAGCCGTTACCATACACTTGTCACTCTGTATCTGCTGATTGAAGGTGTACGAGTAACATCTTGATTGGTTTTGACATGGTGAGGAACATTATGAAATGATTACTTTGCTCAGCGGTTGGTGAGACTTTGAGGATTATCCTGTTGCACGAGGATTGCAAAGTGGAGTGTTCGTATAAGAGCACATCCACTCCTTATGGAAAAAAGGGGGTGCATACATGTAGTATGTGTAACAATGCCTAGGTTGTTGGTCAATTAGATTGTTAAGTCTAGTTGGTTGTGTTCGGTTTAGAATGCTGTATTTATACAATTACATGGTAGAGTGTATGGATTGTATGTTATCTACAGAGCCTTCAAGTCCCTCTTTGTATTGTAAACGATTTAGTCAGTACAAGGGAAGGAAAGTTATTGTGCTAGTTTTTTAAACCTAAAAGGGTATTCCCAAAAAAAAAACCGTGTCAATATTGTGTGTCATTTTCTAATGCGTTGTTTAAATTCCCATTTAGCATAGCTCCTCTATTATAGCTTACTGTGCGAGGACTAGATCCCAATATCTAGCTATTTTTTTAACCTGAAAGGGTTTTCCTAGGCAAAATATTGTGTGTCATTTTCTAATGCGTTGTTTAAATTCCTATTTAGGATAGCTCTTCTTTGTTGTAGCTTACTACGCAAGGCCCAGATCCAAACATCTAGTATCAGAGCTTGGTTATAGCTCGGTGAGAGTTGGATTTGCCTGCGATAACTAGTCTTTTGAGTGAGAGCCTTGTGTTGAAGAATCTTGTGCGTTAGAAAATGATGGGAAGCCTAAGAATAGAGATTGACAAGTTCAATGGTTAGCATTTCGAGTTATGGAAACTCAAAATGGAAGATCTCTTGACAGATAGAGATCATTGGATTATTGTGTCAGAAACAACACATACAGGAATGAAACAAGAGTGGGATAAGGTTGATAGGAAAGGTAAAAGCTCTATCAGAATATGTTTGTTAGATACAGTTCTACTGAATGTATATGATGAAAAAATGTGAAGGAATTGCGGGAAAAGTTGGGAACATTGTACCATGCGAAGTCTCCCATAAACAGACTTTTCTTACGAAAGAAGCTATATTCATTGTGAATGAATGACAGTGACTTGGTTGCAAAACACCAGAATGCCTTCAACATTGTGATAAGTTAATTATTAGTTGTGGAAGTTAAAATGGATGACGAAAAAAGATGTATCACGCTTCTTTGTTCTTTGTTAGACTCTTGGGATAATCTAGTAATGGCTATTACTAGTACTACATCCAAGTTGAAAATAAAAGATATAGTCACAACCTTATTGTCAGAAGAAATGAGGCGGAAATCAGCTAAAGAATATCAAACCAAGGATGCATTGGCTGTGAGAGGTAGATTGCAGGAGAAAAGTAAGTGAAAGTTTGGGGACAAGTAGTCGAAGTCTGGATGTAGATCTAAGACTCTAGAGAGACCGTCCTTGAGGAAATGATTGAACAGTGGCAAAACATGACATTTCAAGAGGCAATGCAGAGTAGCAAATGTGGACAAGAGAGAACCATTAAATGTTGTGTCCTTGGGCGAAAAAAAGTCTATAGTGAGGAAATGAAGACGTATATCTCACAACTTAAAGCACACATGCATGCCATGATGCATGGTAGATTGATTGGGGTGCTTCCTATCCAAGTCACAGGGTTTGTTAAACATCAAGTAAAAAGTTCGAAATCCGGTGAACTTAATGAAAATTAAAAAAATTCGTTTCAGTTCACCCGAAATTTCGTATGAAAAAGGGCTTAGGTTTTTTTAATTAAAATATATTTTAAAAAAACATTGTGGTTTACGTTTTTTGGATTTTTCCTATAAAATCAACACTCATTGGCTTCATTCATTTTTATTTTACTTTGTTCTATGAATCTTTGCCTTGCGAGAGTCGGATTTTCAATGTTGAGTGTTTGCTTGTGTTGAGTGCCTCTTTGTGTGGTCTTTGTGTGTGGCTCCATGACTGAATGGCTTTGTGTGTGGTCTCTGTATGTGGCGTGGCTTCATGGCTGTAAAATGGGGTGCCTCTGTGTGACTTTGTGTGGTTGTAAACTAGCGTGGCATCGTGTGGTGATTGTGTGAGCAATGTTGAGGAGAAAGACAGATCATCGTTTGCTCCAGTCGCGGACTTGCATTTACAAGTTGGTGTGGTGTGGTGACTGTGTGAGTAGCACGGAGAAGGAGAAAAACAGACCATCACTTGCTCCAGTCGTGGACTTAACATTTACAAGTTAACTGACCTGAGATTTGATAACGTTAATAGACCCGAGATTTAATAAAGTTAATTGGCTCGAGATTCAATAAAGTTAATTGACCCAAGCTTTACAAGTCAGTTGCTTTGGAATGTTATATTTTCATATCTTATTTTTTAATAATGTTTTAAGTTTTTAACTATTTATAACGTTTCTACATTTGTAACCTTTTTATAATTAAAATTTACATATTTATAATATTTAATTGGTTTTTAAAATCTTATTATAATATTTAATGTATTTAAATTTGATATGATATTATTTTTATTTATTAATTATAATTAAATTTTTATTATTATATTTAGATTTTTAATATTTTAAATTTAACTATATTATTATTTTGCAAATTTATATTAGTTGAATTTTATCACGATTTTTTCAAATTATATCTTTACCATACTTAATCTGAATTTGATCTTTGCTGAAGTTGAACACGAACACGAACCTCGTGACTTAACCTCCTATCATATGACTCCTTAGAGGGAGTGGTTTTGTGAATATGAAGAATATGACGGTGGTGATAGATTTCTTGGAGACAACTCATCCCACAGGATCGTGGTAGAGGTAGAGTAAAGTTGAGGTTCAGAGATGGGAGGATCGACACACTCCCAAATGTCTTGCACATACCTAGCTTGGCTAGGAATTTGATTTTTGTGAGCAAAATGAATGATGTTGGTGTTCGGGTCTCATTCAATAAAGACGGTTCAAGATGGTGCGCGAAGCCATGGAGTTGGCAAAAGGTTTGTGCACAGGTACTTCATTCAAACTTAATGCTACTGTGGTTACTGGTGTTTGTAATGAAGCAGTTTTTTGAGGCTAATAGAAGACATGAGGAAACAACATGCTTCCAGTAGAGAAGGCAACACTTTGGCATCAAAAGTTGGGTCACATTGGTTAAAAAGGTTTGTGTGTACTGCAAACTAAAGGAATGGTAGTAGGGATTACAAACTGTCCCTTGAATATTGACTTCTGTGAGCATTGTGTGTATAGAAAGTAGAGTAGAGTTAAGGTATCCACAAATGTTAGGCACGCCAATGGGATTTTGCAGGTAATATATAGTGGTGTGTTGGGGTCGGTCAAGGTACCGTCACTAGGAAAGTCCGTGTTCTGTGTCCTTCACAAATGACTTTTTCGAAAGCACTTGGATATACTCTCTTGAACTTTTTGGAGGTACTTAAGAAATTCAAGGAGTTTAAAACCCTTTTGGAGAATCAAAAAGAGAAAAAGATAAAGGTCCTGTGCACGGACAATGGGGGAGAATACTGCTCAAATGAATTTCAAGAATTATGCATGCAATGCCACATTGAAAGGCAAAAGACAACTCCATGTACACTGGAGTAGAATGGAGTTGCAGAGCAGATGAATAAGACATAGATGGATTAAGCCTCGAGTATGCTTAGTGTTGCGCACTTGGAGTAAATGTTTTGGACAGAAGTAGTTACTATTGCGTGCTACTTGGTGAATAGATCACCCTCATCAACACTGGTTGACAAAACTTCACAGGAAACTTGGATTGGTAAGAAACCATCCTTTAAACACTGGAAAATCTTTGGTTGTGAAGCATATGTACATATTTCAAAGGAAAAAGAACCAAACTTAACAATAAGTTGTGAAGTTTCTTTATTGGATATGGGAATGTTGTTAAGGGGTACAAGCCATGGATGTTTTTTATGTTGAAGATTCAACTACAAAACAATATGTGCCCCCTAGGGACAATCGATAGTAATTGTTGACTTTTTAAGTCTCCTTCCAGTAACGTCATGGAGCATGGACTGAGTATGTAATGGATGGCTCACGGATGTTTAGTGGCAGCTCACCAAGTATTTGACCAAATGACTGAACAAGACCCCTTCCCATGGAATATCGTAATTGCAACTTAGGGAAGATGTGGGCATCCTCACGAAGCATTGATGATGTTTAACCAAATGCAACTGGAAGGTGTTCATCCTGATTAGTTCACCTTTGGTAGCGTACTCCCAACTTTGCCAAAATAGAAGACTTAACATGGCAGCTTGGAGATGCAAGATGGGTTCATGGTCAACATCCTTAAAGCATGCAACCTCCTTAAGTGGGATTTATTACTGAAGACGTGTTCAAAACTCATTCATGGGTGAGTATGACATTTGGAGGCCAATTTTGGTGTAACAAGTTTATCAAGGAATCTAACTAATGAAAATAAGTCAAGTTTGACCCCTATACACCAACAAGATCCTATTTTCAGGTGAGTTTAGACCAAGTCAGTTACAAGAATACGACACATTGTCCTCCATTGCGCTCAAACAACTACTCAGCCCACAGGGAACAAGTCTTAAGGCATTCAAAGGAGATGAATGCATTTAACTGCTTCTACACATTCCTGGATTTTAGGCAGTAATTTTGAATTCAATTATTCCTCTCTCATTGACCGATGCTCACTTTTATATATGACTGTAAAACAATGGCTAGAAGGAGCCCTCTACTTTGGTGTAACAAAATTCTGCTCTTTTGAAGATTGTACACATGCTTTAGCCTTGGCATTAATAAAGAACCGATATTACCTTTTTTCAGATTTCTTGCATCTTGTGTGTAAGCTTTGGATTGTTAATCTTTGCTTGTGGACATCAATTTTTCCCTTGTAATGCTGTCCAATCCTTCTCACCTTCATGCAGAAGTATATCACTTTGTTTTATAGGTTGTATGTTGAGTATAATTAGGTTTATGTAGAATTAGCTGTGGATTCTCACCACTTGAACTTTGTGAAGGTGAATTGTGGTCCCTCTTGATGTTGTGCTAGACTTCTTACCTTCGTGCAAAGTACTTATGTTAGAGATGTGTGAGTTGAAGATTGTGTAGACAAGTTATCAGTTCTGAAGGTTGTCTTGTGCTGATTGAAGCAAGTTGAGGAGTTCTCTAAGCTTCAGTGCACCACCATTTGTGATTTTCAGTTTACCTTTATCCCCTTTCCATGACAATAAGTTTAGTATCAGTTGTAAATAAGTCTTTCCAGTGGTGTTTTTAGGTCTGCAGGCTGATCTTACATCGGGTGCACATAGTTTAGGCAGGAGCTGCCCCTCTCCAGAAGTTCATCCCAAGGAGCTAGGGTCCCACATCTTGGGGATGCTCCCATTGTTGTACCAAATCAACTTATTGATCAAACATGTGCAAGATTCATGTGCAAACATTTTTTTGGCATACCCAGTGGGACCATCATTTCCATCAATTGAAGAGTCAACTGAGAAAGTTGGTGCTATTCTTAGCAATTTGCAGTTTTGAAGACATTCTACAGTACCTGGTGACTTCACAAGTTCTTTCATGCCAAGAGTAGAGACAAGAGCTTCTTCAAGAGGTAAGAATTATTAGTTTGTTTAATTGCCTTTGTCTCCACCAAGAAGAACTTGAAGATCTAGGTCATCTGCTTCAAGAACCCAGCTGATTTAACAAATATAGGACTTTGTGAAATCCTAATTGTAGAGTCACAACTGATAAATAAAGCACTAAAATACAAATTTGACACAAACAATAAGCTAAATGAATTTAAAACCCTAAGTGCAAGAGAAGGTAAAGAATGCTTAGCTGATTTTGCAATTAATCTTGAGTTTTGCCAAACTGGAGAACTAATAAATAGGAGGATGAAAGTGTCACAAACGAACCGAAAAAATTGTGTCATAGTGGGATTTGCCTGGACTGCGGCGCCTGGATCAGGTCAGGGGTGCCTGGGTGTTGTAGACTGCTTCTGGGCGCCCGTGATTATGAAAGACCTCATAAACTAATTTTCATTGTGTCGCAAGATGTTCACTGTCGATCGCCCGTGTATCGCACTATGTCCGCGGAATTCGCCTGTAACTTGCAAAGAGAAAGAACTCTTGCAAAACCCCAAAACACATCAAATCCTAAAAAAAAATATGCAAATGGGGAGTCAGACTGACCCCAACGGTCACCCGATAGAGTGAACTTACGACCGAGCGCTGCACTACATCTCAGACTCCATGTAGTTCTACGTGTGTGTGTGTGAAGAATCATGCCCTAGGTGGCTCTTGTGCAAGATGCACTTGAATAACGAGCAATAGCTAGATGTAGCAATGTAAGTAGATGTGTGGATGTCAAAATGAACTTCCCCTCCTATGAAGTGTATGTAAAAAATGCAGTCCCTTGTCCCTTGAATGAAGCTAGATGGATGCTTTGATGCTCTTGAAATGCCTTTGGATGCAACCTTAGGTGATAGTAATAGATGCTTAGAGCTTGGTCCTTTATTATGATCACATAGCTTTGTATTTATATGATTCCCTTGTTTGAATTTCGTAATTAACAACTAAAAGGCTGACCCATAAGAAAACAAGATGCCCAAAAGATAAAAGAGGCCCAAAAGGGGAGAGTAAGATACAAAGAGGTCGGGGGCGCCTAGAGGGGATGAGGTCACCTGGCTGGGTGCTGGTGTCCAGAGTGAAGAAAGATGAAACAATGAAGCATCAGACTGGGCTGTAGGTGTGCAAGAGGCCAAGAAGAAGACAAGAAATCAAACAAAAATGCCAAAGATAACTGTCAATTGCTAGTTTTCTCACTTAGGAATCATATGAATAGTGGTATGTGATCGGGACCTAGAAATGTACCCAAAGTGCGTGATTTAGTGTCTACATTTTCCCCCACTTTATGTTGTTGAGTGAATACTTGATAACATAAAGTAGATAAGAGATGCGTACCTGATAACCATGTAGATCGATGGTGAAAGCATGCCGAGGAGACAAGAAAAAGCGTGGAGTGATAAAAATGAAGCGTGGAAGCTAGAGAAGAGGAAGTGACCCTAGGGGTGAAAGCATATGTGTATATGTCACGTTGTACCTATTGTTGTTGTCACTTGATGTGTTCAATGATGTGACTGTTGCTTCCCATAAGGATGGACCTGTAAAAGAGAAGAGAAAAAGAGTAAAGTAAAAATTCGATCCAAATATGTAAAAAGTGTATACAAGTATGTAAAAAATGCAAAAAGGAACATGTGCACCTGATCCGTAATGAGTGAAAAGGATAGAAAGGATCCTGAAAAATGTTGTAGAAGAACAATTTTTTTTGGGCGATCTCATGCCAAGAACGAGTTTTTTGGGCGATCTCATGCCAAGTGCGAGTTTTTTGAACAATCTCATGCCACGATAGAAGAAGTGTTGGGGAGAAAGGTCTAGTGTTATTCTCCAACCCTGACTGCTTCCCGAAGATTTATACACCACTGCAGATGGTGTGATCCTACTTTGTTCAAGTTTGATCCATTTTGATCTAGTTCGATCCAATGCAAATAGAAAAAGGAGATAGCATGCATGTTGATTGTTGGAGGACTGTGCCTATTCTGTGAAAACCACTGTGTAAACTGCTGAAAATTGTGTTGATATGAGAAAAACTCTGTAACTACCCTCTGGTCATAGGCACCCAGAAAGGGTCAGGAGCACCCAGGCGCTCATGTCTGTGTCTGGGTGCTAGCGTGTGTGCTGTGCTGAGGACCCAAGTTAGATTCTGGGTCATTTATATGACTAAAGATTGTGTTGTTCCTATACTGTGTAGGTTCTGAATTGTGACTGTGTACTGTTGAATGGGGTGACTTGATTCACCCAATGTATGCCCCCTTTGGGGTGCATGCAACGTCGTTAGGAGGATGCAACCCAAAGGAGAGGACCAGAAACTGTGATCTGAAACTGATGCCCTGCAGGGGGAGGGAATGTGCTTGGTAGAAACCAAGGCACATGCAAACAAAGTGGCTGGAAACATGTGTTAGTGCAAACAAGACAAATACGCATATAGAAGACAATGTGTAATCTAGCAAGCAAGAAGACAATGTAGACCGTGAAAAGTGGGTTTCAAACATGGGACATCGCTCACAATGTTGCAAGACAATCAGGGTTGAAGTGGCAAAAAGCATACAAACAATGGACAAACAAGACATAGGGAAAAGTCTGCAAACAATGACATACAATTGCAAACAATAACAAGCAAAGTGTCAGACAACCATGGTGGAAAATAGTTCCTGCAAAGCAAATGTTGCACATGAAGCACCCGTTAGCATGTTAGAAAGATAAAAAGTATGTCAAAGCGTGTATGATCCATATAGTAGTGTGCTAGTAAGAATATGAAGTAGTATAAAACGAAACAATAACACCTGCAGTGTGTATGAAAGTAGATGCCCCCAAGAGCCGTTGTGGGACTGGTAAGAGGTACAGTGCCAAGCATCTGTACTGCGTGTAATGATCTGTGTAAAGTTTGCATTCACAACTAGAAGGCAAGTGAACGTGCATATGTATATAGAAAAGATAATGACATACAAAATATTTGTCTAGCATGTGAAACAAAGTGTGCATGTAACGAGTATAAGCAAGCAAGAGTATGTGCAACCAAGATATGCAAAATGCTGTGAATGAGTGGGATGGAATGATATGCAATGTGAGTGTGATAGGAGTAGCGTGCCCCCCCGAGCGAATGTAAATGAGTATGCATGAGATGAGGTTCATTTATAAATGCCCCCTCAGCAGTCAAGAATGAACCATAGAACAAGAGTGCGTCATCAGGAAATGGTTTGAATTGTGTGTGCTAGATAGATAGATCAATGAAGCATAAAACGTAGAGTGAGTGTGGTGAGGTTCATTTCAGATTTAGACCCTCAACAGTCGAGTATGAACCATGGAACTAGAGTGCATCATCGGAAAGTGTGTTGTGATGAATGTACGCTAGAAAGATGTATTGTGAATGCGCCGATTGTGAAATGTGCAATGTGTATGATGTGAGGTTCATGAATGTAGTATGCCCTCAACAGTCAAGTGTGAACCGTAGCACAAGAGTGTGTCATAGGGTAATGACGATACAAGTGTATCAAGATGTGTAAGATGAGTACGAAAGACTAGATGCGAAGTATGAAGTGAAATAATAGAAATATAAGACAACTGATGATGCTAGAAGGGGGGGAAGTAAGCGCGATGCCCCCAAGAGTATGACGATGAAGAAGAATCAAGTAACGTCATCTAAGAGATCATCATTGTCATGGTCAAAGTCAAATGGAGATGCATCAGAGACCTGGTAAGCAATAGTATGTGGTTGATCAAGGAGCCATTGCGGCGTAGATTGTACATGCCCATTGCATATTCTTCATCAGTGAAAGGTGGTAGTGGACAACCATGTGCATACCATCGAGTAAGATTTTGGGAATAGCCGAGAAATGAATCATTACAAATAAAAATGCGTCCGAAGGGCATGGGGAATGAAATGTCGATATGATCAAGATCTAAAGTAATACCCTAATGTAGTCAAGCCAAGACTGCCTAAGTAAGTGGAGAAGTGTGAGTGACAAAGACTGATAACATGAAATACACAAGGACATAAGCAACAATAATACAAACATATCCATGATAGAGATGAGTTGAATGAGGTGGAGGGATGAGATCATCCAACGTGAATCCTAGCCGAGCCAAGCCATCATATGTGCAAAATAGTGTCAGAGCAAGTGGGATTGAATGGAATGTGATGGCCAATAAGCATTATTCATGAAAAGAGTGCATGTGAAAGGAGGGATCACAGATGCAGGTTGCTCATGAGAAGAAAATGAAGGTGGTATGACATCTGATGTATGGAAAAACCCTCGATAAAGCACCATAGCATTAGTAGAAGGAGGGGGTGATACCAGAGTGGATGGAACAAGGTCTAATGCACAAACGGTTCCTTCGAGTGGAGGCAAGTTGTCTGGATAGTCCGTCGGTCGTGGATCAACAACAGGATGCATAATAGTAGAAGTCAGAATAGGTAATGCAGTAGTTGGGTCTAGGCGGCAATATTGGAATGGATTACTATTAGTGGGAATTGTATATTTAAAGCCCTCATGTAAGAATTTAACACATCAGTGAACTATAGAAGGCACTGCTTGCATTATGTGAAGCCATGGCCTACTAAGTAAGCAATTATATGAGACTGGGATATCAATAACAAAGAATATTGTAAGAACCATTTTTGGCCCAACTGTGATAGGTAAAAGCAAAAATGCTGAGGCATGAACGCGTAGTAGAATCATATGCTTGGAGAGAAATAGATGTTGGGTTAAACTTAGCTACGGAAAGGCCTATATTCTGAATGAATGACAAAGTACAAAGATTGAGCTCAGATCCATTGTCTGCTAAAGTTCGCTTAACACCCAAGCTATTGATGCATTCTTGTATATATAGGGGAGGATCATTGTCATAAATAGAAAGATTGTCAACTATAATAGATGGAAAAGTAAGCTGTTGAGAAAATGCATCTACAAATGTCTGATAAACAATGTCCGGATGAGTAGTAGGACTGTGAGTATTAGCCAAGAGAGTAGTGATTTTAGCTTGACAATCATGATTGGCTAGTAAGAGATCATGAATGGAGATATCCATGATGAGAGGATCTTAAGAAAAATGCAACAAGTGATGAAATGAGGACGTAAGCGTGTTTGAATGAGACAGGTTCACCAAATGATTTAACAAATATAGGAATTTGTGAAATCCTAATTGCAGAGTCACAACTGATAAATAAAGCACTAAAATACGGATTTGACACAAGCAATAAGCTAAATGAATTTAAAACCCTAAGTGTAAGAGAAGGGAAAGAATGCTTAGCTGATTTCGCAATTAATCCTGAGTTGTGCCGAACTGGAGAGTTGATAAACAAGAGGAAAGTGTCGCAAAAGAACCCGAAAAATTGTGCGATAATTGGATCTGCCTGGACTGGGGCCCCTAGATTAGGTCAGGGGCGCTTGGGCATTATAGACTGCTTCTGGGTGCCCGTGACTATGAAAGACCTCAAAAACTAATTTTATCCGTGTCGCAAGATGTTCACTAATGTTCGCTGTTGATTGCTTGTGTGTCGTACTATGTCCGTAGAATTTGCCTGTAACCTGCAAAGAGAAAGAACACATGTAAAACCCCAAAACACATCAAATCCCAAAAAGAAAAAGATGCAAATGGTGAATCGGACTGACCTTGACGGTCGCCCGACAGAGTGAACTTACGATCGAGCGCTGCACTACATCTCAGACTCCATGTAGTTCTGTGTGTGTGTGAAGAATCGTGCCCTAGGTGGCTCTTGTGCAAGATGCACTGAATAACGAGCAATAGCTAGATGTAGCAATGTAAGTAGATGTGTGGGTGTCAAAATGAACTTCCCCTCCTATGCGTGTATGTGGAAAATGCAGTCCCTTGTCCCTTGAATGAAGCTAGATGGATGCTTTGATGATCTTGAAATGCCTTTGGATGCAACCTTAGGTGATAGTAATAGATGCTTAGAGCTTGGTCCTTTATTATGGTCACATAGCTTTGTATTTATATGATTCCCTTGTTTAAATTTTGTAATTGACAACTAAAAGGCCGACACAAGAAAACAAGATGCCCAAAAGATGAAAGAGGCCCAAAAGGGGCTAGTAAGATACAAAGAGGTCGGGGGCGCCTGGGCGTTGGCATCTTGACTAGGCGCAGGTGTCCAGAGTGATAAAAGATGAAACGATGAACCATCGACTGGGCTATAGGGTGTAAGAGGCCAAGAAGAAGACATGAACAAAGACAAAAATGCCAAAGATAACTGTCAATTGCTAGTTTTCTCACTTAGGAATCATATGAATAGTGGTATGCGATCAGGTCTTAGAAATGTACCAAAAGTGCGTGATTTAGTGTCTACACCAGCCTGTACCTCCTTTTGGTAGGTTTCCTCAGCCAAGAGGAAGACTAGTTCATTTCTTTTAAATGACTCAAAGGAACTAGATATTTGTCACCCTCGATGGAGGCAACCCTCTTGCCCTTGCTTAATGCGATGAAATTCAAGTAGTAGCCTGGAAAAGCATACCTTATTTCATTGGTGAAAATACCACTACTCCCATAGAACATATTCAGGACATTGTTAATATATGCTCAGTTCATAACATTGTAGAGGACAATGTAGCTGTTAAGCTCCTTGTGAAAGATCCCCAAGTGGATCTTGGTTGTTCTCCAACAATTTAAATCAATTAAAAATACCCAAAAACTGATTTTTGACTATTATGGCAATCTCACTAATACAGATTGGATTTTATGTGAAGAAGTGCGACTAGGGTTTGAATGGAAACTAGTTTAAAACTGACCCCCAAACAGATCTGAAGCATGTGCAATAATAAATATGACTGAAACCAGATTTTATGGGCCTAAATCGACTTAAAAAAAATACTCAGAATGCTGCAGATTTAAAGAGACTGTAATAGTAATATAAATCCATCCATAATAATTAAAGTACCTTCTCTTGAGCTTTAAAAAAGCATACAACAGATAGCAGCAAGGATCAGACCTTGGAACGCCTTCAAAACATCACGTAACAGCCAAGAATGAGTCGCTTCATTAGATAAAATCAGTACAGCACTGCTGCAACATTGGTCTTCAACTTTTATTGCAAAAACACTTCAACTACTGCTGGAAAATACTGAAATTCTGTGTAAGCTCTGTGGAAAATCCAGTATAGAAATTCCTCCTAATCTCCAAGAGGGTTTTTGTCCTCTAGAGGCAATATACTAAGGGTTTTCGTCCTTAGAATATTTTAATACAAAGCACCAGGCTTAATGATCAGATTCAAAATTGATAAAAATGATTTATGATATCCTACCCAAGCCGCCCCCTCTCCTTTTATAGGAAAAATATTACAAAATAACCTTTTCATCTTCCAATAAGAAAAGAGGGCCAAAATACCCTTAAAACATGCCCAAACCAGGTCGCACTTTTCTAGGGATGACTCCTAATGTTTATTTTGGCTTCTCATGCCAAGTCGCACTTTCCTTGGGAGGTGTAATAACTTTTTATCTTTCCTAGACTCTATTTCCCTCTTTTGTCCAAGGCGCATTCTTACCTAGGGATGACACAAAAATGACATGGGTCTTTTTTCTACTTTCCCTAGAAAGGATACAACATAATATTATACCCAATGCACCCCTTTAGAGATTATAAATTTATTATTAAGTCAAATAAATTACTACAAGTGCTTTATTAATATTTTTTTGCACTTTGTAATAACTCATTGTGACTTAAGTCACCCTTATATTTTTCCTTTGGCCGTCGGGTCGACAAAATGGGCCAAAGGTCTTCGATTTGGAAAAGGGGACATTACACCTTGCCACTTCCATGAAAGGTAAAACACTTAAATGGTATAGGGGGTTGCAGTTCAACTTAATACATAACTAGGATGAACTAGGGGAAGGGCTTTGCAAATAGTTTGAGGATAAATGTGACCATCTATCTCTAATGGAGCATCTCACCACTATTAAAAGAGCCCTTTATGAACTCACGGTAGACTTCAATTTTTGGTTCTAGAAAACTTGGGATAGGATTCCATCTTTGGTCAAGCCTTCTCCAAACACTGCATTTCTGTATTATTTGAAAGCTTTGAATAGTGATGTGGTTGTTATGTTTCAGTCCATGGGAGGAGTTATACTACCTGCTGCTTATGGCATAGCTATACGAGCTGAAAATGCCTAATTCAAGTTGGGAAAATAGCTCCTAGACGCACAATACCTCATTTTCTTGAGCCTCCACTTAATCAGCCCACCGTGGCACTTCTTCCCGGGGTAACCAGCCAACCAAATACACTAGGGGTCATTAAGAATATGAACCTTACCCTTCATGCATGTCCAAGTCTTTTCATCTTGCAGGACATCTCAGTTTTTGATTTCCCTCTCTATTTTGCCATATGCTTTTCTAGAGACTTTACTGCAAAAATGGGGGGATATTTGTCTTTAGATTGGTCATGTATGCTCCTTGGGACTAGATATGGGACAAGGGTAACCATCAAAGCTGACCTATCTCTAAAGATCATATTGAGCCATTTATGCCGAGTTCTATTAACATGAATTGTACCATGCATGACAAAGAGGAAGATGGTGCTCTTCATGAGGTTGCTACATCCTTGGAGAAAGTTCTAGATATCTTGCTTGATAATTGGGCAAAGGAACGCTATGAGTTGGATCCATATGACCATATGGAAGAAATAAGTTTGGGCACTTATTGTATACACGAGGAAGATTCTGTTATACCCAACCGGATGAAGCCACAAGAAGAGATTTTCCTGTCGAAGTGCTTCACTAGAGGATTTTTTTGGCAATCTTGTTGCTTGGAGTTCCTCTGTTTTTGAACCTTACCGATTGTTAACATCTTCACAAGGATTCCGATTTCCATTCTTGTATCTTATCTTTTTGGCCAGTTTAGGGTCCTTTCCGGGCAATTCTGTAGATCCGCCTCCCCCATTAACTTCCCTTCCTCTACAATCTTCCACATGTGCAGAGCCATCGACCCCCATTAATTTTGTAAAAACAAATGAAGGCCTACCTATTCATACACATTCAATTTCTCATAACTTATCCAGGCAACCACAAAGAACAATGACACAATATTCAAAGAAAAATTAATAAAAAAAGGAAAAATGACACAACAATGAAGATGGACAAAAGGCCCAATGATGGACCAAATTAATGCAAAGAATCAAGAAGCCAAGTGTACCAAGAGAACCAAAGGAATCAAGAAGCATTCGAGGAAAGCATGAAGTTGCTCTCATGGAGGATGACTTTTCATCTTCCTAAACAAGTTCAAAGCTCCATGTTCTCCTGTACCATGTCAAAAATCCTTTTTTCCCAAGCTATGGAATTTGAAAATAGAAAAGGTGGTTTATAGTGGGAATGTGGTCTTTAGGGAGATCAAGAGGATTCTTGTGTAAGAGGATCTATGAAGTGGTGATGCATTGGAACAAAAACCAAAGAATTGGTCAAAAGTAGAATCAGATGAAATGTGGGTTGATATAAAAGCCAAAGAGCCTGTATCTGAGTATGAGGCTATTAACGGAGAGGCGTGGGAAGAGGAAGAAGAACCAACAACCTTTGTGTCGAGAAGATCAAAACGGGTGCACAAAATGCTTGAAAGGTATAGCCCACCAAATTATCATTCAATGTTTCTGCTATCAATGACTGATGGCGATGACCTGAAAACTTTAAAGGAACCTCTTTTATCAGATTAGAACAAGTCTTGGATGAAGGACACGAGGGAGGAAATGTTAAGCACACACTTGTATTGAGAGGGGGGTGAATCAATATAAGATAAAATTTTATTTATTAAAACTTATATCCACAATTAAAGCATTTAAAAACATTCGAATAACATAACATAGAGCAACATTAGATTTAGGTGGAAAACTCTTGGGAAAAACTGCAAAATAAAATTGCTTGGATTTACCGTCCAAATCCAACCCAAAATTAAATGCTTTATAAATGTTCGTAGGCACCAACTTACTGGAGACACCAATCCCCAATGCCAAGCACCAATTGAACCAATTCGTGAGCACCAACCCATTGGAGACACTAATCCCCAATTTTGTGAGGCATCGACCTCAATAATATAAACTTCCACCTTTTGTTGTTGCTTCTTCAACCGAATGATGCCAATTCTGCTTCTCTTCATACACACAAATTAGATTATACTTCCAACATGGACGCTGGTCCAATTAATGAAATCATATCGCTTTATATTTTTGCTCTTCCTTCTTACTCTTTATTCAAATGATATTCTCATTTTACGTCTGCTCTTCTTTCAATTGATGTATCTATTTCATTTTTTTTTGCTTGTCTTTCTCAACCTTTTCATCTATTTTTTATAGCCTTAATGTGCCGCTTCCCAATAGGGGCGACTATCATAAGATATGTCTCTTAAATTAATATTAATTAACTTCTGTGACTCCTTCCAAATGGGTCGGTTGGGCTTGTATTTAATATTTGTTTATTTCTTTTATTTCTGTAGATGAAATCGCTGGCCATTTCATAATTAAAACGCTAGTATACAACGTGATTGCTGTTCATTACATTCACTGTTATTATATTAAATCTAATCATTGTAAAAACTGATCACCGTAATACATCAAGGACACTATTTCTCTTTGATCGTTGTGCATTCTCTTTTGACATCAATGACTCCTATTCTGTGCATTCTCTTGTGACATCAACAACTCCTTTGATGTCAATGACAATATTTCCAACAATCTCCCCCTTTGTCATTGATAGCAACCCTTAAAAGAAATAATCATCTCCAACCATGATACTCCCTCTTTCTGGACTTCTTCCTCTTATTGCACTTCTCCCTCTTTCTTTAACTCTCCCCCTTTGACATCAATGGCAAAGGGATATACAACTCAATCACAATGTATATCACCAAAATATCCATGGAGTTGAATAATGCACTGATTAGCTCCCCTTTAATCCACGCTTCTCTTGACAATTTTAACGACTAGATGAAGAATGGATCACTCCCAATTTCTGCCTTAGAAATTGAATAGTTTCTTTTGGGAAGGGCTTTGTGAAGATATCTACTATTTGTTCCTTTGTGGCAATGTACTTCATCTTTTCTTACTGATCTGCAACCTGTTCTCTCAAGAAGTGATACTTGATTGGAATGTGTTTTGTTCTAGAGTGCATAACTGGATTCTTCGAAATGTTTATTGCTTTAGTGTTATCGCAAAGTATTGAGATTGGATGTTCATATTCTATCTTAAAATCTTTCAATGTTTGCTTCATCCAAAGGACTTGTGTACAACAAGACACTGGTACTATCTATTCTGCTTTAGTCGTAGATAAAAAAATTGAATGCTGCTTTTTGCTTAGCCATGACACAATATTTTTGCCAAGAAAGAATGCTCCTCCACTTGTACTCTTTCTGTCATCGACACTTCTTGCCCAATCTGCATCTGTGTATGCTGTTACTGTGAAATCTTCACCTCTTGGATACCGTAAGCCATAGTCCAAAGTGCCTTTTATATATTTGAATATCCTTTTCATTGCTTGTACATGTTTCTTTTGGAGCTGCTTGAAAACGTGCTACTAAGTCTACAACTTGCATGATGTCTGATCTTGATGCCGTGGTGTATAATAAGCTACCAATCATGGATCTATAAAGTGTTTGATTCGCTTCAGGAGATTCATCATCTTTACTTAACTTGCATCTTGTAACCATGGGTGTGCTAACAGGTGTGCAGTCTTCCATTTTGAACTTCTTCAACATCTCCTTTATATACTTGGTTTGGGAGATAAATATTCCTTTGTTAGATTGAGAAATTTGCAAACCAAGGAAAAATGACAACTCACCCAACATGGACATTTCAAACTCCTTTTGCAAACTCTTGGGACATTCGTTTACCATCTCCTCCAAAAATGATATCATCCACATATACCACAACAATCAATTGATTCTCACATTCAGTCTTGATATAGAAATTACTATCAACAACTCCCCTTTTAAAACCTTGTTCTTGTAGATATTTATCAAGCCTTCAATACTAGGCTTTGGGGGCTTGCTTTAGCCCTTATAGTGCCTTCTTCAATCTGCACACATTGTCCTTATTTTTTGATAGAAGGAAACCTTCCGGTTGTTCAATATATACTTCCTCTAACTTGCCATTTAGAAAAGCAGATTTCACATTTGTTTGATAAATGTTGAAGTTCTTAAAACCAACATATGCCATAAACATTCTTATGGCTTCTAATCTCACAACAGGGGCAAAGGTTTCTTGTCTTTTGGTCTAGGAATGAGTTCCCATGTCTCATTCTTTTCAATTTGATTCAATTCTTATTCCATAGCATCGATCCAATGCTTGTCATTGCTAGCTTCTGCAAAAATTTTCGGCTCTATTTTGGATAACAAAGAGAAGTTTACTTGTTCAGATGTACTTATTATTCTTCTTCTAGTTTATACTCCAACATCCTTATCACCAAGAATTATACTTTTTGCATGATTTTTTTGGACAAATCTTAATGGTGCCTTAGTATCTTCCCGTTCTACTTCTTTTTCTTCTTGTTCTTCTTTGAAGTCTAGTCCTTTTGAATGATCATTTGTTTGTGCACTTACTTTTTGAGGCCTTGTTTCATCCATCTTTACATTGGCACTTCTACGATTGTTTGTAGCCTTTTATTATAACATCTATAAGCTTTGCTTTTTGGGGAATATCCAAGAAAAATACCTTCATCAGCTCTTGAGTCGAACTTTCCTAAGTCTTCTTCATCTCTCTTAATGAAGCATTTGCACCCGAACACTTTGAAATATTTGACTGATGCTGGTCTACCCTTCCATAACTCATAAGGGGTTTTGTTATTGTTTGCTCTGATTTGTCCTCTGTTCAAAATCTAATAGCTGTTTCTCTCCAAATCTTGTCTTATAGCTTAGATTCATTTAACATTGTTCTAGCCATTTTTTGAATAGTTCAATTCTTTCTTTCTACAACTCCATTTTGTTGTGGAGTCCTTGTAGTAGAGAGATGCCCTTTTATTCCATGTTGCTCGCAAAAGTCATTGAATTCATTTGATATGAACTCACCTCCTCGATCTGATCTCAAGCACTTGATCTTTAAATTTGTTTCATTTTCCACCAAGGCTTTAAAAACTTTAAAACTTCTCGAATGCCTCAGATTTTTCTTTTAGAAAAGTGACCCATGTCATTCTAGAATAATCATCAATGAGCAACATGAAATAACTTTCACCTTGTATGCTTTGCGTTCTTGTAGGCCCACAATGGTTTGTATGGATTAGTTCTAATGGCTTGGTTGTTGAGTTCTCCTTTGATTTGAATCTTACCCTTGTCTGTTTCCCATGCTGACATTGCTTACAAAGAATGTTTGATGGTTTTTTAATCTTCGACATATCTCTTACGGCTTGTCTAGTGCTGATTTTCACTATATTATCGAAATTTATATGGCCCATCCTTTTATGTCATAACTAGTTTTCATCAATTTGACTCATGTAACATTTCTCCCCCTTAACTTCACTGATTATGTACATGTTGTTTGTTGTTATGTTTGCATCTGCAACTAATTTTCCTTTGTCTATTTTTTGATCTCACAACCTTGAGCATAAAACGTGAGAGTGTGTGCTTGATCACACATTTGATTTACACTTAGAAGGTTATGCTTCAAGCCTTCAACATGCAACACATTTTCTATTTTTATTTTTCCATTATCAAGGCTAAGGGTACCTTTTCCAGCTATTTGTGCCGTGGCATTATCTCTAAATTTTACCGTGCCTTGACTCATTTCCTTCAAGGTGAGAAATTTTATCTTCTCCCTTGTCATGTGCCTTAGACATCCATTGTCAATATACCATTGCTGCCTTTCGTCTTGTGCATGAAATGCCATTTGCACAATCATAGACTTCTCCTTGTTTTGATTAACTTCCTCTTGCTTCTGTTTCTAAATTTTTGTAGGTTCTCTTTTCTTTACAACATGAGCATTCACTTTCTTGTTTTGTCTAGGGGGTTCTACAATAACACTTCTACACAACCGTGCTATATGCCCATAGTTATTACAATTATAATATACAATGCTATTCTCTTTGTAATTCAATAACGGAGCAAATGAGTTATAGTTTCTACTTAAAACTTGATAAGTACTTCTGCCATTCTCCCATGCATACCTATTCCTTGAATGTGTCTTACACTCCATTGCTCTATGACCAAAATCATTGCAAGCAAAGCAATAACCATAAAATGAACTTTGGTTCTTGATCATATGAGATTGTTTTGGAAAGAATAATCTTCATCTTCTATGATTTCTTATGGGAACATCATGCCACTGGTTCTCACCTTTGTTTTCTTCTTTAGGAGGATTGATCTTTTGAGGAAGCTGATCTTCTTTCTTTTGTAGCTCATTAGCTTTTGAATCCAGATTCTTCTTACTAACCTCTTGTTTTTCCTCATAGCCAAGATCAGTCTTGATGAATGGCGACCTTTGGCAGTTATTTATATCATCCAAAACTTCGGTGCTCTTTTCAAATTTTAAACTGCTTTTCAATTGAGTATTTGTCAACTCCAATTCCTTCCTCAGGGTAACAATTTTAGACTCTAGCTTCTTACAGTCTTCTTTCTTTGTCTTTAATTGAATTCTCACCTCTTCCTCTATTTTCTTTTCCTCTTCAAGTTGAATCTTTAGGTTAATGACCATTATTTCTGATTCCTCTAAACTTTGTGACATTTTTGTTTCCAAAGCACAATTTTATTCTTCATATTTTTGAATCTGTAATCTTTGTTTCAGATTCTTTTTCTTAAGCACTTTTATCTCACCTAAAGCACATATTTCTTCATCAAGATCTGCTTCTCCTTCATCTTCGACATCTTCTTCCTCTTCCAAGGTGTCTTTACTTGTAGAGGTATCATTTTTTATTTCTATAGTCATGAAAAAAGTTTCTTCTTTGTCACTGTCTGATATGCTCTCATCGCGCTCCTTAGCTGAGCTACTATCCTTTTTAGAATAGAGGCTTTTCTTGTGCTTACCAATTTTTTTTGTATTTGTTTTGTTTTAAGCTTTTCTTGTATTGAGGTTTACTTTTCTTCTTATTTCTTTCCTCATTATGATTTTCTTCATCATTGCTATCATCCTTACGTGGACATTTAGCAACAAAATGTCCTATTTTACCACAATTGAAACACTAGAAAGGTAGTTCACCTTTGTATTTGCTAGATCACTTTGTAAGCTTTCTGATGAACATGACCTCCTCCTCATCTTGTTCATCGCTTGATTTTGTCTCTTTATTTTTCCCTTTCTTTGAAGCTTTGAAGGCTGCTTCCCTTTTTGATGGCTTCTCTGATTTTGTCCTTATCTCATAGGCCATGAGAATTCCATGTAACTTGTCCATTTTCAATTGGTCTAGGTCTTTCATCTTTTCAATAGTAGAAACTTTTGCATCAAATCTTAATGGTAGAGACCTTAGTACCTTTTGAACTATTTCGGATTCTTTAACTTTTGCACCAAGCCCTCTGATGGTGTTAACAATTTCATCCACACGAAGAAGATATGCCGCAACATTTTCTTCATCTTTCATTTTCAAGCTCTCTAACTGTCTCCTATGAGTTTGGAGCTTTGGCTTTTATACTTTATTGTCACCCTCATAGATGGTCTGAAGTTTATCCCAGATGTCTTTTGCCGAATTGCAATGCATTACTTTGACAAATTCTGATTTTGATAAGCCACACAAAGTTGCGCTCATGGCTTTCCGGTTGTATCCGTTGGTGGGGTTTGTGATGTTATATATCCAGTGACTACTGCTTTCCAGGTGTCAAAACCAAGGGCCATTAGATATGTTGGCATCCTTATGCTCCAGAATGCATAGTTTGTTCCGTTGAACAATGGAGCCTTATTTGTGGAGAAACCTTCTTGAACATGATGACTAGCCATGTGTGCTTCTGAGATCTACTTCCTAGCAGTTAGACTATATTTGAAGGAACCTGCTCTGATACCAATTGTTAAGCACACACTTATATTGAGAGGGGTGGTGAATCAATATAAGATAAATTTTTACTTTATTAAAACTTATATCCACAATTAAAGCATTTAAAGGCATTCAAATAACATAACATAGAGCAACACCAAATTTACTTGGAAAACCCTCTGTCGGAAAAAACGACAAAATAAGACTGCTTGGATCTACCATCCAAATCCAGCCCAAAATTAAATGCTTTACAAATGTTCGTAGGCACCAACTTACTAGAGACACCAATACCTAATGCCAAGCACCAACTCAGCCAATTCGTGAGCACCAACCCACAGGAGACACTAATCCCCAATTTTGTGAGGCACTGACCTCAATAATATGAACTTCCACCTTCTGTAGTTGCTTCTTCAATTGTATGATGGCAATTCCGCTTCTCTTCATACACACAAATCAGATTATACTTCTAACATGGACGCTAGTCCAATTAATGAAATCAGATCGCTTTATATTTCTGCTCTTCCTTCTTACTCTTTATTCAAATGATATTCTCATTTTACTTCTGTTCTCTCTTTCACTTCTCTCAAATAATGTATCTATTTCATTTTTTTTGCTTGTCTTTCTCAACCTTTTTATCTATCTTTTATAGCCTTAATATGCCTCTTCCAAGAGGAGCGAATATCAAAAGATGTATCTTAAATTAATATTAATTATTTTCTTTAACTCCTTCCAAATGGGTCAGCTAGGCTTGTATTTAATATTTGTTTATTTCTTTTATTTCCTCGGATGAAATGCTGGCCCTTTCATAATTAAAATGCTGGTACACAATGTAATTGTTGTTCATTACATTCACTGTTATTATATTAAATCTGATCACTGTAATACATCAAGAATACTATTTCTCTTTGATCGTTGTGCATTTTCTTTTGACATCAATGACTCCTATTCCGTGTAATTTCTTGTGACATCAACAACTCCTTTGACATCAATGACAATATTTCCAACAAGAAATTGAGTCTCTGGACAAGAATGAGACTTGGGATTTAATAAAGCTACCTCCTAGAAGAAAACCTATGGACTGCAAGTGGGTTTTCAAGAAGAAGCACTATGCAAAAGGCAAAATGTAGGAGCATAAGGCTTGCTTGGTAGCTAAGGGATTCTCTTAGGTAGAGGGGATTGATTTTGGTAAGGTATTTTCTCTTGTTACGAAGTTGACTTTTGTTAGATTTCTTTTAGCTATTGCTGCTACGTTTGATCATGAGATAGATGAAATGGATGACAAGATAGTGTTTTTGCATGGACAACTTGAAGAAGAAATTTATATGGCACAACTGGAAAGCTTCAAAGTCAACCCAAAAGAGGACTTGGTTTGTAGACTAAAGAAGCCCTTGTATGGCCTGAAGCATCACCGAGGACGTGGAATCAAAAGTTTGACAACTACATGCTGAAAATTGGGCTTGTGCACAACAAAGTTGATCCTTGTGTATACTTCAAAGATGGTGAAAACTTTGTCATTATAGTCATCTATGTGGATGACATGTTGATTGGTAATTGCAAAATAGTGATCAATCAAATTAAGTATTAGGTATTTGTGGAGCTTGACATGAAAGATATGTGTGCCCTAAAATCAATTTTGGGCACGGAAATCAACGACATCGTTCAATTAGGAGCTTTGGTTAGATTAGAGGAAGTATTGGGATGGTTTTGGAGAGGTTCATGATGTAACACAAGTAGCTTATGTACACACCCTTTCCAATTGGTTAGAAACTATTTGCTGCGCAATATTAGAAGACACAAGTGGAGTTGGAGGATATGGCTTAGGTTCCATATGAGAGTGTGGTGGGAAGCTTGATGTATGCAATGGTCTATACTAGACTTGACGTTGCACATGCAACAGAAGTAGTAAGCAAATTCATATCCAATATGGGTAAAGAACAATGGACTGCAGTGAAGAAGATCTTTAAGTATTTCCGCGGGACCTTTGGTTATGCACTTTGTTATTAGCGTAATCTTGGTAAAAGCAAGACATTGAATCTACACTATCTTGTAGATTGTAATTTGGGCAGAGACCTTGAATGCCACAGATCCAATAGTATGTATGTGTTCAAGTTGTTTGGTGGAGCTCGAAGCTAGATGGGGCAAATAATGGGTAAGTGTTGTGAAATCCACCATAGAAGTTGAGTACACATGGCCACTACTCATGCAAGCATGGAAGTTGTTTGGATTCAAAGGCTATGTTCCACCATTGGGTTCATTCAAAAGGTTGTAAGGATAGATTGTGACAATCAAAGTGTGATTTGTCTTGCAAAGAACCCTGAGTATCACTCTTAGACAAAACACATTGATGTGAATTACCATTTTGTAAGTGAAATGCAGGAGGAGAAGAATAAGTACTGGAGAAGGTGGACAATGATGAGAACGTTGTGGATTCATTGACAAAAGCAGTAAGTACTAAAAAGTTTTCTTGGTGCAAGAACTATGCAACTGGAGGGCTTTGCGCAATGTTGCCTACTAGAAGACTGGTGTGTAAGAGATATTTCAAAATGGTGCATAGTGGGAGTTATACAACACAGTAATGCAAACTTATGTTTGTTGTAAAGTGTTAACATACACTCGTTAGATTGTATGTATGGATTGAAGGTGTGCAAGCAATTGGTGGAGGATTCTTATAAAATGATTACTTTGCTCAATAGTTGGTGATACTTTGAGGATATTCTTGTTGTGTGAGGGCTACAAAGTGGAATGTTGGTATAAGAGCATGTATGCTCCTTATGGAAAAAAGGGGGGTATACATGTAGTATATGTAACAATCTCTAGGTTGTTGTTCAGTCAAATAGTTAAGTCTAGTTGGTTGCGTTTGGTTCATGACGTTGTTATATTTATATAGTTACATAGTGTTGTGTATGGACTGTATGTTATCGACAAAACCTTTAAGTGCTTTTTTGTATGGTAAATGGTTTTAGTTAATACAATAGAACAAAGGTTACCGTGTTGGGGTTTTTATCTGAAAGGGTTTTCCTAGGTGAAATACTATTTCAATATTGTGCGTCATTTCCTAGTGTGTTGTTTGGAATCCTATTTATCATAGCTCTTCTTTGTTTTAACTTTTTGTGTAAGGGCCATATCCCAACATTAGCAATGCACGACCATGGGTGGTCGTGGCACACCTCAATGGTTCAACCTATGCTTTGCCATGCCTTAGGTTTTAATAAAATCCTTAATCGCTCCAAAAATGGAATATCTCCAATTTTTTTGGTAAAACTACCGAGTAGAATTTCATATCTGGACAATCTCTCAATAATATGTCAATTGTGAAATCCGAGATAGCTAGGATGTCTAGGATTAGCAATGCTGAAGTCCCTCGCAATCCTCTGCCATGACATTGTACATAAAATAGATTGGGTTTTCGTCCATCCGAGATTTAGCTAAAAAGTCCACAGGACCACTACTTCTTCAAAAGTAGTGGTAGATGAAAATGGAATTAAAAGAGCTCGCCAATTCTCTGGCTTCGTTGAGAATGCAATCAAGCTTCCAGTTTGGGGTTCTCCCCTTTGGCATTGCACGAATCATGATCATGGAGTCCTCTTCCACAATTAGATCTCTAATTACTTTCTCCATGATGATTTCAGGCCTTCGACCAATGCGATAGCTTTGGCATCATTGTTGGTGGCCCTTGGACTAAAGAAGGATACTCCCCAAAGGAAGTTCTGTTTATGTTTTTAGAGGAGACAACTTGCTTTGGCAATCCCTCGATTACTTCGTGAAGTGCCATCACAGCTGATTTTTACATAACCAGGAAGTGGGTAGATACCATCTTCAGTTTCCTTTTTTAAAGGATTCACTCAACCCATCAATAGGGATTGAACCCCTTATAAAGTAGGCTAATTGAGGTGTCTCTACATCCCTAGTTATGAATACTTTGCATGTGATTTGCCTTATACAAACCAATACTCATCCTCATCCTCATCCTTGTACATCTATTTAACAATGTTAATGAAGAGTGTAAATGCATCAATTTTGGCGGCTATCCTCTTTCTTTGTATATAAAATCCTTATGGTTGGGCTAGGGTTTTTTCTAGCTTCATGAAATTTGTTAGAGTTTGTAAGATAAAGTTATAATGGCATAGTTTTATATCCTCTTTGTTTGCATGTAAAATCCTTATTATTTGGCTAGGGTCTTTTTTAGTTTCATGAAATTTGTTAGAGTTTGTAAGATAAATTTATAATGGTCATACTAGTTTTATTAACAAAGCTACTTTATGGCCTTACTTTGCTTTATCAAATAATGCAAACATGACTTAATGTTCACAAAAGTCATTTTAAGTTTAGGGTTTGTGTCACCCAAGTATTAGGGTTTATGTTGTTGCTTTCCTATAAAGAGACTGGTGCTCTTATTTAAATACATCCAAAAAGTATTTCTCCCTTTCAAGTTCTCTTTTGTGTTCTTGCCTAGTTTATTTCCGTGTTTGGTTTTTGTAATATGGAATCAGATCCACGATGAAGAGAACCTAGGAAGTAGCGGGCCAAGGTCCGAGGATTGCACAAACTAGTGACAGACCAAGGGACTGCTTATGATACACACCGATAAAATGAAAGGAATTTCGAGAAAAGGAAGCTAGGTTTTTTTTTTCTAGTTATAACCAAGATCTATTATTTTTCGATTTAAACCCAAATTAAGGAAAATTGAACATGATAGGACTGTGCGCAACAGCATAAGACAGTGAATTATACCATTGTATGGATTGCACAAAAGTATAAAAAATAGTGATTTCAATTTTCCTAGAAATTACATACTCAGATTTTCAGCTACGTTTTGCATTTTTCGTAGATTCTTCATTTTTTAGAAAGTATTTTTCTATTTTCTCTTCCTAACACAATTTGTTGACCCTAAGTTTCTATTTCAGCAACAGATTGGTCAATTCTTTCGAAAATAAAATAAAAAATGGCTATTTTATCTTTAATATAATTTTGGAAGTTAACCAAAAATTCTACGGGAAGAATTATAATACCTAGGAAGAATGAATACTAGCTATTTTTGAGTGAAGTGTTTTGATCAGATTGTGTTGGCGAATGAAACAAGGCCAACAACAGCAGGAAATGATCAAAACAAGTTTGATGGGCAGAATAGAGAAGTGGGGATGTTGATGAAACTGTGTTTGATGGAATGCTGCCAAGAAGTGCAGATTGGGGACGATGCTTCAATATTTTGAAGCGATTGAAGGGGTTGCATGAATCTTCAGACAAAGGTAGAGCCTTCTTCCTTAAGAATCCATTGTTTTAAATCAAAATGGATTAAAAGGAATCTTTACAAGACCATTTAGTAAAAAATCAAGGATATTAGAGAACATTTAAATGCTATTGGGTGGAAAATGGAAGAAGAAGACATGGTGTTAATCACTCTCAAGAACTCATTACCTTCGTTTGAGCATTTATTAAAAATGAAATCCTAAATATTACTACCACTGATGTTGATTTGAAGTTTGAAGAGTTGAACTCTAAACCCTGTAGCAAGACAAATGGAAAAAGCAGTTTGACAATAGCAGTGGGAATGTGGGTTCAGAGATGGCTTTGGCAGCAAACTTCAAGGGCAAGGGCCAGTTTGCTAAGAAGAATGGAGGAAACAAAGAGGGCAGTAGCAAGACACATGACTCAAGTAATTAAAAGAATTTTAAATGCCATTATTATGGAAAGCTAGGCCATAAGAATAAGTTATCCAAGAAATGGTTATGGGATGGGAAAAATAACCAAATGCCTAAGAAGCATGCCAATGCTCAAAACACAAGAGGATCCCTTTGTGTTTATGGCTAGGGATAAAGCAGACAATGTGATAACATCTGCTTGGTACATAGATTATGGTGCATCTCATCATATGACCAATAGGGAAGCTTGGTGTATTAATTATCTTGCTGATGTATCTTCTACTGGCTTTGTTTTTTGGCAGTGGGGAGGAACTCAAAGTAGAAGGAAAAGAAAATGTGTAGATAAACATGTCAGGTAAAAAGATGGTCTTCCTTAATGTGTACAATGTTCCAAGAATGAAGAAGAATCTACTTGTTGTAAGGGAGATTATGAAGCACAACCCTCACCCACTTGATTTTCAGTAATCACAAATGCTATATTGTTGATAAGGCCTGTAAGAAGGTAGTAGCTCTTGGTATTGAAGACCATGGACTTTTCAGGTTGATTGATGTAGGGGAGGCAAAAAAGCATGCTTTGATGGCCAAGAGTGGTCAAAATTGTAGTTCACTTTGGCATCAAAGGCACAGACTCTTAAATTTGAGATATATTTCTTATTCGGCTAAAGAAAGTTTGGTTGATGGCCTTCTTTTGATTCAAAATCAGCAAGGAGTTTGTGGCGCATGTCAACAGGGAAAGCAACGAAGGGTCCTGGGTCCTGTTTGATGAAGGGCAAGCTTGGAGAGCCAAGGAGGGCCTCTAGTTGATCCATGCTGATATTAGTGGCTCTATGAAGATGACATCAATCTATGGTGTCAGTTTTTATTATTATTTGTAGATGACTTCTCAAGGAAAATGTGGGTGTATTTACTATAGTTAAAATCAGATGTGTTTGATGAGTTCAAAAAGTTCAAGGCTATGGTAGAAAAACAATTCAGGAAGAGCATTAAGTTTTTGTTTTGAGTTTGATTTTTTCACAGTGCAATAAATGTAAGTGTTCTTGTGGAATCAACTGTGTCTCATTTTTTATTGTTTGATGTTTTGGATGCTAGTTTAGGGAAGAGAGAAGCCAATGCTTGAGTAAAATGAAGCCCAAGAAGTACCGTAAGTAGTTTATGCGATAGGGGAGAGGAGAAAGGGGATGGGGATGGAAACATAGGGTTGGCTAAGATAAAGACTTGACTCATGATTTAAGGAGATGAAATTGTGAAACCTTTGATTAAAATTTTAAATCAAAAGTTTTAATATTTCAATAGATTAAATGATTAAAAGGAATAAATTAAAATGATTATTATTAGTAGTAAACTAGATTAGAACCAATAATTATTTAGTTTGTTTTAAATTTTTAATAGATTAAATGATTGAAACAAATAAATTAAATTGATTATTAATAGTGGATACAATTAAATAAAAAACAATGATTAATAAATTAAAATGATACTTAAATTAAGCTAATTGATTAAATTCTCAGATCAGATGGTGGCAGAGAAATTTGCTTTGAGGGTTTTCTTGATTTTCTTACTCAAGGAGGCATCCAGAGGTAGCACACCTTACACCCCACAGTAAAATGGAGTTGTAGAGAGGTGGAATCACATCATTGCGGAGATGGTGAGATGTATGTTAGAGAACAAGTCTGTATCTAATAAATATTGGGGGGAAGCAATGCACACATGAGTTTATTTGCTCAATTGATGTCCAACAAAAGTGCTATACAAGAAAACTCTAGAAGAAGTATGGTCTGGATGAAAACCCAAAGTAACTCATCTCATAGTTTTTAGTTCAGTTGTATATGCACGGGTTCTTGAAGAAAACTGAACCAAACTTGATGCTAAATGCAAGAAAATGATCCTCACAGGCTACAACATCAATCATAAAGCATATCAGCTGGCTGATGTTGAAATTAACAAAGCATGCTTTGGTCATGAGTGGTAGTTGATTAAAGTGCAAGGCGATTTCAAGCAACAACTGAACAAAAATCAGATGTGAAAGTTGTTGAAAATGGTAAATTGGCTAGAAAATCAGGTATGATGCATGTGAAACATCAATCTGAATGGGGAATAATTTTGAGGTTGATTCTCATGAAATTCTGAGTCAAGAAGCTAGTGAAAATATCCCAAAAAAGCAAGAAAACAGTGCTGGTTTGGAGGAGGCAAAGAAAAGACCAAAATGGTGGTACAACACTGTTGGTGATGTTTGGTTAGATGAGATTCCTGATATGATGGTGGAAGAAAGACAAAACGGGGGTAAGACAGATGATATGATGAATTATGCTTTAATGTCTAACCTTCAATACTCATTTGAGCCTCAAGAATATGAATAAACCAAAGACCGCAATGGGAAAATGATGTGCAAGCCAAACATTAGACTTTGATGAATTGATCAAACATATGCTCTAGAAGAGCTACCTTCTGGAAAGAAACTCATTGGCTGAAAATGTGTTTACAAATTCAAGTACAAGGTAGATGGGATGCTTGATAAGTACAAATTAAGGCTGGTTGCAAGGGGATTTGCATAGAAGGAAGGAATTGACTATGAGACCTTTTCTCCTACTGCAAAAATGGGAACAATCTGATTGGTTCTAGACATGTAAGCCTTGTTTGGCTGCACACTATATCAAATGGGCGTGAAGAGTGCCTTATTCAATGGAGGTCTAGAGGAAGAAGTATACATGTACTGATCGCAAGCATTCCAGATTATAGGGAAGGAACATACGGTATGTGGACTGAAGAAAGCTCTATATAGGATGAAACATTCTTCATGGGAGTGGTGTATTGAATTAAAATGTATTTGGGAGAATAGGGATTCAAAAGAAGTCCTCTTGACCCCAATCTCTACATCAAAAGCAAGAATGGTGATGTGGCAATTCTAGTGATATGTGTTGATGACATCATCATCACATGTATTGAGGTTGGAGCAATTGACAAGGTAAAATCAGATTTTTGTTCTGCTTTGACATGATAGATTTAGGCCTCCCACATAACTGCATAGGTGTAGAATTCTGGCAAATTGATAAATATATTTTTGCTTCTCAAACAAAATGTGCGAAAAGCTCGTTAGAAAGGTTCATGATGGTAGATTGTAAAACCACATCTATGCCTATGGAGATGGGGCTGGAATTTTCAACTAAGACTGATTCAATAACAGTAAATGAATCAGTCTATAGGAAAGTAGTTGGCAGTTTGATGTATCTTATAGCCACTAGGCCTGACTTGAGCTATGCAGTTAGCTACATCTCCTCATTTATGACAACTCCAAAAGCAAAACATTGGACAATAAAAAAAGGGTGCTAAGATATGTGAAGGGAACATCAGACTTTGACATTCTATATGGTAATAGTTTAAGAATGCCATACTAAATGAATATTTAGGTAATAAAAATAACACTTAAAATCCTCGTTTTTATAAGCAAATTCGTTGGTCCAAGATATAAAACAGCAATAATGTGTCAAATTTTGAAAACATCTGCATACATACGACACTGCTAGCAGAAGAATAATGAACCAAAAACCGAAGAAGAAAAGATTCAGAAATGGTTATGCATAAAGGTGTAGGAAGTTATCTGGTCACTATAACTATTCGGAGTACGAGAATATGGACAACCGATTTAGAAGAAACTGCGAAATTGGAAAATCGAAGCCATGCATTGCATGCTTGAGAGAACTGAAATCGAACCAGGAAACATGCAGTTTGTGTGTGTGACTGAATCAGGAAACGGGCGGTTTGTGTACCTGACCTATCTCTACTACTCAATGCGTGTTGTTGTGATCGACTATGCCAAGACCAAAGGAGTCGAAAAAGATCGTGAAAATTGTAGTTGTCCAGGTGTAGAAAACAACAGACCCAAAAGAACCAGATAATCATGCAATGATATGCATGGTGTTCATTATTGTGCCTTTTCATAGTTTCCAATCTAATAATGGCATGGGTTGATATTTCCAATAGAAAGTGCAGCTGAAATGTACATGCCATGCATTTATCGTGCAACCTCACGCACGAGATCATACATCCTTCAAATGCGTTAAATCGTTTTAACTATGCTATTCAACAAATCAAGATTTTTTTAGAATTTTTGTGTAAAAGAAAACAAGTTACATGCACCTGATTTAGATTGTAGCCCATCCAAAAACAAATCTTAAATCAAAGAGGACGAAATCCAAAAGACCCAATACTATACGTACAATATAATGAACTTGTATTGTTAACGGACATCATTTCATTGTTCATTCAAACATCTTTCAGTTTACTTGTACATCAATTTTAATACTTCCCGCAATATCTTATGTTTGGTAAATCTACACACCACGCGTATTTCCACTTTTATAATCGCTGGGACTCTTGAATTTCTAAAGTTTTATCAGACGATACCAAGAGGGCAATGCATGATGTTGGCATGAATGAGGTTGGCGATGATGTGGATCACTCTTGGTCAAAAAAATACTTTAACTCGAATCAAAAGTAGTTCATTGTTCTGTTGCCTATCACTTATCCGTTTGTCTTTTCCTCGGTTAAATTGCATAAGACATCGTATGGTCCGTGTCGACTGTACCCGCGTGCCTTTCACTCTATTCAATTCAAGGATGAAAAAAGTGCTCAAATAATTGTGCACTCACCACAAAGACTATCAAATATCTAAACCTTAACAAGAAATCTAAATAAATTATTTTCCTTTAAAAAATCACTAAACCCTAAGCTACAAAGCTCACTCTCAACCTAAACCTAAAAATGCATCTAAATCATAACCTACAATGCACACATGCAACCTATATCCCGTGCTTTTAGTTCAAGGTCCATAGAAGAAAGGATCAAAGCCTAAAAGTAGGTGGTTGTTTCAAGATGACCTATTCCTATTACAAAAAACGACTCAAAGCACACATACAAACATAAACAACATGGCCATGCAACACACAAAATCCAAAGCACCAAAATACAACACAAATTAACTCCAGTCCACCTAAAACACAAAACAAAATAAAACTGCAGACCACCAAAAACACACAAAAAAAGAACTCGGTTATGCTCAACACACCATGTCATATGGTAATCGAATTCTTACGAGAGCCAGAGACATCCACGTTGTTTTTGAATACACCCATATGCTTAATTTTTTTCCATTAACAACCTATTCTCGATATTTTCTTACCTATAATATTATCACCAAATCTAAACTTTTCTTTACTCTTGTATTGAAATCGACTAGCTTGAGTTTCTCTAAAGGATACAATTTGAATTGCATGTGACACAACACAATTATGGTAGAGTAACAACCACAACTTTAAATACACACACATTAGTGCATTTAAGACGTGCTAAGAGACATATAGAGAGCATTAATGTGAGTGGACAAAAACATTTAATTCAAGCATTTAGAGCATAAATTCAAGATTCCAAGTACATTTTAAGCATTTATTTTTACATCGAGCATTCATTCCAACACAAAAAGTCGTATAAAGTAGATACATTACATTGGGCTGCCCAAACATTATATTATATATATGGTGTGTTGTGTCCTAAAACAAATCCCTGCCTTATCATTTTCCAGACGTAGCTGCCCTAATGGTCATGGGAGAGTGAATTGACAGTCTTGAGAGAGTGCATTAACAGTCTCGAGAGAGTGTATTGATGGTTATGGTGAATTGCTCATATCTTTTTGCGTTGTCTACATTCTCATTATATTGTCTTAAAATCCTTGATTCTGATGTCTGTTCCTAATGACTGCTTCCAGATTTGCATGAAATCAAAGATTACTCTTAAACCCCCTCTTGTCAATTATTATGCTGAAAATAAATTCTAATTTAGCAAATCAATGTTTTATAATTTTTTAATAAAATATTTTCAATTGATCTATTCATTTGATCCTTATTCTACACATATTTCGAGGTATATCATAATCCATATATTTTTCTTCTAATTTCTGCTTTCACCACATAGTACCCTAACCACATGGCTACATCCATCATAGGGGGCCCTCCCCCCGCAATATCTAGATATAGGGCCGCCCCAAATGATATATATGTTTGGGAACCGGTGTTTAACAGTTGTTTGTATCCATCTGGCTTACATAGTAAGATATAGGGTGGGGTGGCCAGGATAGATATAGGTCTCTTCTCTTTATAACTAACTAACTTTCGTACACGGTCCGTGGATTGGCAGACTAACTCAACTCGGAGCGCCCTATATATCAATATCATCTAGGGGTGGCTGGGCTATAGTGTATATAGTAGTCCCCCCTTCTCTGGAACGTTTTGCATCCGGGAACCCCATATTCAATATAGGCCTGCAATCTCCCTCAATCATCTATATAGATTGATTCGTGCACCTTTTGACCCAGACTAAAACAAGTGTCGGATTCAAAGCTGGTGTTAAAGATTATAGCTGAATTTATTATATTCCACAATATCAGACCAAAGATATTGATATCTTGGCAGCATTCTGAGTCACTCCTCAACTAGGAGTGCCACCCGAGGAAGTGGGAGCAGCAGTAGCTGCCGAATCTTCCACTGGTACATGGACCACTGTTTGGACCGATGGACTTACCAGTCTTGATCGTTACAAGGGACGATGCTATGATATCGAACCCGTTCCTAGAGAGGAAAATCAATATATTGCCTATGTAGCTTACCCCTTAAATCCTTTCGAAGAAGCTTCTGTTACTAACTTGTTCACTTCCATTGTAGATAATGTCTTTGGATTCAAAGCCCCACGTTTGGAAGATCTATGAATTTCTCCTGCTTATTCAAAAACTTTCCTAGGCCCACCACATGGTATCCAAGTGGGAAAAGATAAATTAAACAAATATGGTTGTCCTTTGTTGGGATGTACTATCAATCCCAAATTTGGCCTATCTGCCAAAAATTATGGTAGAGTGGTTTACGAATGTCTCCGTGGTGGACTTGATTTTACCAAGGATGATGAAAATGTGAATTCCCAACCATTCATGCACTGGAGAGATCGTTTCTTAGTGGGGATAGCACTTGACTATCACTCTCTATAGCATTGGGCACTTGATTGAACCGAGGTTCCTACTCTATATGTAACATGACCCGACCCGACCCAACCTTTCCCCTTCTCTATATGGCATGGCCCACTACCCCACTGAGCTATATGGAGTGTATAGTCGGGGTCGGTTGGAGATAGGAAATACATGGAATAGAGATGGGGACGAGCATGAATGACTATATGGTTGGATCACTCAACTTAAGCTCCGCTCTTTATGCAGATATCTTGTCATGGGCGCCCCATGTAGAATATCTAGGAGCCTCTGATGGCGGCTCCCCCATATCCAGATATAGAGTAGGGGGTGTAGATATATCTATCAGAGAACCCTCCCCCTACCCATATAAATTGAAAGGGAAGCTATATAATATATATAGATATAAGGGGGCACTCCTGTTCCATGCTCCACGTATTAGTTTTGGACTGAAGTGGACAAATACCTCCCACTGTTTCTTGCTATCAAGATTGAATTACCAGTGTGATTTTGTTAAACATTTGTTTCTAAAAAGTGGCTATCAATCAGCTGCGCTTCATTGTCCATTTTAAAATCAGAGAGCACATAATAAGAGCATTAATTTTTTTTTTTACCCATTTTTATACAAATTTATACTCTCAGCATAGAAAGTCAAGATAATATGCAAGGGAAACACTCCAAAGCAAACTCTGCAATTTGAGGTGAGTACCAAACATATGTATTACAAACTGATGAAGTGCACGAAGCATAGTTTTTGGTCTGTAAAGTGGGTCTGTTTCCAGGTTGAAGTAGATTTGGAACTGTTTATCAGAAGCGTCTATCAGGCTGTCGCAACCCACTTCATGAAGATGCATATGAAAACTAATTGAAAGTGTATTTTTGTCAAAATGTAAATAAAAATTCCAAATTTTAAGGTCGTTAAACAGGTTTGAGGATAAAGATAGCAGAAAAACATTTTCCAAAAATTACAAAAGGAGATTTTAATGAATATCAATGTTTTAACACCATCACAGGCTATGTCACAAGATATGCCAAATTTTATGAAAAATGTTTGAACTTTATCCTCGTTGAATATGAACTTGAATTTTATCCATTATTGTTACATCAGAGGTTTTTGACATGTTTTCACACTATTTTATAGATGTGTATACTTACATATATCGAATGAAATAACAGAGCTGAAAGTTCTCTCTAATCTGTTCCTTTAACATATTTATGCATTTTTTCAGAAAATTAAAACAATAAAAAAATTCTGTTCAAACTTAAAGAGGTTTTTTTTTCCCGAACTTAATCCATTGGTGAATTTGAACTGAACTTTTTCCTCGTCGAACTTGGACTTGAACTCAAACCTGGTGATTTAGTGTTGGAAACAATCTCTCTCCCTTCCCACTGTATTCATTTCGAAATTTAATTGAACATGACTACTTATTTCTTTCCCTTTAAAAAATAAATTCAATTGTAGCCTTTCTTATCCCATAAAGCAAAATTTAACTCCAAGGAAGGAAGATAACATATACTTAAAGCTTTTACCCATGAGCTTAAATTTTCGACAAATAATATAGAAATCTGGATCAATATAATAATAATATGGGAGCCCTAAAATTTGTGATTGCAGATGTATGTGTTGTTGAGCTTATTATTGTTGTAAAGTAGACAAGTTAATAGATAATGTGTTTCATTTGCCACTTCATTTAAATTGCATTCTCTACTGATTGTTTGTTCCCATGTAGTATTTGAGTAATTGCATCAACCTATTTTACTGTGTAGTTCATGCGAGTTGGTTCTTAGTTTAGCAATCATGATTTTTCTATTATACCATTGGGATATGATACGTGAGTTTGACCTATCCTCATAATGTCAGGGTTTGAAAACACCTCGTTTTTCAATTTGTAGTACAGATTATTTTCTTCTTTGTAGCAGGTAGCTTTGACACTTGTTGGTACCTTCATAACTTGGTGTTTTATTGTGTCTTCTATCGCTTGAATAGGGATTTTTTTATGTAATCAATCTTACAGTATGTTTTGGTATGGTATTAGAACCTCCTAGTGTTAGTTACCTAGCCTTTGATCCTAGCTCAAATAAGTTGCGTGGAGGCTTGGTGATCATTAGAAGTTTGTGTTGGTGATTTTGTGCCTCTTGTTCAAAGGAGTATGACTTTGGTTTCTTGATTGAGTTCAGTTTTAGGGATTAGAAGCGTGCAAGAAATATTCATCATTCTCTTTTCCATATCGTGGTTTCAACCAAATCTGTTTGTTCTTATGATTTGTACATAGTGTGAAGATCTTATGGTGCGAAGGGCAACCTTCAACTCTTCTTTTGCCTAAGATATTTCCATATTAGTTTTTTATCATAAAATCCTAACATTTCGGGTACACTGCAGAAATTTATGGATCTGATTGAACCCGGGGAATCTTTGCGAAAAAATTAGCAAGGGTTTCTGTTTTGCATTTTTCTATATACTACCTATTGTCTCCTCAAATCAGCTTCAGAAGTTTTAGGGAAAATTATACTGCCGAGAAATGTGAAATTTCTGTTGGAAAATTTCATTATTTTTCTGCAGCATTATGTAGTTCGCCTCAAGGGTTTTCTAGAATTTATTTGTTTGCAAAACTCAACTCTAGATGAAGAAATTATAAGCAAAATAGGATCCTGTCTTAGTGCAATTTTCTTTTGTTCAAGAATTTGAAAATTTGCAAGTCTTTTCTACATTGTGTTTTTCCTCTCAAGAAAGTATTTTGTTTGCAAACTTTGACTCTAGATGAAATTGTAAGCAAAACAAGATTCTCTCTTAGAGCAACTTCCAAAAATTAGGTATTTTCTGCTTGCATTTTTGGAAGAATTTTGTAGAATAGCAGATCCAATATACATATGACAAATTGTATCTGAATATCTAAGTTTGCAAAATATTAATAAATCTACTCCCACAAATCAGGTATGTTCAATACCTTTTGCATTTTCAATATTTTTGTAAGATGGGTAGATTCAGCCTATAAGAGATAAATTGTCTATAGAAGTGTAATTTGTTTGCAAATTGTTAAGAGCTTAGTTGGCATACTTGCCGAGTGCTTGGCAAGTTCCAGAGTACTGAGCAGAAAATTTGAAAACCAAGTATTATTTACACATACTCGCCGCCGAGTATTTGGTGGGTTTTGGAACAGTACTTGTGAGTATTCACATGATGATGCGATTTTGTACTCTGTGTATTCAAATCTAATAGAAAATACTTCCCAAAGGTTTTACAGACTCATTTGATACATTGTAACTGTATTGTGTATAAAATTCATGTTTTTTCAAGAAATTGAAGTATTTTTTAAGTTGCCGCGTATTTGCTGTGTTGGATTTTTTTTGGTATGCCGAGTCTGAGTATGTGAACTATGGTTAAGAGGATTCTGAACCCCTTTGGGTCCTGCAAATTATATTTTTGGGGATATAGTGTTTTAACAATTCCTTTTAGAAGAATTATCAAGATTTGGTCGCTTTCAATCCATATTTGTAAGCCTCAAAATATGGGCATTGTTTTGTGTGTTATGGTGCTCAATTGACACAATTACAATGATTGAGAAGAGGATATGATAATTTTGTTGAAAATGAGACTACTGTCAAACATCATTAATGGCGACGAAAAACAACTTCAAATAAAAAGTACAAATTGGAGTGGTTAGATGAGGAACATGAAGCTCGTGAGCTTATTGTTGGTCACATCTTCGATGTGTTTATGTTTCCTATTGAGCATTTCAGGTCGGTATATGTGAGATGCTCTTGAATCACAAGGTTGACGAGATTGCTTCATTGCAGGAGGATAATGCTGATCATTTTAGTGAGATCAAACTAATTTGCAAACAGTGCTTGAATTAAAACTTTTTAATGATTCTTTTATGAAGGAAGTTGAGGAATTAAAGAGTCTTGCTGGTAAATATGCTCCTCATGTTGGCAATTCTGTTGGAATATTTAGCATTTCATAGTGTGAGTGTGTGAGCATGTGTATGTAACAAGTTGTGATAACCGCTTATCCGTATAAAGGAGGGATTGTAGCGGTTGTAATTGATAAGGCTCGACTCCTCTTTATTATTAGATCAATTGCCTATATATAACTTCATCTCTATGAATACAATTGAATCGATTGTTTTTTATATCAATTGGTATCAGAGCAAGGTTATTCCAAATGAGAGTCTAGTGGAAGCGATTTACCAAAATTTATAGTTTGTTTATTTTTAAGGTGTTTTTTTGGTGCGATCAAATAATCTATCGCGGTGAATGGTTCTTTTACAAATGGCGTCCTTTGCCCTGTTGTTTTCTGCACCCTGTACGCATTGTCGGGTTTGCTACTCTTTGTCAGCACTGTGTGTGAACCCATGAGTTAAGTGCTCAGATTTGCAAACGTCCATAGTTCACCTGTTTGGATCTTCACGTGCAGCCAATAATCTCTCTCGTACTTGCCAAGGAAATCAACAACTAAAATCCATGAGATCTGATTTGTGGCCTGGTCTGTTCAGCAGTTCCGATTCCATGCATCATTCCATGTTTGATCTTCTATTATCCACATTCAAAATCTGCTTGTTGATCTATCCATTCAATGCCCCGTCCATTATTCCATTGTGTGTGTGACATTAAAGACTTCCGCTCCATTCTTGCATTCCTTCGGGATTAATTCTTATTACTGTCAATCTCATTTCCGTGCAGCCGTTGCAATGTTGCGTTTATGCACCGACACTTACAGTCAAAAGTTATGTTTTTTTATTCGAGACTTTGGCTTAAAAATTTGTTGGTTTAGATTATGTGCCGTGTTAGTATAAGTACTTTTTAAGAAGAAGAAGAATGTTTTTATCTATTAAGTGGTTTAATGTATAAGTTTATAGGTATAGTTTTTATGTGTTAGTCATAGTTATCTTCATTTATGTCATCGATTACAATAGGTTTAGGTTTTATAAGTCTCGTTTAGTTTTGTTATTTAGTGGTTAGGTCTCATTAAATATTACTTTATTTAAGTTTCTTATTATTTTGTTTAGAGTTTAGTTTATATAGTGGTCAATAATGTCATTTTAATATTTTGGGTTTAGCAAATATACACACTCCCGCTATCTCTCTTACTATCCTAACTTGTATAACTTTAGCTTACTTTTAGTGGAATAAACATATAAATATATGTGTATATTATATATTATATATATATGTATGTATATTATAATATATATATATGGTTCACATTTATAGATATGATGACATTTTACTTTGTCGTAGGCAAAATATGGTGCTTTGTCAATAGCGTGAGGACAAAGTCCTTCCTCTATTGTGATGGGAGGTGCCTTTTATTGAAAGCCAAAACGAACAAGAAAAATATATACAATATTTACACTATCCAACTTCTGGGGGTAGGATTTTACCCTTGAGAAATGAATATGAACTGAAATGTGGGAAGAAAGAAATGAAGAATTTAGAGAAAAAAGATTAGGGAAGGAAAACTTGCATTTCAAATAAGTAAACACAAAGCTTATTCGGTTTGCAAGCAGATCATTTAATATAAGAAACACTTCCGATTGGTATTCTACATGCATGAATGGAATGAAGAAGGATAAACACATGACATAAGAACACATGCTATTGCCAAAGAGATCATGACACAAAGTTTAACAAATCTCCTTTTGTTTCTTCACAAAGATTAACACAAAGTCTCATAGACTTTTCCTCTCAGACAAGATCTTGTACAACATCATAGGCAACACAAAGTCTAGTAAAAAATCTCTCAAAGTCTATAACAATTCGAATCCCCTCAAGAAGTGATGAAATGTCGTTTTACAATATCATGGGCAACACAAAATCTCTCCAAATATCCATGAAGAAATCCCTTAGAGAAGTCTCTCAAAGTAGTTCCTCCAAGTGAAACATCTCCAGCTGGTAAAAGTCTTGGAGAATGATTTATAAATACATACTTATAAGAGAGATCTCCCTATTTTCCAGTTACATGCAATTTTGAACAAGTCAATTTGCTTAAAATAGAAACTTACAAATCGACAAAGTCAATTTACACTACATAGAACCTGCACATTGACAGTCAATTTGCACAACATAGAAAAGTGCAAGTTGACAAAGTCAATTTGCTCAACATAGAAACGTACAAATTGAAAAAGTCAATTTGCACAACATAGAAACCTACAAATTGATAAAGTCAATTTGCACAACATAGAAACCTGTCAATTTGCACAACACAGAAACTAATCAAAAGTTTGATCAACAAATGGGGTGGACTTTTAACCTGCTTGAACAAGTCAAAAATATGATCAACAAAGGGGGAAGAGTAAATTGGGTAATCAGAGGTTCGAATGCAATTTGCAAACGTGCACCAAAAGTCTGAAAAATCTGATTAACACTAAGAAGTGCTTTTCAAAATTTGAGGTTTTGGGAACATTTTGCAACTAGTTTTGCAAACGTGCTTGAGAAGTCTAGAAATCCAACAACCTTTTGTTTTTTCAACACTTAGACGGACTTTTATTGAATTTGATCGAATGCGACCAAATTTTCTTGGTGGACATAATTTTTTGCCTAGGTCTAAAATTTGGGGACAAGTAGTTATTAAGTCAATAGGTTATAATTTGCAGGCAAGTCTAGTCAAATAGGTGGTCCAAGTTTGTAGAAATTTATATATAGGAAAAGGAGGGGGGTAAGTTGTGATTGTGTTATAAATTATCAAGTCATTTTTTAACTGTCCATAAAGGATGCATTTTCGGGCGAACCCAACGACTTAGTTCTTGAGTGAATTTTTTCTCATAAACGCGCAATTTGACATAGCTTGTTAAGCGAAGTTGCGATGGAGGATGTAGGCAACGAAGGAAGAAGGTCCATCAACAACCTCAAGTTCACTGCTAACTTAGAGGTTGCGTACTACAATAGTGGCAAATCAAAATTGTGCCAAATCGGCTAGCGCTAAGGACGGTTTCCAATGGCAGGGATGATTGTATATGTTGACTGTGATTGGGTGGCAACAGTTGTGTACAACAGTTGCAAACGTTAACTTCAGTGAGAATCACAACACTCACTGAAGACAATGGGGACCCACTCCTTTATCTTTATACTTTGTTTTTGTGTATGGTGTGATGTAAATAAACTACTGTAAACATATGTATAGGAGGAGCAGTTGTCTACTACGTATTCTCTGTTGAGTACTTTAAAGTAATAGGTCGGTGAGAAGCCCAACACTCACTAGAAGTGAAAGCACAAACAATTGTGTTTGTGTATGTAGATTATCATTGGAAGTAAGTGATTTGTCGCTGAGAATCCCAACACTCACTAGAAGTGAAAGCATGAACAATTGTGTTTACTTATGTAGGTGATCACAAGCAACAATTGTCATGAGTAGCAAAGTGCATACTTCTGTGTGTTGACATACATGTCTGTTTCCAATATGTGTGGTGTGATTCCTTTTCCTATGTCTGTACTAGGGGAGAATGTTGGAATATTTAGTACTTCATAGTGACAGAGTGTGTGAGCATGTGTGTGTAATGAGTTTTTATAACAACTGATCCTTGTAAAGTAGGGATCGTATTGGTTGTAATTGATAAGGCTTGACTCCTCTTTATTAGGAGATCAATTGCCTACACGCAGCTTCAACTTTATCAATAAAATTGAATTGACTTTTTTTTATATTAGATTCTCAAGTTGACGGGGATTCAACTTCGGACGGGGATTCAACTTCTCATTTTCATGATATATGTTTTGGATAATTCTCATGAGGCTTCTTTTGGTCGATTTGAGCAGTGCACTAGTGATGTTGGTTCAAAGTTACTCCAGAAAATGGGGTATACACATAATGGACTTGGCAATTGTGGACAATGGATTGTTGATCCCATTGAGCCAACTGTTAGACTTGAGAGAGGCCTTGGTTAGATGGCTTCTCTAAGGATGGTGATCCCTATACATTTGATGAACAATACTTTGAGCATACATTGGTTGTTGATTCCTTTCGACCAAGGGAATTTGTGTGGGCCTTTATCAAATTCATCCCATTGTAACATATCAGCCACGTCTAAGCCACGTCTAAGCCATATTGACATCGTTATTTTGGTGGGAGGAGGCATTGAAGGCCTCAACTTAAGTCCCAATTTGCAGAGAGGAGACATTCTAGACCTCAAATTAGGTCCTATTTTGGAGAGGAGGCATTCTAGGTCTCAACCTAGGTCATTTCATTCTCATTACTAGAAATTTGGCCATATTAAGAGGCAAAGATGTAAAAATCATGGTTCAACACTTGTTGTGAGGGTTGATGATGAATGGATTGATGTTGGCTCTTGGAGATATCAGTGCTCATGTCTGAGGACGTTATACATGTTAGTTTCCTCAACAATAGGGCCACTAAGGTGGCTTTGGCTCCACCATTGATCTTCCACTTATTTTGGAGGGAGGAGGTATTGAAGGCCTCAACCTAGGTCCCAATTTGGAGAGGGGAGACATTCTAGGCCTCAGCTCAGGTCCTATTTTGGAGAGAGGAGGCATTGAAGGCCTCAACCTAGGTCCCAATTTGGAGAGAGGAGACAATCTAGGCATCAACTCAGGTCCTATTTTGGAGAGGAGACATTCTAGGTGTCAACGTAGGGCATTTCACTCTCGTAACAAGAAATTTAACCAAATTAAGAGGCAAAGATGTAAAAATCATAGTTCAACACATATTGTGAGGGTTGATTATGAATGGATTGATGTTAGCTCTCGGAGGCATCATACTTGTTAGTTTCCTCAACAATAGGGCCACTAGGGTGATTTAGTTCCACCATTGATCTTCAACTTGCGCACCATTTATTTTTAATGTTTCTTTGGACTTTGGCACTCAACAGAAACAAAGAAACATTTTATTTTTTCCCTTGATTGATGTTTCTAGGTTTGCTTATCTTGATTGTTTCTTCAATGGGTTTGAAGATCTTTCATGATTGATGATTGTAGGATCAAGTGAGTTTCTAAAGGCCTAGAGGTTGGTAATTGTTCAAGGGCCAATCCAGTTGGATTCTCCAAATACACTGTTGTTGATATTTCCAAACCCATTGTTATAATGCTGACTCGTGTTTTATAGTCAATGGTACTGCAAAACACTCTCTAGAGGTTTGAGGCACCACCAAGATCATCAATCCATCTCCACTAGATTACGCACACATTTCCATTGGCGCCAACAAATTGTGGAAGATCATATGTGGTGCCACCCAGGCACGCACTAAACCTTTTTTGGTCTTCACCTTGGCTTTACCAGGGTCCCAGATACATACAGATCAAACTGATAGGGTCCACTCACAATGTGTGGCACCATTGAGTGCCAACATTGTTGCTGCCTTCTACCTTTAAGGGGCAGGGACTTGCAGGGTTGAGGGGCAGCACTCCTGTGGGATTATTATCTATACCAAGTTTTACCTTGTGGATGATTTTCTTCTTCTTGCATTTATTTCATTATTATGAAGCACATGTATTGCTTGCTTCTTGTGGCCCTAGTTTATGATGGGAAACACATTCTTTACTATGCTTTGTTATGAAACACATATATTGGACCGCCTTGATTCGTGGTTGGGCACTTGCCATTGACTATATTGGCTTCAGAGTTGCTGGAGCATCACTTGATCCCTGGCTCTTCTTGGATTATGTTTGTGGTATTGATTATTATTGATAGACATTTTATGTTGATTCTATCTTTTTGCTTGTGGAGGTTGACTCTTGACTCCTGTACTGATTTCATCTTTTCTCACGGGGATTGACTCTTAGCTCCTAGGTGAGCAGCCTTGCAGAATATGTTAATTCTATTGTCACTGTTATGAAGACTGATTCTTGAAGATTGATTCCATCTTTGGTGGAAATGTTAGGAATACATTTGATTAGTGCTCCATTAATGTTAGGGTGAATTGTGTTTTGTAATATATTATGAGTCGTAATATTACAACTCATAATATATTGTTGTATTGGGTATTTTGATATATTGTTGTAGCCATGAATAGTATTCCAGGTTATTTGTTGTAACACCTCCCTATTTATTAGGAGGTGGTTGGGCTATGTAATTGGCTATATATTAGCCATGAATCGTGCAATGTAAATATATAGAGAATACATTATTATTTCCAGTGTGCATATTTATCGTGCTAACCCTGCCCAAATTCTAGATTTGGTATCAGAGCGACTGTTCTGTAATGGAAGAATAATTTGATTACAAGGGCAATTATAATTTTTCAGTTGCCCTGCTGTATGGAGCTCATTTACTGATATATCCATATGAATTAGTATATACTAGTTGTATATGATTTGTTTTAAAAAAAGGCTTAGATAGAGACCATCTGTACGTGTACAATCTGTCACGCTCTTGAAGCACTTGAAGGTGACGTGAAAAAGCAAAGAGAGGGCTTTGTATAGATCTGTGAATCATATGTCGGGTGAAGCATCACCAAGAAGCACGTTCACGAATCTTAATCTTTCTACCCTACACAGATTTCAGTCAGAGCAGTGGTTTGGCTTGATTTTTATTGATCTCTACCCAGATTGCATTCTCATCTAGATCACAGTGTTTGCTGACAGGAGACAGAAGGGCCTTCACGCAGATTTCAAAAACAAAGCGGCCAATTCAATTGTGCATTAGTATTGAAAATTATCAACTCAGCTTCTTTGCATCGCCATCGTTGTCAAACATTTTTGCATTGGATTCTCCATCGCCGTTCTTGCTATCACCATCTATTTTAATCTTTTCAGGCCTTTGGATCATGCCCTTCATCGTGTGATAGTCTTTGGCGATCAGTTCTGCACCCGTGTGATCTGCATACAAGTCTCTTTGTACAAGTTTTATTCACCTTGTGGATTTTATGTGCATTACCAGATCCATGAGAGGAGAGTTTTTCCTTTAGAAAATCACGGTGGCTTGCTTGATCAGGACTCGTTCTCTCTCAGCCTATGTAGCATCTGCCCAGTTTTGATAAGAGGTTTCGCAGATTTGTGGCATTCCATAGATGCAGATCTAGTTTGTCCTATTCAATGGACATTGCATGCAAGTCGGTCGCCGAATTATATCCACGAGCTACATTGCATGCACTCGCTAAAGCACTTCTTGAACATGAGACTCCTAGTAGAGGTTCAATTTTAGCTGTTTATTGGTAGTCTTTTAAAAGTTGTTTTACAAGTTAATATAGATAGTGTAATTAGAATAGCAAGTTGAGCTTTATTAGCTTTAATCTAGGCTTTATAAACATACATGTCTATTTTGTTTATGTACAAAAACTTAAAAGTGTAATTGTTAGTTAAACTATGTATGTCCTTAATTTATGTTGATAGTATTATTGTCGAAGTCGAGAGTAATTGTGGTCAAGTCAATAGAGTCAAAATATTTTTATGTCGTTGTTCATGTCGTGAAGTCATATTGAGAGTCAAAGTTGAATATTTGTAAAAATAATTTTTTTTTGCCTCACTTTTCAATAATTGGATGCATTTTCACTTGTATGCGACGTCCATCTTGTGGGGGTGAATTGTTCAAAGATCTTCAAAGCCAAAACAAGCTGAGTTAGCAGACTTTCATTGGAGGATGGAGGCAATGGAGGCAGGAGGACAATCAACGTCCTCGAGTTTGTCACTACCTCAGAGGCCGCAAACTGCTTTAGTGACACCTTTTGTTGTGTGATGAATAAGAACAAATGAGCATCCTTGTTCTTGTGTGCAGTACAATGTTTGTGTTTTCCTTGTGATGATGATGGTGTGGAGATTTGTACCATTGATACTATTGCAGGAAGTGTTCTTGATCAGGTTGATTTAATGGTTGATGTGAATTGGTTGATGGGTCCCAATTCATGTATTCACTTGTATAGGTTGATGGACCCCTATTCATGGATGATGTAGTTCCCACAGTCAGTGATGAGGATCAAGACCATGTGTAGGCTACGGAGCGACATGCTGCTTGGTTGAAGATGGTGTTTTTCCCCATGTTCGCACTAAGGGGGGCAATGTTAGGAATATATTTGATTAGTGCTCCATTAATGTTTGGTTGAATTGAATTTTGTAATATATTATGAGTCGTTATATTACAACTCATAATATATTGTTGTATTGGGTATTATGATATATTCTTATACCCATGAATAATATTCCGGGTTATTTGTTGTAACACCTCCCTATTTATTAGGAGGTGGTTTTCCTATGTAATTGGCTATATATTAGCATTGAATCGTGGAGTGTAAATATATAGAGAATACATTATTATTTATTTATTGTGCTAACTCCGCCCAAATTCTAGAGGAAATGGGATGTCTTTAAGATATGTATGGCTTGTAGTTTAACCATGTACACTGTTTTTAGAGTCCAGCATACCCATTTACCTGCTCCTTGCTGGAGGTACTTGGATACTTGGAAAAACCTGAATAAAGCATCAGTTAAAATACATTATATATGTTTGTGATTGAATACTGTTGTATGTTGAAAAACAACAGAATCCCAGATATTGTTACCAATTAGTAGACACCTACATTTTTTTGTTTGACCATGTACAGTTAGTGTTTTCAGGGCCCAATACGCTCATTTCCCTTTCCCCAGCTGGAGGTAATAGTAAACTTTGATAAAGCATCAGTTTAAACAGGTTTTATATGTTCCAACTTATTAAATATAGTTGTAAGTTGACTAACAATAAAACTCCTTGACATCATTATTAAATAGTAGACATCTTCTTGTCCTGTCATATTCAAGCCTCAAACATACATGTATGATATTGAGTATGGCATGATACAATTTCCTCTTCTTACTTCTGTGCGGTTAGTGTAAACAATATCTAGAGTTAATGGTTGGAATGTTCTTTATAAGTGATTGATATAGTTAACCTATACTCAAAATCAAACGTAGACATTGACATCCTCATGAGCTTGGATTGGATGAATGTTTTGACAGTCAATTGTGTAAAATGTCAAACTTATATTTGTTTGTGTTATTTTGCAGGGTATCTATTATTATTTCTATCAAATCTTTCGAAGCAAGGCTGAGAAAATTGCACTTGACCGCAGAAAAAATGGCACAGGTGATGGATCAGTTGGAATGCTTTCTTCTCTTGTTGTTGCAGCATTTTCTGGGTGGGTATTTCAATCCCTTCAGCCAATGGGGTGTGGTACCTTGCATATGGTTTTAAAATTAATTGTCATTGTTATTGCCAATTTTGCTGTCACGGTTTGAATGTGCCGAAGATAATAGTTTTATTATACTGTCTTCATATAGGTGTTTAAATGTATTGTTTACAAATCCGATATGGGTTGTCGTCACACGCATGCAGGTAGGGAGTAAGAAAAATTTCTTTTTATGCTGTTTGCACAATTGTTTTAGCAGTTGAAATGTTAAAACATTTCCTCCTCATATTTGCTATATTTTGATTTGTAAATCTTACAGACACATTCAAAAGTACAAAAAAGAGATTTGCATGCAAAAGATGATGATCCGATATATCCCATTATGGAGCTTCCAGCAACTTCTACGACTGATCTAATTGTTCCACATTTGGCAAAAGTTCATTTTGGAACAGGAAATGCGGTATCAATAATTTGTTTGCTTGCCGTATGCATAATAATCTAAGTTGATAATGCATTGAGAACATGTGCCCCATTTCCTAGTTTTGTACATAAACTTACTTTTCTCTACTGATAGTTAGATATCAATATATGTTATAATTCTTCAGGTAATGCTCATTTTTTCATGTTTACCGTCAAGGTCTGTAGACAAGATTTAATAGTTGCTTATGGCCCATTTAGGTCCAACCATGATATTCTAGTTTAGTTGATCTGTGTAGATTGTAGCTTTTCTGTTTTTGCTTGATTTTATTCTTAGACTATTTGGATAACCATACTTCAAAATAGAAACTTTTAGATTATACTGGAATCATGAAAATCTCTAACGAGTTTATGTTTCCTTAATGAGTTTATGCTTCATACCGTATACACAATCCTATGTAAGGTGAGATTGCATTTATTTTTCAGGTACAAGAGGTTTATGGTGAAGCGGGACTTTTTGGGTTCTGGAAAGGGGTTATGCCAACACTTATCATGGTTGGTTAAGAAATATTAAATTTACAATGTTGGCATTTTAGTAACAGGCTTCCTGATATGTTTTGAGTGACTATCATTGAAAATGATTTGGACATTGAAACCCTTTTTATGCCTGAACAGGTGAGCAACCCATCCATTCAGTTTATGCTTTATGAGACTTTACTGAAGCGCCTTAGAGCCAAACGTGCTTTAAAAAAGCAAGGCCTCCAGAGCATAAGTGCTGTGGAGGTAATAATCATCTCTCAACTAATTATATTGCATGTAATGTTTGAGAAATATATTTACCAATTAGTTTAATAGCTGTTGATATGACATTTAAACATTCATAAATATTCTTGCTTTGAAATAGATTTTCCTACTTGGAGCTCTTGCAAAACTTGGGGCAACAGTCATAACATATCCTCTATTGGTTGTTAAGGTAACTTTGTTGGGTTTTGTTGATTTGAATAACATTGTAATTGAAGCAAATGCATTTATGTAGTGTCTAGTACATGCTTTCAACTACAATGAATGGCTCATCCGTGCATTGCTTTTGCAGTCGAGGCTTCAAGCAAAGCAGCAAACGGGTGGTGATGAAGCACATCAATATACAGGTTTGCATTATTTTTGCTTCCATTTCCTTTTTGTCTTGAGAATCTGTACCTTTTAATTGAAGGTTTGCATTAGTGGGAAATATGAGGGCAAGTTGGTTATATCATATATTCTGAGCACTTAGGTAATTATGCCAGGTACTTTGGATGCCATTGCAAAGGTAATTCACCATGAAGGGTTATCTGGGCTTTATAAAGGCATGAGCACAAAGATAGTGCAGAGTGTACTTGCAGCTGCAATACTTTTTATGATTAAAGAGAAGCTAGTAGAGGCTATCCGTACAATGGTGACAAGAAACCAGAAGTTGGTTAAATAGGGGAGAACCAAAGCCTGACTGGTCATTTGTTTGAATTGCATTGGCATGATGAAATATAATCGTCCATTTAGTGTGTATAATGTCCTGGCATTCCAAATTTGATCCTCTTTTGTTGAAACTGTTGTATCAAGTAGCAATCTATTTGATGAAAGATTCTGGTCTCTTTAACCGTCTAAAATGTACATGCCATTATTTGCTATTGCAGCAGAATGAATAAACAATTTTTACATTTTGTATATCATACAATAGTACATGGATGCTTCTCCTCTTGGTAAGTCCGAATGAAAGCACTATTTTTTTTTTCATATTCTTTAAAGCTGATGTAATCGTTTACATTTGCCCTTCCGTGTTAATTATTATTCACACCTAACATGAGATCTATGATCCCTTACCAATTGTCCCTTTAATAGGTGAGATAGCTCACTTGAAATGCTTAGACAAAAACATTCATGCAGTTGACTGAGGAATCCCCAACAATTTGAATAATTAATGAAATCTTTGGTCATATTTGCAATAGGATGCCAATATTTTTCTATTTCCTCGCAAAGTTTAAGATGCTTGCTACATACCAACTATACCTTTCTTGATTTGGATCCAATGAGGTTCAAGGAACAATGCTCTAGATGTCTTGTGTATGAGTATGGAAGCAATATTGAATAAGATGGAGACTAGATAAAGTAATAGAAGTGGAACAAAAAGTTATATTAATCTGTGCGTTTTGTGCATGGCATACTCTTGAGAAAGTTATATGGCTGTCTACTTCACCACTATTTGCTTGCTTTCTAATGTTACAAATGTGTACATATATATTACAAAGTTGCCAAGGCTTAAAGAACTGTTATGGAAGTCAAACCATTTGGACTTTCATTTGTGACTCTTCACCTTTTGACAGTTAAGCGACTTGAATGTGGAAGCAATATTGAATAAGATGGAGATTAGAGAAAGTAATATACATGGAACAATAAGTTATGTTAATTTGTGCGTTTTGTACACGACATATTCTTGAGAAAAATGTATGGTTGTCTACTTTACTATTATCTGTCTGCTTTCTAATGCTACAAATGTGTACATATTTATTACAACGTTGTGAAGGCATAAGGAACTGTTATAGAAGTCAAACCGTTTGGGCTTCCATGTGTGATGATTCATCTTTCGATAGTTACATGACTTGAATGTAGGTGTGGGGTATGCTATTAGTTTCCTTGGCATAATGTGGGCTCTGGAAGTGCTTCTTATCATGGTGCAACCTGACATGGAGTGTCCATGTGGCTGATGTGCAATTTGGAGGTTCTACCCAGAGGCTGTGCTGTGGGGTATGTATGAAGGTGCTGCATGGATTGTTGAGGCTACGGCGAGGTTGTGTGCATGGGGTAGTGCATTGTGGGTTGCATGGAACATGTTGATGCATTGCTGCGGGGAGTTGCATTGAATGGCGTTGATGTTGTATTCCAAAATTTTAATACGTGACATGTCTGTGTGAAAGGGGGTGTTACCCTTCAACCCTGCACAAGCTAAGCCTTTTAAACTTGCGCTTCGTGCCTACTGAGTGGCATCTACAGTGTAGACATCTAAAATTGGCGGCATGGAGATCTTGGCACTGCATAGGATGTGCATAATGTCGGGATTGGCATGGCGGTGCTTGAAGTTGGATGCTTTGCGACATGTTTCCTGGTGCTGCATGGAACATGAATGCTGCAAGGAGTTGTGCTTCGTGGTGGGAGTGATTAAGGCTCTCAAGGTAAGAGCATGAGTGGGTGCAACACTGTACAAATAAATATTTTTCCTAGCTAGTATAACAACTGTGTTATGTGGCTTGTTCATTTCTTCATATCATGATGTGCAAAATGCGAAGCTTTATGCGCTTCTAGGATTACCATCTGATGGAGATGTTCATTCTTGAAGACACATTCTCTGTCGAGAACATAGAAGCTCATATTTGTCACATTTCAAGTATTTTGTGCCTCACCGTACTGTAGATTCAACAACTCCTGCAAAGCTTGGCTAAGATCTATGGATCATATTCATGTAGAACCTTCTGAGTAAATCTATAATAAATTTGATCTCGATTTGATCCACTGCAATTCCATCTTTGTAAATAACTTGCACTAAATAATTCTTTATACATGATAAGGGATACTGGTTCTACATTTGGCCTTGTTTAGTTGTCTATAGTTGACACACCGTCTCAAGGATTCATCCTTTCCACAAAGTCATTGGCACACCCAAGGGGCTTCTCTTAGTTCAAATAATATTTTGTTGGATTAGTTCTTGCAACTACAACCATTGTGAAGAGTTATTGTATTGTAAACAGTTAAGCTAATACAATAAACAAGGAAGTTTCTCTACTCATTTTTTATGGGTGGATGTTGAAGTGTCATGAAAAGATGGTTGTTGGACAAGGAATACAAATTGACACAAGAAGGTAGAAGGTTTCCTATTTATGTGCCTATATATATTCGCATGTTGTGTATGTATAGATATCTAGAGAGAGAGAGAGAGAGAGAGAGAGAGAGAGAGAGAGAGAGAGAGACTGAAGAGTGAGATATAGAGAGAGAGTTCAGATAGTCTCATTCAAATATGATGACTTGGCCAAACACTAGTAGTGTCTCCTCAAACAAACTAGTCTCCATCAATTGGTATGGATCACTATATGGGATAGTGATGCGGTCCATACTATTAGAATGAGAGAAGAGAGTTCGGTTGGCTCCCCTCTACTCATCTATCTTTGTTTCATGGCATGGCAATGCCCCCCTCTATATACCTCTAGTCATCTATCTGAACTCTCTCTCTCTCTCTCTATATATATATATCTCACTTTTTAATCTCTTCTCTCTATATCTCGACTCACTCTTCAGTCTCTTCTCTCTCTATCTCTCTATCTCTCTCTAGATCTCTATCTTCATTTTGAGCCATATCTGAATGAGACTATTTGAACTCTCTATATCTCATTCTTCAGTCTCTTCTCTCTCTAGATCTCGACTCACTCTTCAATCTCTTCTCTCTATCTCTGTATCTCTCTAGATCTCTATCTTCACTCTATATCTCTCTTTTCAGTCTCCTCTCTCTATCCCTCTATCTCGACTCACTCTTCAGTCATTTCTCTCTCTATCTCTATATATATCTCTCTAGATCATATCAAATCCAATTTTTTTGAATTATATGAAGTTCTTATTGTGAATGCTTGGATGAATTCTAAGATTTTTCAATTTTTGAGGCCACCTTTAGATTTATTAGAAAAAGTTTATCCACAAGGAACAAGAATATATTTGTATTCTAAACGGTTAAGTTAATACAATAAGAAAGGAAGTTTCTCTACTCGTTTTTTATGGGTGGAAGTTGAAGTGTCATTAAAAGATGGTTGTTGGACAGGGAATACAAATTGACACATGAAGGTGGAAGGTCTCCTATTTATGTGCCTATATATATTCACATGTTGTGTATGTAAATATCAATGAATGAAAACTAAAGATAGTTACATGGACTATGATAGAGAACTGTGAAGTGTTATTGTATTGTAAATGGTTAAGTTAATACAATAAAAAAGGAAGTCTCTCCACTTGGGTTTTTACTTGAAAGGGGTTTCCCAGTATAAATCTTGTGTATTATAAAATTTATGTGTATGCCATTTAACTATTCAGCTTTAAGTTAAAGATTCTGATACTAATAATAAAGTACATTGCTTCATATTGAATCCAAAATTTTCGAATTCCATGAAGTTCTTATTGTGAATGCTTGGTTGAATTCTACGATTTTTTAAATTTTGAGGCCACCTTTAGATTTATTAGAAAAATTTTATCCACAAGGAACAAAAATATATTTGTGTTGTTTTTAAGTTCATTTTTGTAGAAATTGACGCTGGATCTCAACTATAGTTTTAGGTATGGTGTTAGAAAGAAGAATTTTTTACAAGGTACATGGCAGAATAATTTGTAGGATTGATTGGAGAAAATGTATGTCTATAAAATGACAACCATCTATGAGTCCATTGATAAAATAAAAATTGATTTTGTGGATGGTTGTATCCCACAAGTTTGATGTTATTTTCAGCCGTACAAATATTTCGTAAGTGAATTGCCTTTTCAAAATTGAAGAATTCTTAGTATGATGAGACTTTTCTTTGTTGTTTTTTTCATCCAAAACTCCTTGAAATTATTGTAGGATAAGCTTCCAATACCCTAATTGATCCATAGGGATCCAAGAAAACACACCACTTGATCAGTTCCATCAGCACCAAGAAGGAGAAACAAGAGAGGTGAATAAAATGAGATAAACAAAGGTTTTGGAAGGAACTGTCATTTTGTGTAGAGTGGCGGTTTCAGAACTGCAGTCCTGAAACCGCCGCCTAGCTAGGGCGGTGGTCTTGAAACCGCCGCCCAACCAAGGTGGTGGTCTTGAGACCGCTAGTCTGCTCAAGGCGGCGGTCTTGACACTTTTGAACAAGAAAGAAGAATGGAATGCAAATGGACGCAAATTTGAAGCGCCTAACCGTGTCTCTTCCCCTTCCATGCCCTTTCACATCCTCTAGTGCACAGGAGGATATGGGAAGGCCTATAAATGCATGAAAGGAGCAAGAGAATGATCATTCAAAGATCCAGAGAGATCGAGAAGCAGAGTTTAATGAGAGCAGTGAGCAAGATCTTCAGTGCTGGAATGGAGTTGTAGGAGCAAGGTGTAGAAACAAAGCAAACAAGTAATTGGAGAGAAGGTTTACATTATTGCTTCTTTTCATACTTATTGTAATCTGTAATTGTCTATATTAGACCAATAAAAGTGGGAAGAAAGAGTAGTTGCCCTTCCTGATTGGTTTTCCTCCATTGGAGGTTTCCAGGATAAAATTGTTGGTGTTGAAGTTTTGAATTATTTCCTTGTCTGCAATTTCCTTTCTATAGCACTAGATAATTAGTCACGAAGCTCTAATTTTTCAAGCAAATCTTTCATTTTCCAAAGTTGAAAGTAGAACAACATAATTGTGTGATTCGTAGAGTTCCAAAGTAGAAGTTTACAAATCATTTTTGTAGAAATTGATGCTGGATCTCAAGCATAGTTTTAGGTATAGTGTTAGAAAGAAGATTTTTTTACAAGGTACATGGCAGAATAATTCGTAGGATTGATTGGAGAAAATGTATGTCTATAAAATGACAACCATCTATGAGTCCACTGATAAAATAAAAATTGATTTTGTGGATGGTTGTATCCCACAAGTTTGATGTTATTTTCAGCCGTACAAATATTTCATAAGTGAATTGCCTTTTCAAAACTGAAAAATTATTAGTATGATGAGACTTTTCTTTGTTGATTTTTTCATCCAAAGTTCGTTGAAATTGTTGCATGATAAGCTTCCAATACCCTAATTCTTTAAGGATGATGCTGAATATCAACAAAGTATCATCTACAAAGTGAAAATTTGTTATCTTGTCCCTCCTTCCATAACTAGAAGACCATGATTTTTTATGCAAGGTTTTCTTGTGTTATATCCCTGCTTAAGATATATCCCATGATGACAAAGAGATAGGGCCCTATTGGATCACCTTGTCATAGGCCACCTGAAGAAAAGGGACCCTTGTCTCCCTCTTTAGAGAGATAGAATACATTGGAATGCATATTCATATGTTGATCCATTATGTAAACATGATACGAAAGTGAAAAGCACAAATGACATCTTCTATCAATTGCCAATTACATATATCAAAAGCTTTGGAAATGCTCAATTTGATCAGGACACCTTGTGAATTATGAAAATGAAGTGAATGAAGGAGCTCTTGGACAAAGACTATTGTCTTTAATTTTTAATCTTGAAACAAAATCCAACTTTCCAAAGGAAATGATATATTAGAAAGAAAGAGAAATTATAGTAATGCCCAGGAATGATAAAAAGTAGGGAAATGGGGCTCAAGAATATGTCCAATTACAATAGAAAGTACTAGGATAAAATGACCCTGGTCACACCGACCAACAAAATCAAAGAAGACTAATAACACTAAAAGTAAACGTGGGGTAAACCTAATGCAGCAAACCACCGAACCCATGTGGTTAGGGTAACAATACAAATAGTAAAATCCATATCACTATGAAAGGAAAATGCAAGACCTGAAAAATTTAAAAAATGATCTATGAGGAATCAGAGCATCCAAGGCCAAAGAATAACCTCTTGTGGAAATAAATAAAACTGTAATGTGTGCTTGCATTCACATCTTGTGAGATGGTAACGGAGAAACAAAACCACAATGTCGAGGAATAGATTCATTTCCCCGTTTTTGAGAGATAGTGCGCTAGGGTACCATATGAGTAGAAATGTACAAAGATGAATGCCACCTTACTAACCTACTCCTTAATGTTTGAAACATCAATATCTAAACGGAACTTAATGCCACCAACCTTAGTGAGAGGTGAAAGAATGAAGTGATCAGTGTAAGATATTTGGAGGTATTAAGGGTTCTTTGCAGCGATCTGTGTTGAAGGGTGACAACCTATCAAAGAAAAATGGCCAAACACCATTGATCCAGACAAAAAAAGTGGATAGAGAGCTACTCAATTCTCTGTACCGACAATGGTATCTCGTATAAATATCATAATAAATAGGGAATTCAACTATGAACTGGTCCTCAATCTTCACCTCATGGAGGGGAAAAACAACAAATATGGTTCACACATGGAATATGATGTTTATTCTTAACCTACAATTAGCATGAGCATACCTTCAATAGGTCAAGGGGAAACCTCAAGTCGTGAGACCAATAACGTTGGAGATAGTTAGGGCGAAAAATAACACCATCCACCACTTATAAGAAGTGTTGAGCGTAAATGCAAACTTGGGGCTGAGTGGCTAAGAAGGAGAAATCCAGACAATTTGGATGTGCTATATGTAAATATCCTCTTTGAAAACTCTAATGATGATTGATTTTAAGAGAAGAAGCTGATGAGTGGTATCCAAAGAGTATATGAAAGGAGGTAACCTATCAATAGATATGCTAGTCGATTAGAGAAGCAAGCTAGTATCAAAATACTAACAACATTGATGCCTAATGGGGCTTAAAGATGAAATCCTATCTGAATAACATAACAATAAGAAAGGATACCTTTTATAACCACATGCTAAATCCACCATGGTTTTGAGTTTATGAGTGTAGAAAGTAAGACCATACACAGAGGTTGGGCTAGAAAACTCATCTTTGACAATGCATTGAGGAACAATCTATTTGTGATGGATCATACATTGAATGACAGGAGTCTTGACCCACTCATTATGACCCTAATTAACGGAACCTAGACTAGGTCCCCAAACCTTATACCCATCTAAAACTATAAGCTTGATGACTACATTGAAGAGGCATATCTTCAAAGGGATATCATGGAAGTGGACAATGAAAACATTAACACTCCAAAATAGAAAGGGAGGTATATGACTTGCAAAGGCATGTCTAAGGTATGTTCATGTTAAAATATGGTTTGAAATATTGGGATCCCAAGTAAGTGTATGTTGATGTGATCTCCAACAATTTCCCTTTGTAAAGGAATTGGAACCGGGAAAGAGAACATGCAGATGGGTTGAAATATATCGACCTTTTTTTTGTTAAGGTTGACCATAAACTAACACTATTCAAATAAATAAGCAAGGACGTCAATTTGTCTTTGTAAACCCTTGACATAGTGAGAAAGGAGAACAATTCCATTAGAAAAAAGGAGTAGGAACATCACCATCATGTAAAATGCAACCATTATCTACATGTGTATGATATTGAAGAAAATCCTCTAGCTCAACAATGTAAATGTTGGAAGTTTGGAGAGAGAGGGCATCCTTGCTTGACTTGAATGGTACTCCTTACAAAGCTAGAAAAACTGTGAGAAGTCCAATTTTTTTCAACTCTCATAGAGCCTCCAAGAGATGGTAATGAGGGAATCTCAATTGTCGATATAACTCAACTTTTGGAAGAGGAGATGTCATGGAACCAAGTCAAATGTTTTCTGGTAAGTCTACTAAATAAAAAAATCCTTTTTAAAACTATGATGAGCATCCTCAATGTAGCCCAAAGTGTAAATATGTGGTAACTATCTGGTGTTCCCTCTAGATTCCGACCTACCCCCTCTACTATGAGATTCCTCCTCTCTAAGTGCTTTGAAAGTTGTATGTCTAACACTTTGGAATAAAGTTTGGTAAATGGATGCCCAATCATAATGGTCCTATATTTTCTAGGGTTGGAGCTATCCTCAAACTTGAGAATGGGATGAATTATGTGTTGGACTTAAGAACAGGCGAACCTATGCAAACAACCTCATTAAAAAACTTTGTAAATGGGAAGGCAAGGGAATCCACACCATATTTGAGGAACTCATCCTGAAGGAAGGGTTTAGTCCTCAAGGCTAATACTTTGGAAACTATAGTGTAGACCATATTGCATAATGCAATTGGTATGTAGTAGTTCAAATCATTTGTGTTGGAGATTTTTGCGATGAGATTCAAATTATTAACATTTAAATGCTGAAGTTTTTTCCCCTTGATTCTTGTTCAACTTTTACTAAGCCCATTTTGAGGGTGTCCTATAAAGGTTTGTAGAAGAGTGTAGATAATCCATCAGGTCTTGAGGCTTATACGAGTTGAAAAATGAAGATTACCCTTTTTAGTTCCTCTAATGAAATTGGTTGTAGGAGTCTTTGATTATCCAATTGATATTTTTTATTGAATATTAATGCTTGTTTAAATTGAGAACAATCAAAAGTTGGAGATTAATCAACATACCCTGGGGACACGTCCCATACATTTTCAGCCACATCCCCTATTGAAAGTGCTTTGGGGATGTAGAGACGAGTCATAAACATCCCCCAACTGTCCCCAAAATTCTTTTTTTAGAGATGTTCCTTGGATGGATGCATGTTTGCATAGGAAAAATAGGGGATTGGTAGCCACCCCTGAGATGGTTAGGGGATGTCTAGACGTCCCTTGACAATCTCAGGAACTGCTATTCGTTCCCTACAACCCAATTTTTTATAGAAAAAATATAAAATTGAATAAAATAAAGGGATTGATTGGGGTGGCATAAAGACCCTCACACCCCTTTACAACAACCCTAAAACAATCACATTAACTAAAAAAACAAACTCATTTTCCATTTTGCATTTTGTGAAGAACACAAAGAAGGAGAACAAATGTATTGTTAGACTCCAACCACACATTGGGATGTTGATCCTGAAGATTCCACATATGTTGATATGGAGGAGGCACAAGATGGTTTGGTTGGGGTTCCATTGGATTAGACAATTCCTCATTGTGGTAGTGACATAGACTCCAATTTTTATGTAGTGTTAGCATATGCTGACTAGAGGCAACAACTAATTTCACTATATATTTTTATATAATATATATGCACATTGACAATCAAAGTAATGAAAATTTTAATTTTGTTAATTTGTGTGTTGTCTCTTGTGTGAAATCTCGATTCAGTTCTAATGTTATGTATTAAGGTTCTATAATGTATATGATGAATGCCTTATCAATATTATCGTATGAATATTTTAAATTTCCTATGTTTTAAAGTTTTACCTTATTTTTTAATAGTTTTCCCCAAAAAATGTCCTTCGTAAAAATCCATCTCAAAATTGTTGTTGGAAATGTGTTGTATATTTTCCATGATGCTAAGGGGTCGTACCTAGGAGATCTCGTTATAATGAGTACTTGGCCAAAGGTGAAGGAAAATCTATGTATGTGGCACCTAGTATGAGGTCTTGCTGTAGCGATTACTTGGATAAAGGTGAGTGAAAATCTCTAAATATGGCGCCTAGTATGAGGTCTTGTTATAGTGAGGTATTGGACAAAGTTGAGTGAAAATATTTGAATGTGTCACCCACTATGAAGTCTCACTGTAGCGATTACTTGGATAAAGGTGAGTGAAAATATTTGAATGCGGTACCTATTATGAGGTCTCACTGTAGTGGGTACTTGGAAAGAAGTCAGTGAGAATCTTTGAATTAAAAAAAGAAGTTGAGGAGATCTCCATTTAGCAAGTACTTAGTTAAGATTATTTGGGAGATCTCATTGAGGCGAGTACTTGGTCACGAGTACTATGGATATATTTCCAAGGAGAGTACCTGGAAGATATCTATAATGCGAGATCATGGTGGAGCAGAAAAGGATACCAGTAAGTGATCATAACTTCCTCATACAGACTCAAAATCAAGTGTCGTTTCATTTTATTTTGCATATGTTTCGAGAGGAATACAATGGTGGGGTAAAATATATCATATGATAAATATCTACAATAATATCATGTGGGAGATTTTTTGGATGGAATAAAAATCCTCACAAAAATAAGCTGAAGTATCATGGGTGGAAGCTAAAGCGTCACGAAAATATGGTCACTATACAAGGAATACGAATCGTCACATGAAGGTGGAAGGTGTCTTATTTATGTGCCTATATAATTTTGCACATTGTGTATGTAAATAATAGTGAGTGAAAACTAAATGTAGTTGTACATTCTAGTGCGTGGACTATGATAGAGTAATGTGAAGTGTTTTTCTATTGTAAACACTTAAGTTAATATAATAAGAAAGGAAGTTTCTCTAGTATGTTTTTATGGGTGGAAGTTGAAGCGTCAATAAAAATGGTCGTTGGATAGGGGATAACAATCGTCACATAAAGGTGGAAGGTCTCCTATTTATGTGCCTATATATATTCACACATTGTGTATGTAAATATATGTGAATGAAAACTAACGGTATTTGCATAGTTTAGCGCATGGACTATGATAGAGAATTGTGAAGCGTTATTGTATTGTAAAGGGTTAAGTTAATATAATAAGAAAGGAAGTTTCTTCACTTGGGTCTTTACGTGAAAGGGTTTTCCCAGGATAAATCTCGTGTATTGTAATTTTTTGTGTATGCCATTTTTCTATTTATTTTTAAGTTAAATATTCTATTAATACTACTATTGTTGTATAAATTTATCATTATCATTTCTCTTCATTTGGTATCAAAGCTAGGTTTTAGTGGTGTTTGAAGAGTTTGGGTGTATTTTCCTATGATAAACTTTGTCCTAATTAAGAGTTGCGCATGTTAGAATATGTGTTATAGAAAAATCTCATGAAGCACTAGGATGGGAGTGAAAACTTCAATGGACAAAAATTTGAGTTATGGAAGCTTAAGATGGAAGACCATTTTAAAAAAATCAGGGGGTTCTTGTATCAAGAGTCAAACCTACATGCATGAAGGATGGAGAATGAGAAAATATTGATAAATGAATAAAATTCAACCAAGCCGTGTCTATCAAATTCACTCATGCTAGATGTATTGATGAAAGCCACTTCTAATGAATTATGGATAAGTTGGGAATTTTGTATCAGACAAAGTCTTTGGTAGATAAATCTTTCCTCCAAAAGAAGTTATATTTGCTAACGATGAATGATGGTGATTATGTGGCTGAACACTTGAATGCCTTCAATAGTTTGGTAAGTCAGTTACTCTCTTTTGAAATTAAAAGGGATGAATAAGAAAAGTGTTTTACCTTGATTTGTTCTCTACGCGACTCTTGGGATAATCTAGTTATGGAAATTACTAGTACTACATCTAAATTGAAAGTTAAAGATGTAGTAACAACATTACTATCAAAAGAAATGAGGAAGAAATTTGTTGATGATTATCATTCAAAGGATGCCTTGGTGGTAAGATGGTGCTCCTAAGAGAGAAGAAAAAATAAATGTGGATGCTCAAAGTAAAGAAACAAGTCTAAGTCTCCAACAAAAGATAAAGTGAAAATTTGGAGCTATGGTAAACCAAGGAACTATAAGGACTACAAATCTAAGAAGGTTGAGAAGGGTTAGTATTCATATAATACCAAGTTCCAGTGAAAATTCCTCTAGTGAAAATTTAGGGTGTATTTCTAATATCTTCAAGCTCACATGCATGTAATGATACATGTATAATTGAAATAAATGTGGATGCTCAAAGTAAAGAAACAAGTCTAAGTCTCCAACAAAGGATAAAGTGAAAATTTGGAGCTATGGTAAACCAAGGAACTATAAGGACTAAAAATCTAAGAAGGTTGAGAAGGGTTAGTATTCATATAATACCAAGTTCCAGTGAAAATTCGTCTAGTGAAAATTTGGGGTATGTATTTCTAATATCTTCAAGCTCACATGCATGTAATGATACATGTATAATTGAATCGAGTGCTTCTTTTGAAATGATTTCTCATAGGGAGTGGTTTGGTGAATATGAAAAAATCAATAGAGGTTATGTTTTCTTAGGATACAACTCAACCTATATAATAATGGGAAGCAAAAGATTCAAGTTAATGTTCAAATATGGAAGGGTTAAGACCATCCTTGATGTTTTTCATATCCCTTGTTTGGCAAGAAATTTGATTTCTATAAGCAAGATGAATGATGCGGATGTGTAGGTAGTATTTACCATAGAAATTTGTAAGATGTTTTGTGGAGCTATGACATTGGAAAAAAGTGCGTGAATAAGAACATTGTTCAAGCTTGAGGCAAACACTTTAATTGATGGGTGTAATATATAATTATTACTAAGGTTAAACCTGTTTTTGACTAGACCTTTATAAATACAACAATGTTATGGTATCAAAGGACGTGGAAAATTGGAGAGAAATGCATTCAAGAATTAAAAACTAAAGGTAGGGTTGAAGGAATTTCAGATTTCCCTCTGGATTTTGATTTATGTGAGCATTGAGTATTTGGGAAGAAACCATAGTTGAATTTTCCTATTAGTGCTACAAGAGCAAAGCTCATTTTGGAATTATACATAGTGATGTGTTTTGGTTTATAAAGGTTTTTTCACTAAGAAAGTCTTTGTAGTATGTCACTTTTATAGATGATTTCTCAAGGAAGACTTGGGTATATTTTATCCAAAATAAATATGATGTTTTTAATAAGTTCAAAGAGTTTAAGGATCTTGTGGAAAATCCAACGGATAAGGAGATAAATGTTTTGAGACGTGATAATGGTGGTGAAAATTTCTCTAATGCTTTTGAGTAGTTCTGTAAACAATGTGAAAGTAAAAGGTAGAAGACAACTCCATATACACCACAACAAAGTGGAGTTGCAAAAGGAATGAATATGACTAATCGATAAAGTCATAAGTATACTTAGTGGCGTGGGTTTGGACAAGGAATTTTGGGTAGAAGTAATAGCAATATCTTGTTACTTAATAAATAGATCTCCTGCATCATCCCTTGTATACAAAACTCCACAAAATGTATGGAATATAAATAAACCCTCTATCCGACATCTAAGGATTTTTTTTGTGACGCTTATATGTACATTCCAAAGGGGAAAAGGAATAAGTTATCTAATGAATCTACTAAGTGAATATTTATTGGATATAGTAATGGTATAAGTGATATAAGCTATGTAATTAAAAAACACAAAAGGTTGATTGCAATTGTAATGTAATATTTAGAGAAGTTAAGGGGGGTCTAAAACAAGAGGAATAATAAAAGGAAAAACCTAAATAGGTTCATGTTCAACTAGAAGAGGAAAATTCTTCACCTGAATATGAAGTGATTGTAGAAGATGAATAGTCATGAAGAGAGGTGGAAGATGAAGAATCCAACAAATCATTACACCAAAACATAGAGGTTTTAGTTAATCCACACACCAGGGTCATAACAACTCACCACACTTCTGCAGAGCTTGACATCAGGCTGGTTCTACACCCGCACTCCCATAGGTGCGATCCCTACTTCATCGAATTTTAGGTACCCCATGGGCCTTGAATACACAACGTAACCAAACGAGTGGGATTCAAACATGGGTGAAGGATATGATACCAAATGTAACAAACCATTACACCAAAAACTCGAGGCGTTAGTGAATCTGCACATCAAGATCATAACACGTCAAATGAGGAACCAAAATATGAATAAATAATGACTCAAGTTTTGAGGATTTCAAAGTGAATTAGAAGGGAACCAAAAATGTCTAGTCTACCTAATTTTCATTTTACATGTGTTATCAAATATTTTAATTATTGATGAATACCCCAAGACTGTGAAGGAAACACTTAGATAAAATGACAATAAGTCATAGAAGAAGGTGATAGAGGAAGAGATGGAGTTCCTGGATGAAAATCAGACATGGGACTTGGTGAAATTACCTCGAGGAAGAAAGCGTATCATTTGCAAATGCATATTCAAAAATAAGTATAATGCATAAGGAAAAATGGAGAAGCATAAAGCTCATTTGGTAACAAAATGATTCTCTCATGTAGAGGGAATTGATTTGGGTGATATTTTTTCTCTTGTTTCTAAGATAACTTCAATTATACTTATTTTAGCTATTAATGATTCTTTCATATCAATATAGACCAGTTGGATGTATGTAGTCTTTTATTTACCAATATCCAGTCATGCGCGCCGACACTTCACTTAGACAAAGGTCTAAGTGCTCACCCGAAGTGCACGCAACCACTAGGTCCCTCTTTAGTTATTCATGCAAGATATGTATTAATCAATCAACCAATGTGCAACATAAGGTAGATGATAAAGTAATCAACACAATTAAGCACAACCCATAAGTAAGAACAATGGATAATATATTGATCATTCATTCACAAATAACTAATAATATACCATATTCAACATCAGTGATGCACACACCTCATCTAGACCTTGTTACATGACTCTTACAACTATCTATTACACACACACTGAGTTCTATTACATATCCTCACTGTTGATTACATCCATGTGCAAAACATTCTTCCAATAGTTAATACTAGGCAATTACACACAAACACCACCATCCTCATCCTCATCATCCTTATAAAGGAGTGCACACCTATTTATATAAGGTGGGAACTTTTCCTTCACCACTTAGATGCTTAAACTCTAACAATAGATACCCTAAATATAGACCACATGCCTTAAAAACTCCAGCGCTACACCAACTATGGTTTTCCTATTTTTTATCCTTTACCAGAAATTTGGATAACTCCTGGAACTCGTTTATGTGTGCATGCGAGCCCTTGCATACTGACTTATACCCGCTCTTGCACATGCTCTCACGCACGGTCTTCAACCTCCACGCGTGGCTTATACTTAGAAACTTCCTGATCCCAACATTAGCCCACACTAGAAGTATTGTCTACCCTCAGAAATATAACAAGAATAAAAGAGTAGCCTTGAAAGAATAAAAGAATGAAGAATGAGGGAAATACCCCAATGGAATTTAAAGAATAAAGAAAAGAGTCAGAGAATATGTAATTTTTGAAAGGAAGGCCTGTCAATCAATGAATATCCTTAGGATCGACACTGAATTTGAATGTGTGATATGGAAAAATCACAGTGAATTATTTGTCTACGTGATTATATGAGAAAAGGAGGTAGTTCAGGACAAATACATCTATCTCAAACTGTGGCATGTTAATTAGTCCTTCAAACTCACGATCTTGTACCCAATCCTCATATGTTTCATTTAATTGCAAGAGTACATTAATCTGTGGGAACATTATGTTCTTGTATTGGATATTGGGTGTGGCTTGGCTAGTTTAAAATACCATGACATCATTATGAAGAATGCATGTGAGAATTAAGACCTAAACTAGTTAAATTGAGACCTAGATTTTGTTGTAAGCAGTTTTCAAACTGTGTTGTGACTTGTGAGCTTTGTAAATTGAATAGAAAATGTGTAGGTTGCGTGTGGCCTATGAGAACTGAGAGTTGAATAGGAAACTTGTAGGTTGTAGGAGAGTTGAATAGGAAACATATGAGAAATTATTTGAATAGGAAACTTGTGAGCACTGAGAGTTGAAAATAAGTTGTGAGAAGTGCGAGAAATGAGTGTGGGAGGGGGTATTTATAGGGTTTAGGGTTAGGGTTTGGTTCTGGGACATGCGACTAGAAACGTTAGGTCGTGCAACAATAAGACTTTAGAGATGCTCAACAACAAGACATTAGGGTCGTGTGACAACAAGGCATTATGGTTGTGCAACAACAAGGCATTAAAGTCGTGCGAAAAGAACTTTGAATACCACGTGACAATAAAATTGATATCACGTGACAAAAGCTTTGTTGTCGCATGATAAGAGATTTTCTGTCGTGCGACAAGAGATTTTCTATCACGCGACAATAACTTTGCAATCGTGTGATAAGAACATTGCTGTCACATGAAATTAATATTTAATATTCTTGTCGTGTGACAAGTAGCTTTCACGAACCCTGGAAAATTCACCTATGTCACGAAAGTGGTTCTGGGGATATTTTCCAGGGAGTTTCCACCTCTAATTTCTTATAGGCCTCTTAGAATTATCCCAATTTTTCTCAATAATTGTTCTCTAGTGTTTTGTTCTCATATGTGAGCTTATATATAATATCCTCACATGTAGGATTAAGGTGAAGGTACTCATCAAAAGACAAGGTGGGATCCTTAGACGAAAATATGATATATCAAAAATAAGAGAAAAACCTCAAATCAAAGGAGAATTTTTATATTAATTAGCAAGTGGAAGGCCGACATTATAAAGGATAAGACCTAAAAATGATTTGTAGCAAAAAGTGATAATTGTGACATTATTAAAACCACCATTTATAAAAATAAAGAATGAATTTAACAAAACCAAAAGATTCATTTTTCAATATGAATATGTGGAATAAAAATCTTCAATGAATTTTCAAAAAAGTTTCTATTTTTTTAAATTATTCCATTATTACTATAAATAATAATTTTGAATTCCCAAAAATTGTGCTAAACATTATTGCCAAAAAACAATATTTTGTTTAATATATTGAACATAATAATTTTTTTTGAGGAATTTGAAAATATATTTACTATGCTTGAGCTATGGGATGAAATGTTTTTTGACCCATAAGAAACCTTATAAAGAGACCCAAAGGAAAAAGCCAAACATTGGACCCTAGGGAAAAGTTTGCAAACTAGATTGAGGTTATGTCATAGATGAAAATAAAAAATCGGATCCAAATATACAAAGTGAAATGAAACCCTATGAAGTCAAGGTTTGAGACAAGGTGCAAGATTCAATCATGATTTGTGTTCACAAAATATTTACACCCTAATTAATTTAAGTTAGGGATAAAAGGAATGATAAATAGATTATTTCAATCCACAAAGAACTTAAATGCTAATAAAACATCACACTCAATAAGTTGAAAGCAATTCACCATAATAAATTTACAAAAACATTTAAAAATAAATGAAAAACAATATCATATATTATTATGGAACTCTATTTAGTACAATGATAAGGGGCCTTGCTTCTATCGGCAAGGAAGATCAATATAAGAACTAGTCAAGGCCATAGATCAAGCCATAAATCAAGGAAAAAACTAGACAACAAATAACTAGTCAAGACCATAGATCTAGGAAAGATCTTGACAACTAAGAACTAGTGAAGACCATAGATCAAGGAAATAAATATACCCAACAACTAGATAAAATAATCCTAATATATAAATACGATAAAAGAAATATCCACACATAAGTGGGTGAGGATAAATATAAGAGAAGGTAAATAAAGTACTTAGGTGAACATGAGCAAGGTAAACAACATACTCTAACACCCACCTCAGGGGAAGTTAGGGGCCCAAAATAAATGTGGAATATCCACAGTATGAGTCCAAGGAATAAGGCATGATCAGGTACTCATGTACAATATATCCACGAAGAAATATTGAACCAAAAGTAGAAAAGAATCCTACTAGAAGGAAAGAGAAAGAAGAAAGAAGATTTTCTCACGAACACCCTCCAAGAACAAATTATGAAACCCCAAGAATTCCACACAACTTAAGGTAGCGAGGTGATGTAAAAGGATTATTAAATATGTCAGAAACCTTATGCTGTGTTAGAATGTACTCCAAGAAAAAAATTACATTTTGAATGTGTTGATGAATGGAGTGTATGTGAATGTCAATATATTTTGTCTGCTGGTGCTCAACAAGGTTGTGAGAAATGTGAATTCCACTTTGGTTGTCATACAAAAGTAAAGTTAGTGAATCCTATGAGAATCCAATCTCTATCAATAACTGTCGAAACCAAATAATTTATCGACTCGTTGTAACTGCTTCCCTATACTCTGCCTCTGAAAATGAAAGTGTAATATCCTGTTACTTTTTTCATGCCTAATAAATTGGATAAGAACCAAGACAAGAAGGTAGCCAAAAGTGGAACACCTGTCATCAATATAACCTATCCAATATGCATCCATATATAAAAAAAATTGAGTAGAACCCCTGGCGTAGTGTAGTCCAAAGTGGGAAGTGCCATGTAAATAGAAAAAAATCCTTTTAGCAACCTATCAGTGAATGCTATGAAGAGAATGTGCAAACTAAGATACAGAACCTACTGCAAATGGAATATCACAGTGAGTATGGGTCAAGTACATGAGAATTCAAAACAACTATCTATACAAGGTAGGCTCAAAAAGTGGAGTAGTACATGTGGAAGTAAGAGTAACCCTAGAATGGAAAAGAGATGGACTTGGATTCCAATCACCCATATCAAAACGCTGAAGAAGATCATGGGTTTACTTTTGTTGACTTAAATGAATCCCTGAATCTATTTGAGAAATATAAAAACCAAGGAAATAATGTAATAACCTAATATCTATCATGTGACACTATGTGGAAAGATCCCTTTGAATAATTTTAATGTGGGAAGAAGAGTTTCCAGTAAGTAACAAATCATCAACATAAAAGACACATATCACAATATCCTTACCAACATGCTGGATATACATTGTAGGATCAATGTGGTAGTGAAAAAAACTAGTAGATAGAAGAAAAGAATCCATCTTCTCATACCAAACCTAAGGGATCTATTTGATATCGTAGAGAGACCTTTGGAGTCTACAAACAAGAAAAGAGTTGTGAAAAAATCCAACAGGTTTCTCCATGTATATTTTATCTTGTAAATCTCCATGTAAAAAGGCACTCTTCACATCCATCTGGTATATGAGCCACCCCTGTGATGTAAAAATAACAAGTACAAGGTATACTGAATCCATCGTGGAAATGGGTGTAAAAGACTTAGAGTAATCAATACCTTCAACTTGTGAAAAACCCTTTACAAAAAGAAAAACATTATACTTATCAATGGACCCATTTGCTGTTTATTTGGTTTGGTATACCCACTTACACCTAACCATATTTATTCCTTTAGGAAGAGAGACCAATACCAAGTATTATTATTCATCAAGAAAGAATAATCATTTGCCATCACATCATCCCACTCCTGTATCCCATGAGCATGTGAAAAATATTGTGGGTCCTCAGAAACTGCCTGATAAAAAATTCCAAAACCTGTAGAATGTGCATGATGATGCCTAATGGATGGAAGATCATGTATGAAATGTGTTGCCTTAGAAATTATAGTACGAGCCCACTTAGGCATAGTGAAAACATCATTGGGAAGATGATACTTGTCAACATCCATAACCTCCTTAGCAACCTCCTCAAAGAAGAGATCATCAAGATGAGATATAGAAGAAGAAGTAGGCATAAAGGAAGATGAGGACTCATGAGGAGAGAAGCATTCATCAAACTGAACATGTGTTTGAAAAATAACCTCATGAGTATTAGGATATTAATTCAATAAGCTCTCATGTCCTCACAATACCCTACAAAGATCAAGGGTTTTCTCTTCTTATCTAAGGCTTTAATTTTCTTCTTTGGCACAAAGGCCCAAACATGGCTCCAAAAGACTAAAAAAATGAGATATCAGGTTTAGTTTTGAACCAAGCTTACTCTAGAGTCAAATGCTCAAAGGATTTGTGTGGTGTGCGATTATTAATGTAGTTAGCACAATTAATTGCTTCTACCCAGTATATAGAAGGTAAATATCTAGAATGCATCATGCAGTTAACCATTTCCTTCAAATTTCAATCTTTATTTATGCTAATCCATTTTTATGTGGAGTATGAGGAACATAATGCGGGTTAATAATTCCATGATTTTCTAAAAAATCAGAAAAATCTTTGTTGAAGTGCTCCCCCATTATCAATGCAAATGTTCTTTATGTAACTAGAAGATTTTTTATCAAACAAATCCTTAAATACTTTGAAGTGTGAAAAAACATCACTTTTGTACTTGATAAAATAAACCCAAATACACCTCAAGAAATTATCAATAAAGGTAACTGCATACTTAACTCCATTGAAAGAGGGGGTAGGAAAAAACATCATGTCACTATGTACAAGCTCAAGTGGTGAAGAAGATATCTTGGAAAAATTCTTAGGGAATGGATCTTGGTGTTGCTTCCTTAATACACATCCAAGGAAAAATCCCTCAAGACAAGAAACTCTATGAATACCATAAACCATACAATGAGTTCTTAACTCCTTCAAATATTTGTAATTGAGATGTCCAAATCTCTCATTCCAAAGCTTACTCTTTGAATCTGCACGAGAAACCGATCTTGTCCCTATGAAGTAATTCTCATAAAAACCCTCAAAGTGATATAGTCTAGAATCATGATCAATAATACCTTGAGGAACAAGTGAATGATGCTCTAATAAGGTTTGTAATTCTGCCCCTTGTCGTGTAAAAGTCACTATTTTTCCCTAAACAAAATTACAAATTTGATATACAAAAAGCAAATTTGTAGTGATGTTAGGAACATATAGTACATATTGGATACTTCCACCATCAACATGTATGTCACCTTTTCCTTTAACAAAAAAAGGAAGAATCTCCAACCTCAATTTTGGAAGTAGAACTCAAACCTAGAGATACAAAAGACTCCTTAGAAGAAGTCATGTGATGAAAATAACCATAATCTATAACCCAACTATCTGTAATTGTTGACTGAGATATCCCAACAACATTAAGTTCTTTACCATGCTCATTAGAAGGAGGCGGAGTGGAAAGAGAGATCTTGTGTTTTTTATTGCATCTTCTAAGGCTTTCATTCACTTCTAACACCTAGTTTCTACATGACCAATGCCCCCACAAAAATAACATGAAAGGCTAGACTTATTCTTGCATTTAGAAGACTCCTTGGGTTTATAGTTGTTTTCTTTGGGTTTAGGAGCACTTTGAGATGGATAAGGGGCGAAATTATATTTAACTTTTGATTTTCCCTTTCCCTTAGGATTAGATGCTACTATTTCCTTTGAGAGGTGGAAGAATCAAGGGTATACAATTTAGATTCTTCCCTAATAAGTATTTCACAAAATGTTTCTAAGTTAGGCATTTGAAATGTGTCTCCCAAGGCATCCATGCTAGAGAAAAAAGTTAGAAGTGAAGATTTGAAATAGACCTCTCAATTTTGATAGAATTAGGTAAACACACTCTTCATCTTTCTTATCTCTTCCACTCCCCTTCAATTGTGTCAAAAAATGCTTGAACTTAGTAAGATAGTCTGTAATTGATGGAAAATATTTAGGACTAAGAGAGGTGATCTCAATTTCAAGTTGCATGGATCTCATGTGATCCACCTTACCGAATAATCCCTCCAATGTTTACCATATTTTAAAAGGAGGGTCACATTTTTCCAAATGAAACAAAAATCCATCACTTACAAAAGTTCCCATCAAACCCATACACTCATAAAATTTGTATTGGTACTGAAATTTCTCATATTATCTAGTAAACACTAGTTGTTTTGTAGAAGTTAAAGCCCGTAATCCTTTGCACTTAATGATTGTTTCCATTATTGATTTCCATGTGCGGTAATTATGTGTTACTAATGGCTTAATTTGATCTACTGCATAAGTCGATAAAAACACAATTCTCAAAATCACCAAAAAAATGCAAGAAGTAAGGAATGCACCTAGATCCTCCAAATTTGGCACTTTATAATTCAGTGTGTGTTACATTATGGCACTTAATAATTTTAGTCTATTTATCAAAATAAACAGTTCCTATGGAACATACATGAAAATAATTACTTTTGAAAAAAACGACACTCAAATATGAGTTAACAATCAAAAGATACAAACTTATTCAAGTTTCTGCTCTAATATTTATTTCAGTTCGCACTATTAAAAAAATAAAATGTGTTTTCCTTCACCACACAAATTAAATCTAAGGGGGTTGGACTTAAGCACCTACTATTAGGAATCACAAGATTTTCTAGACCTTCTACCCCAGTACCAAATGCACAAAACCCATAAAAAACCAAGAAACCGTTGTTTTGGACATTTTGCCCTGCCGGCGTGGATTTGCAAGTGGATTTGTATGTGCATCCACCTATACAAAACTAATAAAAACTCAAAATAAACTCTCTCTAAAAAAGGCCAACTTTATAGTTTTTTTAGGGGTTTGCCACCTTCTGAATCCAATGTAGCCCTTTGTTTTGCATAAAAAAGCACACTACAAAAAAATACTATGAAATTCCAAAAAATGTAAATATTAAAAACCATCGTTTGCAAAATAAAACTTACAAATGGAAGTCAACAACAATATACCTCTCTGATACCATAAAAGAAATGATAAATAGATTGTTCTAAGCTATAAAGGACTTAGATGCCAATAAAACATCAAACTCAATAAGCTGAAAGAAATTCACCATAATAAATTTACAAAAACCTTTGCAAACAAATGAACAATAAAGATTTTGTTGAAGTCTCTTTTTAGCATGTTTACAGGGAATAGAATGCTCTTGCATATGCTATAGCTAGAAAATTTGTTGATTGTTCTAGCCACACTTCCTGGCTTGCTTCTTTTCCAAAAGATATCTCCACTATTTCCAAAAATGATGTAGCCTTGGAAGTAAGATAACCCCTTAGGGGTTATTTAGATGTAGCCTTCTAGTGGGATTCACCATTCCAAAAGGTCCCTCCCTTGCTTCATTAGGTTTGGGTCCCTTCCCCTAAATCCGTGTTGTATCTTATCTAATATTTGTCATCTCAATCAAAGTGGATACATCACTCTAATAATTATCTCCACATGAGGGAATTTTTATTAGGTGTAATTTCAGTTTTAACTCCTCGCATGTTTGCACGCGCCAAGGTGGACCCTTCTCGTGCATCATATCTCTCCCTCATGTTTGGAAATGTCCACGCTTTAAATAACCATGGATTTTTAAATCACCTTTGGGCTGATAAATTTTACAATGAAATTCCCTCTTCCTTTGGTTTTAATATCATGTGTGGAAAAATCATGCACATTGAGCCTACAGTCTGCCAGGACTTTAAAGAGGATACAAAAATCTGGGACATCCTGATCATAGGTGGGGTATCAGCCTTCTTGGAGTCCTTGCGTGGCCACTCCTTTATGAATTCCAGTTGCATTGTTGCCTCTTGGGATGAGGGAAAAGTCAGATTGGATGATTTGGTGTTCTCCATCTCAACAAACAACATTATTGCAGCAATGGGCCTTCCGAATAGTGGGGCTATTTATGTTAATCTACCGCTTGCTAAAAAAATTTCTGTTTGTGTTAAAGACCTTGATGAAATCCAAAAGTATTAGTTTGGTTTTGAGAGCAGTGCTCTGAAGCATCCCTGGAACGAGGTGATGTGTTGTATCATGTGTTTCTTTACTATTGATGACCACTACAAAGTGATTCATGGAGTTCACATATTCCTTTTGGCACAAAAGAAAGTTTATTTATCCTAATGGAAAACACAAGTTGTCACACCTTTCCTCTCCTGTGTTTTCTCCTTCTGTGTTCAACTGTGCTATATCCTCTTGTCTTTTGGGCACAACCCCTTGCAAGTCATGTTACCTTTGAAGGTTTATCCACTATATCTCCAATGACTCTCTTGAGATTCTTTCACCTCCTCTTTCTCACATTTCATCTCCTCTTGAGTATCTGGGTAAGTGCACCAAGTTAGGGGGCCAAAAGTGGACAAAAACCTGAAAACAGACAAAATGCGTACACGTATTAATTTTTTTGGTTTGGTAATTACCAAACTTATAATGCGTACACATTTTGGAGAAGCCATAACACATACATGTTTTAGAGAAGCCATAACGTGTACACATTTTAGAGTAGTCAAAACACATACACGTTTTGCATATATGGACTATATATGTGTATTTGAGGGACTTATACTTACAAAAATAAATGTTTAAGTATAATATTTCTTTTATTAATTCTTATAATTTAAATTTATTTTAGTAGATATAAGAAGTTAGGGTCACTCTACACCTGATGGAAGTGGTCCCGTAGCTCCAACAGTTATAATCTAGAAGATAGTTTTTCAAAATCTAATATGGTCAATACTTACTCATTTTCAAGATTTTAGTAAAGGACCTAAAACTTTCAGGGCATATATATTGTACTCGGTCCTTGTTTTGGGAAATCATATAGTTGTTTTGTTGGTTTTTTGACCTTCTAAATTGGATTTTGGCTCTACCACTACTTGAATTGGTACCTATTTTTAAATTTGCTCCAGAATTCACTTTAGTGACCATGAATCAACTCTATGATGCTTGTCTACTTCTTACTAAAATGAGATCCTCACTTTGTAGATAGAGGATTGCTCCCTAAATGGGATTCCTGTCCTATGGCCAAAATGAGGTGATTGTAATGTGCCTCCTCCTTAAGGTGTGATAACACTATAGGTGTTGAATGAGTTTTTACTAATAGTACCAAGTGAATTGCATCAAGTGAACTCAGATGATTGCTCATTCTTAGAAATATGGTGCTCTATATAAAGATCATCTCCTCACCTTTCTTAGCTCTAAAATCATCTTTCCATAGAATCAAATTCATGATTTTCATACATGTTTTTGCTCATATGTCTCTTATGGAGACAAACAATTCCTTAATACTTCACATATGATGGTCCTTGATACCTCGATGACATGACTAACTCATTTTAGCTTATTATAAAATGTGTTCAATTAGCTATATAATGGCTAAAAATTACTTTTTAGGCCTTCAAAGGAAGTAGTCTCTCATCAAAACTAAATGAGTTGATCGATCACCTTAGACACTATTCCCTACACAATGAAACACATTGAATGATCTTATTAGGACTTTCCTTTGGGTCAGGGTTTATGATTTAGGGTTTAGGATTTAGGGCTCAGGGTTTAGGACTTCATGGTTTAGGAATCAAGGTTTGGAGTTTAGAGTTCAAGGTTTAGTGTTTAGGGCTCATAGTTCATATTTTAGGGTTTAGGGTTTAGGGCTCAGGTCTTAGGGTTCATGGTTTAGGGTTTATGGTTTAGGTTTTAGAGTTTAGGGTTTATGGCTTAGGGTTAAGGGTTGAGGTTTTATGATTTAGGGTTTAGGGCTCAGGGTTGAGGGTTTAGGGTTTATGGCTTAAGGTTTAGGGTTTAGGGTTTAAGGTTTAGGGTTTAGAGCTCAGGGTTGATGGTTTAGGGTTTAGGGTTGAGGGTTTAGGGTTTAGGGCTCAAGGTTTAGTGTTTAGTGTTTAGGGTTTAGGGTTTAAGGTTTAGGGTTTAGGTTTGAGGGTTGAGGGTTTTGGGTTTTGGATTAGGGCTTATGGCTTAGGGCTTAGGGTTCATGGCTTAGGGTTTAGGGTTTAGGGCTCAAGGTTTAGGGTTTAGGGATCAGGGTTTAGGTTTTAGGGTTTAGGATTTAAGACTTAGAGTTTAGGGTTTATGGTTTATGGTTTAGGGTTTAACACTCAACATTTAGGGTTTAGGGCTCAAGGTTTAAGATTTAGGGTTTAGGGTTTAGGAATTAGGGTTTAAGGTTTAAAGGTCGGGGTTCAAGGTTTGGGGCACATGGTTTAGGGTTTAAGGCTTAGGTTCTAGGGTTTAGGGGTTATGGGTTAGGGTTTAGGGCTCAGGGTTTAAGGCTAAGGGATTAGGCTCACCCATTCACTCACTGCAATGTTCTATGTCTTACCAATTCTTATAATTATTGACAAAGAGTATTCAACTAAAAAGGGTTCATCTAATTTGTAGGAAGAAAATCAAAGGGAGTCATCACAATTTAATGCCTTTAATCTAATGATATTTTGAAGGAGGGAAATTACAGATATCCAAGAACAATTCGGTACAAATAAATGTTACCCAGTACAACTATCTTATTTTTCCCATCGCATGGAACTATTTCACTCACTGTAATTTTCTATGTCTTACCCATTCTTATTAGTAATGATAGAGAGTATTCAATTGAAAAGGGTTCATCGACTTCGTAGGAACAAAATTCAAAGAGATTCATCAAAATTTGATGTATTTCATGTGTTGATATTTTGAAGGAGGGAAATGCCAGATATCCAAGAATAATTTGGTATAAAGATATGTTTTTGATGCTCTTTTGAATAATCCTTTCAATGGCAAGCTATCAGGAATGAAGGTTTCATTCAACGAACAAAGCACGATATGTCCAGTGTTTGTGTAAGTTGGAAATTTGAGAGAATTTATGAGGTTCAAGTTTATTTTCCAAGATGCATTACTCTTATGTATGAAATTTTTTCTCTAGATGCAATGAAATTCTGATTCAGACACTCAATGATTCCTAAATGTCCAATCTTGCCACATACCCTAGTAGTCCTCGATCCTTGGATATAGGGAGACACCGTTACTTGGATTCTATTTATAACGATTGAGATATTTGTAAATTTGTGTTATGACCTCTAAATATTTATGAATTTTAAGTTGTTTAGAAATCACATCACACCCTTCACTAGGCTTGATGACTACCCCTATCTTTTTGAAGGCATTTTTGAAAGCATCCATGGGTTTATCATAGAAGGAATTATCAATTAATGGAAGGTCACTAAGTCGTAGGCTAGCTGACTCCCATTCAAAAATAAATTAGAAAGATTTACTATGTGAGTGATAACCCCTTTATGTTCTTAGCCATTTCCCAATTACTATGCTTATTTTGAATACTTTAGGAAGTTATTTTAATTTTTCTATCCATTATAGTAGCGAAAGAGATTTCACTTTCTCTAGAGGAGAGGATATTGTAGACAATTTGGTTATGATCTTACACCTCCGTAATGGTATATTCTATATATTTGTTCCATTTCCTTTGAGATTAATTTTTGTGTTGCGATGGTTATTTTTTCTAGCTTCCAATGGGTCATCATGGCTTGCATAATACCATACATAGAAATATGAGAAATGTGAAATTTGTTTCAGAGTGTGAAGAAATTGACATTCAAGAGTGCAAGTATATGTGGGGAGAAAGAAGTTTGGCAGAGATGTGTAATATGCATTGCAAATCACAAGGTAGATGTCATATCCATTTAGTTTCTTATCCCACCTCTCATAAACAAGGTGTTTGTACAAGCAGACTCAATGATGATTCTAGGCACAAGACTAGGAAAAATGGTCTTAAGTTATTAAAAAAGATGAACTCACTCATGAGACCTACTGGAAATATATGAGGTTTAGGGGTTAAAGCTTAGGGATTTGGATTTAGTGTTTAGGGTTTAGGGCTCAGGGCTTAGGGCTCAAGGTTCAAGGTTTAGGGTTTAGGGTTCAAGATTTAGTGTTCAGGGTTTATGATTTATTATTTTGGTTTTAGGGTTTAGGGTTTATAGTTTAGGGTTTAGGTCTTAGGACTAAGGGTTGAGGGTTAAGGGTTTAGGTTGTAGAGTTCAGGGTTTAGGGTTTAGTGTTTAGGGATTAGGGTTTAGGGTTTAAGGTTTAGGGTTTAGGGCTCAGGGTTTAGGGTTTAGGATTTAGTGCTTAGGGTTTAGAGTTTAGGGTTTAGGGGTCAGGGTGTAGGGTTTAGGATTTAGTTTTTAGGGTTTAACATTTAGGGATCATGGTTTAGTGTTTAGGGTTTAGGATTTAACATTTAGGGCTTAAGGTTTAAGGCTCAGGGTTTAAGGTTTATGGTTTAGGGGTTAGTGTACATGGTTTAGGGTTTACAACTTAGGGTTTGGGGTTCAGAGTTACAGGTTTAAGGTTTAGGGGTTAGAGCTCAGGGCTCTGGATTTAGGGTTTAGGGCTCAAGCATTAGGGTATAGTGTTAAAGGCTTAAGGTTTAGGGTTTATGGTTTATGGTTTATGGTTTACGGATCAGGGTTTAGGGTTTAGGGTTCATGGTTCATGGTTTATGGCTTAAGGTTCGAGGTTTGGATTTACTGGTTTACGGTTTAGGGGTTAGAGCTCAGGGCTTTGGATTTAGTGTTTAGGGTTTAGGGTTTAGGTTTTAGGATTTAGTGTTTATGGCTGAGGGTTTATTATTTTGGTTTTAGGGTTTATGGTTTATAGTTTAGGGTTTAGGTCTCAGGGTTAAGGTTTTAGGTCACAAAGTTCAGGGTTTAGGGTTTAGTGTTTAGGATTTAGGGCTTATGGTTGAGGCTTTAGGGCTTAGGATTTAGGATTTAGGATTCAATGTTTAGGATTTAAAGTTTAGGGTTTATGGTTTATGGTTTAGGATTTAGTTTTTAGGGTTTAGGGTTTAAGGTTTAACATTTAGGTTTCATGGTTCATGGTTTAGGGTTTAGAGCTTAAGCCTCAAAGTTTAGGGTGTAGGGCTTAGGATTTAGGATTTAAGGTTTATGATTTAGGTTTTAGGGTTTATGGATCATGGTTTAGGGTTTAGGGTTTAGGTTTAGGGACTCAGGTTTAGGGTTTAGGGTTTAGGGTTTAGGGTTTAGGGTTTAGGTTTAGGGCCTCAGGTTTAGGGTTTAGGGTTTCAATTTTAGAATTTAAACGTTAAAATATTTAGGATGAATGCTGAAATCCTAAAAATTACCTATGTATTGACTAGATTATACTATAAAAAACTATCCCCTAAACTATGAGTAATGGAGCTATGAGATTAGTTCCATAAGGTGCAGAGTGACCCTAATTTATTATATTTACTAAAATAAATTTACTAAACATTTATTTTTGTAAATACATGCATGCTAAAAGTACATATTATGTTCATACTATGAAGAACACGTACGCGTTATAACACGTATGCATTTTGTGTTTTCACTTTTTTCAAGCTATGCCTTGAGGCTTGGATGTGGTTTAAATCCCCAAGTCTGAGGCATGAACTTGCAAACACACAACAAACCACGTGTTTTTGCAGGAAAATGAAAAAATCCTCTTCCGCCATGATAAATCAACATAAAACGATTGATTCGTTTAAAAAAATTATTCCATGATGTAGAGTAGACTATCTACTTTCTAAAAATATAAATTTTCAAATTTTTTGACTAATATAAGGTTTCCATATTATTTATTTTCTAACAATGTCTTTTTATATCTATTTTTTGAATTAAACATGTCTATATTTCATCGTATATCTTTTTTTGGCTCATCGAAATTGAAAAAAAATTATACTAGCCCAAACTAGGCCAAATTCTATACACATTTAAAAAAAAAAATCTAATTTTTGATATTTTTTGAGGTAGTTAAGGGGGGCACAGTCAGAGCTCCATTATATTTTTAAATTAAAAATTTATGTACCAGAAAAATCATAAAAACATAAATACTCACTAGAAAAATCTAAAAAAACATGTAGCCCAAACTATATTCTCCTAGCTATCTTTCCACCAAAGGGTTTTCAAAAATACTAAATGGTGCTAAAAAAATGATGGGGCGCACGAAAGTCACTTTGTTATGTTTTTTAATAAAAACAAGAGCACATGTTGGTATTTTTGTTATTTGACCCACTTAAACTTATCCATTTTTACTAAAATTTAGTAGTTTAGAAAGTATACTCAAAATTCTATGATTCATGTTTATACAACATCTTACAATTTTGAGTGTAACTATTTCAAAAAACTCATACAAGATGATTTTTTTTTTTTTAGAAAAATGCGTCCACTTAAGACCCCCTTTTGGCCCCCCAACTTGGTGCACTTACCCATCTACATGTTTCACCAGTTTCTTCCCCCTCTTTCTCCTGTTTCTCCACCTACCTCACATGGTCCTCTTCAATCTCCACCTGCCCTGTCTTCCCTGCCTTTGTTTTATTCTAATCAGGTTGCCGCTACTATTTCAATTTCTTTGGATGCTTCTACTTTTATTCTTACGGAGTTTGTGCCTAATTCCCTCAATGATTTGGTGACTTCCTATGGTCTCTTAGACTTAGAAGACCCTGATGCTCCCCATGCCATGGGCAAGCAATCACCTACTACCAATATGCCCTCATCCAACTCATCAACGATCGATTAAGATGTAAAACAATATGATCCTTATACTCATGTTATCAACAATTTCCTTTGAAAAATAAAAGGTGTGTTCACTGTCATAAAATATTGGAAGGATTATACTGATATTTTGAAAGATGTAATCAATAATTCTTGTGATGAGATCAAAATATCCATTGACATTGTGGTAAAATCTACTCGTTATAACTCTGAGGCTGATATGGAAGCAATCAATATTCTCAATGAGATTCATAATATGTAGTTATATCATCTCTTCATCTTCATTTTGGGATACTCTCGTAGGATATTTTTGTGTAAGGATGTGGATCCTTTCAAAATGCTAACTTTTACCCTTTGTAATTTTTTGTTATATATAATATATCATTATGTATATAGAATATGTTATATATATTACATAGCCTTATATATTATATATATAATAAAATCCTAAACCTATCCTATATTCCTACTTTCCTCACACAAATTTCTAGTGGATAATTAGGGTTTCCTTTAGTTTATTATGTTAGGATTGTTTTTTTGTAGGTTTTTGATTGCTTTGTTTTATTTGTTTTTGTGTTTTTTTATGGCACAGGGTATGGTGGAAGTGCAGTGATGGAGGAGGAGGAAAGGAGAGGGAAGGGTGTGAGAGGTTATGGCTGCAGTGGGGATGTGGAGGACTTGGGGCGGCTGGAGAAGGGAGAGTCATGTCCATGACAGCCATGGGAGATGGTAATGTGGTCGGGGGTGGGGTGGGTTGACCACCCCCCAAACTACTTAAAAAAAAAAAAAAAAACTTGCGGGGTGGGGGTGGGTCAGCCCACCCCCAAATATTATGTATTTTTTAAAGACACACACACACACACACATATCTAATGATCCTTAAAAAAAAAAGAGTTCGTGGTTGCGGGATATGTACAAAATGGTTTGTAGGGAAAGGACTGTTTTAAGAGGGTGTCATTTTCTATGACCATGTTATATTCTACTTAATTTTTTGTGGAAATCCTTAAGAGCATAAAATCTAGTATAATAATGGAATTAACATTGATATAAAATTGGAGATGCAAATTTTTAATATAATATGAAAAATAAGATAATTTATTCCATTTTATCTGTTGTTGTCATGTGTTTTTGCAAGGGAAAAATTTAAACTTAAACATGAAAACATAACCCAAGTGTCAAAATTTTTCTTGAAAACCTTCTTGAACACCTCTTCAGTTCAGTTTTCCATTTGTTTCATGCCTATCTTGATCTTATAGGTACTCATATGTGTTGTACAAGCTTTCCCTAAGTGTTTGAAACATGGTGTAAGTGTCATTCAATTCTTTCAGTAAAGTGATTTCCATGGTGAAATCTATGGTAGGCCTAGAAATATCATCTATGAGTGTTGTTGAAGAGTTTGGAGAGTAATGAAATTGATGTAGGAAAATTTAGGGATTTTTTCAGAGATTTAGGGATAGTTGCAATAAAAGTGGGTTTTCCAGGGCTAAAGAGTTTGCAATCTAAAATGGTACTTGAGCTTTAACAGAAGATTCCAAAATTACTGTAGTGAGTTGGAAAGAAAACAAGTATTCATTATAAATCTTGAAGAGTACTCTACATGATGGAACCTTTAAAACTTTCACAAGAAATTTTCACTTCTTAGGGTAACTCAGTTTGTGCAGACTCGCCTTGCTGTCCTGAGAAACAAGGAGAAATTTTAGGGAATTTTAGGCATAATTGGAGCTTTTTACCCATTCCATTGATCTTAAAATTCTGGTGGGAGTAAAATTCATATACTATTTCACTAAAAAAGACTTCATGTAGCTCGGAAAACCTCATCTTCAAGCCCTCTCTCTTTCTCTCTCTTGCAAGGCACGTCTCTCATACTTAACCAATTTTTCAAGAGGACATTTGTCACCTTCAGGTTGAGGCACATTTTTGTTTTCCTATTATCCCTATCCTAAGGGTATAAGTGGGAAAATAAAATGCACCCTACCCTAACTTTTCCTCCAGGTTCCTCACATGACCTTAATAAGCACTCTATAGACCTATTTACTTATTTCTAGCCCCTCATGTCATGAAATGAATTTGTGCCACTTGTCATCACCAGGGAAGGGGGATTTTTTATATCCCTCCTATCCCTATCTCAAGGGGATATAAGGCATAAGAAAATGTTCCCCAATTTATCCCTGGATCTGGTTTCTCATATGATCAAGTTTGAAGCTCCGTAGTGCTTAAGTAATCCTTTTCTCACTTCATTCGCACCAAATCAGACCTTAACTCTTGTCAAGACCACATGAGGGTGAATTTTTATGTCCCTCCTATCCATGTCCCAAGGAAAAAATGAAAAAATAAAATGTGCCCCACTCCATCCCCTGTCATGATTCTCCATGTGACTCAGTCTCAACCCCCAAGAGATAAAAGGTTGAATTTCTTCCTTCCCTCATCGAGAAGTCATGCAATACCACTTGTCAAGCCCACACGAGGGCACTTTTTTTTGTCCCTCTTATCCCATTCACAAGGGGATAAGAACATTCACCCCATACCAAGAAATTTGAAAACCTACAAAATAAACTAACTACCACTACTTGCTACTACCCACTTCTCCTTCAATCGAACACGAAAAACACTGTTGGAAGCTTTAAAAAACATAAAAAAACTCCTACCCACCTCATTTTTTCACCAAACCCTCATTGTTGTTGAGAAAAAACCTCTAAAAACATGCATTTTTACTAGAAAATTTATCAAAATTTCTTTAGGGCTGCCATATAAACCAAAACCACAAAAATCACATCTTTCAAACTTGTAAGTGGATCCAGATGAAATTTTATCAATTGTTCTTCATCCCAAGAACCTTCAAGAAGGTTGTAACATCAAAGTAGATGATTCCCTAAAGAAATTTGAATATATTTAAGGCATTTTCATTACAATCTGAGATGAATACGCATTATTTCTAAAAATAGTAAGTATATAGTGCCCTCACTTACTAGAAATAACAACTTACCTAAACAATTAAGTCCTCTCAGATCAGTGTATGCATAGAACAATGAAGATGAAAAACTAGACAATTTTTTCTAAAAAAGAAAAAAAACAAAAAACAAATTTCCAAAAATAGAAACTGTCAAACAATATCAAGAAATAATAGTGAGTGTATTCTTAGCATGTTAAGGGTTTTAGAAAAGTGAATTTAGGAAAAAAACACTTTTTCCTAAAATAACATCTCTTGAACCCTAATTGCTAAAAATAAAAAGTCTTTGATTTAATTACAGAAAGTTGTTATCATCTTCATTTTCACTCACCGTGTGGATTTTTACATGTACAAAGTTAAAATTTGTTAGTCTAAAACCTTTTTTGGCCCTGGTATCAGAATACTCAGGTGTGGGTGACACCTATGTTTCTCAAATGGACTTGGAAGATATCAAAAATCAAATACTCAGTGGTCCTAAAGAACCACAGGAAGAAAGGGTGTTCACGGGTGGATTATATGATGCAGGTGGTAATCCTATATCTGTTTAAAGGACAAAATTGGTACTAACATGTGCTCATCACTAAGAGCTAGAGACAAAAATCATAAGGGTTGATGATAACTCAATTCTAGAGGTAATCACTCCTAAAGGAATTTATTAGTGTATGCAAATGCCGATATGGAATAACATAATACCTATGAGAAGTATCCACACTTTACCATTAATGAGAGAAACCACCATTTTACAAGAGTGGATGATGCATTCACTATGTTTGTCATACGATTACTAGAGGGAAATCTTGGATCAAGGATGTCTTCTCAAGCTGCTACTTTTATCAATAGGTACGGGTCCTTCTTAATGTAGTTCTCAAATTTTTCATACATTAGAGTATTTGGGTTCGATATCACTCCATGTAAGCTTCCAGTGTATCTCAATGATAAGATTGTGATGTTTGAGTTGTGTAGGAAGATTTCCCACATTAACGACAAGCTCAAGATCATAAGAAGAAAAGTGTTTCATTCCCTATCTTTCTCAAGATCTTCTCCTATAAAAATTTTAGTGATGCTACAAACTTGGAAGATACCTTCGCTCCTTTAAACCTCTACTCATATACACCAAGGGAAAATTTTGACATTCGAAGCAACTCAGAAACATTCCATCTTCTTGATTTTCACCATGTTCCCCAAATCAAGGATTATTGGGTGAATTTTTCAAATGAATTTGAGGTCAAGGAACATGATCACATGAAGATAATTATTGGACATATGAGAAAATTCAAGTTTGATTTGTATGAGGATGGAATTGAGGATAATGGTACCGAAATGTATGATACTAAGTATCAAGTTGTGAAGGCCTCACCCACAAGTTTCTTGGAGCATTCCTGGATCAGGGGACATAAATGAGTGAACTAAAATGGTAATCCTAATATCAAGGGAATAATTCAAAAAGAATAAAAATACTCTCATCGAATAAGGAGGTTTCCAAAATATCAAAAGAAAAATAACCCACCTTTTGAATTCAAGGGCAATTAAGAAAAATATAATCTCTTCTCACTCAAGAGATATATCAAAAATGAATTCGATGGAATATGAGATCCTACACTATAGGAGACTTAAAAAAAGGCAAGAGAAACACCAAATCCTATTAAAGGTTTGGAACAAAGAGATATTGACATAACTCATCCATCAATCCCTTAACGCTCTCAAATTATCTCCTCCTCTACAATTGCACCAACTCAACCAGTGCAGATGTGTCATATAACTCAGATACAGAAACAACAATCATGCCCAATTTTAAACTTGAACAAACTAAAATATTCCCATTGGTGTAAGAGATGAATAGAGAAGAGACTCACATCATTCAACAAGTGGAAGTTCCATATTTTCTAGCCATATCCATGATGATGAAAATGAAGAAGGGAAAGTTAGACCAAGTTACTTCCCACTCCTTCAGTGGTGCTTCAAAAAATTAGTACATGGAGGTAGTATGGCTGAAGGTAATCAAACCTGTTAATGAGATGATCTCGTCTGACTACAAAATGAACACCATTCCTCTAGGACCTGAAAAACACAAGTGATATTCCCACATGTTAAAAGAATCATCCACTAACATTCTTGTGAGGATTGAGGAGTATAAGGAGAAAATTGAGCAACTGGAAGGTCATGTAATAACCCCAACCTCGTATGTTAAAACATTCATAGATCCAAATATTTTTTCATCTCTTCCAGCTGAGGAAGTTACTCACATTAGTAGCTTCAATTTATAATCCTTTAGAAAGACTTAAGGCTTCACCATGTAAGTCAGGGAAAATGATAAGTGGGTGAACAAGATTCTTGAAAAAGGTAATACATTTCTTCCTAATATTCTCTCATTGTTTGAGTACATGATTAAAACTTCCACAAAGGTAAGGATGACAAAATAAAAAATTGAAAAAGAGAAGGAGCACTGATATTAGGTGTTTCTATTGGTGGCCGAAATGGGAAAAGTCAACTCTTTTGCACTAGTGAGTAGAAATGTATTCAACTCCACATTTGAATATTTATCTCAAGTTTGGGTCATAACTCGTATCACTCGATATGAGATGCTAAATCATTCTCTCAATGAATTGGATTCGTATGAGGAGTGTAATTCAAATATGTAAGAGGATATCAATGCATAAGTACAAAAACTTGGAGTACCCATAGTGGATGAAAACACTTTAGTGGATGACCTAATGAAACCATTTGAAGAGTTGGTCAAGAAGGAGGCCGAAGATCCATTTTATTTAAATGAAGACACACTGAAGTCTCTTGCTGAGATAAGAGATGTTGTACACCACGAAGGAGCATCAAGTATGGTTTATGAAATGTAAGAACATTAATGCTAACTCTGAGAATTGGATCAAAGCATTGATTTTTGTTCACATTCTTTAGGCTGGGAAGGTTGCACATGCAACGACTTGGTATGGTAAATATTTCAAAGGCTCTCTCCAAAAATCCATTAGAAAGTGAGTCTCCTTCAACAATTGCATCGTTTTCATCAGAGTAGCTATCTCATATCCTTTCTCTTTTCCCCACCCCTTCCTCTCTTCTTTCATGTTCTAATTCTTCATTGGGGGGTTTACTTTTCACTTTTGTATTATTCATTAAAATGAGATATATAGTTGTACTTTATAACGAGTATCCTCTTATTAATAAAAAGGGACTCAATTTATTTCCTAGGAATGCTAAAGGTCACATGTTGTACAGGTTAGTGAAAAGTCATGTGGGGGGTAGGTGAAGAGTCATTTTGAAAAACTATATACTGTAATGAACTCCACATTTAAAGGGGTTGTCAATTTTATGAGTTCATGAGTAAATAACTAGTGCTCTACAAAGAACAAGCAAAGATAACATTTCCTCTTTTCCCTTTCCATATGTTTCCTCTCTCTCTCTCTCTCTTTACAAATTTGTGAACATTGACCAAGAAGAGTGTAAAATATTTTCATGAATGAATGAATGAGATTTTATGTTCATGGTTCATTTTGTCTTATCATAACTAGAAAAAGTTTTTTACCTTCTAATTGTGTGTTGATAAACTATAGTTAATACTTGTAAGAACTTGCTTTAGTATACTTTTAATATTAACCCCCTCTCTTAAGTTCTCACTCCCATAATCTCAGCTTCTTTGTAAATTATTCCCTTGCATGAGGTATAAGAATTTTCCGCAGGTGTAGTGGAGTTTGCATGTTCAATCCCTGGCCTATTAGCCGACCACAAAGTTTTTTTGTTCACATACAATAAAGGGAGCCTCCCCTTTTCCAAGTAGGAGGGATGTAGTCCCATATCGTTTTTGAAAATCAACTAATTTGTCCTAGCGATAAATTATTTCACTAACAGTTTTTGTCACCCACTATGGGGAAAATTTTATTGTTTGTACACATCGAAACCAAAAAATCCCTGAAAAGTAAATAGCTGAAAAATACAAAAAAATTAGGTATTGAAAACCACAATAGTCCTCATGTATTCTCAACCTCTTCCCCCTCATGGCAATTCCTGGAGATCCTTTGATGTTGCAACATAATCTATTGTTCTTTGAAGTTACACAAGAATACCTATCAATTGGACTAAGAAATTGCATTTGGCTTAATAGAGAAAGTTTTAACCATTACCATGTTGCTTCAATAATCTTATACCTTGAAGAAGAATGTACTCAACCCTTACAACATGCAATACAAGCTCAAAATCAGTAGAGGAGATCGTAGAAGAACTTTATTTGAATTATACATTCAAGCTGGCAGAAAGATGATATACAAGATCCTCAAGAGATAATGGTATGGCCGATCCTAATTTTGAAGAACAATTGCAAGATGAATTTAAACTTCCTATTAGTAAAATTGCAAGGATAACAAGTCAACAATACTTTCTAAAATTTTATCCTACCTTGTCTCTTGAGTATTAAGTTGATGGATCAAAAGTTCAACCATTGAACTACACTTCTCATAAAGGAGAAGTTACTAAATAAGTTGTTGACAGAGTTGAAGAAGAAGAAGAAGAATCCAAAGAAAGGAGCCACATATGGCTCAACAAGCACTGATGCCTTGGGGAGAAAACACATGTTCATTATCTCTCAACCTGCCCTTGTATGATTTACCAAGACGATCATGAAAGAAATTTCCCAAGTTCTACAGTGATGGGAAGCAACACCTGGATGAACACATTGACACTCCTTTTTTCATTTTGAGTCATGAGAGTCTCATATTTGGTGATTAACTTGCACAAGCCATTTCCCAAGACCAGATTTGATGGTCAAATATCTAAGTCATAATCTTGGACCTTGGCCACCCAACCACCTCTCTTAGCTCCTTGATCTTGTTGTGTTAGAATTGATTTTATAGTAGACCATAGAACGACCACCACCATGTGGGAGTTGAGGATGTAGAATCTAAAATTATTAGCTTCTTTGACCATGACATGTGCATCCTTCTCCATTTGAGTGTACTTCAGCTCATGATATTTCAATGAGTAGTTCATAAAGGTAATCAATGCTTCAATACATTATTCGTTATTCTAAAATAAGATGGCCAAGAGATTGTGTTCCGAATCATAACAATACAAAATGAAATCTTTGTCAAAGTTAGGGCACATCAGAGTAGGAGTATTAGAAATTGCTTCCTTAATTGCATTAAATGCCTCCTTGCCTTCCTTGATTTCTTCCTTGATAAAAAATCTAAAAATAATTCAGGAGTTTTGTTGAATATTTTGGAGAGTAATGGAGCTGATTTAGGAAAATTTGGGGAAGTTTCAGAGGTTTAGGGACAGTTGCAGTGAAAATGGGTTTTCTAGGGCTAAGCATCTTATAATCTAAAATGGTACTTGATCTTCAAAAGATGATTACATGAGTTATGTAGTGATTTGGAAAGAAAACAAGTAGTCATTGGAAATATTTAAGAGTCATCTACATAATGGAACCTTTAAAATGTTTACAAGACATGTTTAATTCTCAGAGAAGCTCAATTTTTACAGACACACCCTATTGTATTCAGAAAGAAGAAGCAATTTCATGTAATTTAAAGCATAATTGGAGATTGAAGCCCATCCCATTAATCTTTTAAGGTTGTTGGGAGTCAAATTCATATAATATTTCACTAAAAAACATTCCTGGGGCTCCAACAACCTCGTCTTTAATCTCTCTCTCTCTCGCAAGGTACGACTCTCATGCTTAGCCAATTTTGAAGAGGAAACTTGTCACCTCCATGTTGAGGCACACTTTTTGTCCCTAATATACCTATCCTAAGAGGAAATAAGGGAAAATAATTTTTTCCCCACCCCAAATTTTCCTCAAGGTTCCTCACATGACCTTGAAAAACACTTTGCAGGCATATTTACGTATTTCTAACCCCTCCCGTCATGCAATGAAGTTGTTACACCTATCATCACACAAGTAGGGTGAATTTTTATATCCCTCTTGTCCCTATCCTGATGGGATAGAGGGTATAATAAAATTTACCCCACTCTACCCTTGGCTTTGGTTTATCATATGATCAAGTTTGAAGCTTCCCAATGCTTAAGCGAGTCTTTCCTCACTTCCCCCGCACCAAATCATACCTTGCCACTTGTCAAGCCAACATGAGGGAAAAATTTTATATCCCTTCTATCCATGTACCAAGGGGATTGAGGGTACAAGAAAATTCACCCCACTCTAGCCCCTGTCATGATTCTCCATGTGACCTAGTCTCATCCCCTGGGTGCCTAAAAGTTGATTTTCCTCCTTCCCTCATCTAGTAATAATGTAATGCCACTTGTAAAGCTTGCATGAGGGAAAATTTTTATGTCCTTCATATTCTTATCCTAAGGGGATAGAGGATACATGAAATGTTCACCATAAAAAGAATTTTTAAAACATAAAAAATAAACTAACTGTTGCTACTTGCTATTACCCGCTTCTACTTCATTCAAACACCAAAAGAACAACCGGAAGCTTTAAAAACTTAAAAGAAATCCTACCCACCTAATTTTTTTTACGAAAAATATATTTTTGTTGAGAAAAAACCTCCAAAAACCTGCATTTTTATAATAAACTTTGTCAAAATTTCTCCAGGGGGCTTCCAAATAAACCAAAACCATGAAAAAATCATATCTTTCAAACCTGTAAGTGGATCCAGATGAAATTTTCTCAGTTTTTCTTCATCTCAGGAACCTTCAAAAAGGTTATAATAGCAAAGAATATGATGCCTTGATATTTTTAATGGTAGAAAACCCTATTTTCATGCCCTAGAAGCTGATTTTTCATTTTCCAAGCATTACATCGGGCAAATTGAAGTGAAATTTGTAGCACGGAATCTCAAAAGTATGTTGAATCCAGTGAAGACATTTTCATTGCAATCATAGATGGATAATTTATATTTCTAAAAATAGTAAGTATTTTTTTCCATCACTTATTAAAAATAACAACTTACCTAAAAATCAAGTCCTCTCAGATCAGTGCATTCACAAAACAATGAAGATGACAAATTAGACAATTTTTTCCAAAAATGCAAAACAGTAAAAAGTAAATTTCCAAAAATAGAAACTATAAAAAAATATAAATAAATATTAGTGAATGTATTCTTATCATGTTAATGGTTTTTGATAAGTGAATTCATGCAAAGAATCAATTTTTCCCAAAATAACAGCTCATGAACCCTAATTGCTAAAAATAGAAAGTCTCAGATTGAGTTACAGAAAGTTTTTATCATCTTCATTATTGCTCATCTTGTGGATTTTTGCAAGTTTGGAGTTAAAATTTTCTATTCTATAGCCTATTTCATCCCTAGTATCAGAATACCCAGGTGCAGATGATAACGATATTACTCATATGGACTTGAAATATCTCAAGAATTGAATGCTCAGTGGTCCTAGAGAACCAGTGGAGGACAAGGTGTTCACAAGTGGATTTTATGCTGCGGGTGGTCATCATGTATCTATTTAGAGCATGGAGTTGGTACTGGCACGTGCTCATCACTACAAGTTAGAGACAAGAATCATAAGGGCGGATGATAACTCAATTCTGGTGGTGCTCACTCCTAAAGGAATTTCTTAGTGTATGTAAATCCCAACATGGAACAACATGGTTATCATCACAAAGGAGTTTGCATCAAGAGAATGGTCTAAAATATAATCATATATTCAAGGCCTTGTATTAGGGTCATGGTTGGAATATGGAAGAAACCCATCTCGCATGTTGAAAGCTTTATGCAGAAGTGAGTTTCATGAAGGATTTTTGGATGCAATCATCCTACTTAGTAGGGTGATGGGAGAAGAGGATACAAGAGATTTTTAGGATTGGATGTCATAGTTAATCCTTTTTTTCATTGAAGGCAAGAATATGATTGATTGGGGGAAAATAATAAGCGACAACATTGATCAACAATTTCTTTACTTGACCTATTACGAAGAAGTTCTCAATGAAATCCTACTTGGTCTAGACTCTCGCGAGCATAAGACCATTCAGAGGCTTGAAACTCACTCAAAAAATTTAGCATAAAGCTCCCACCTATGATAAGTATCCACAATTTACCCTTAATGAGAGAAACCACCATTTTACAATAGTGAATGATGCATTCTCTATGTTTGTCATACGGTTACTAGAGTGAAATCTTGGATCAAGGATGTCTTCTCAAGCTGCTACTTTTATCAATAGGTATGGGTATGTCATCACCAATCCGAAACTATGATAATTCTCCACTAGGAACTCCTTGTGCTATGATTATTTACTAATACACAAATTTTAGTTTTGTGGTAGTAATATGGAAATACAACAACAGACATAACACAAGAATACCATAGACTATGATACAAAGGAATGATGAAAAATTTGAAATATAAGTGTAAATTATATTATCAACATGAAATTTATACAATCTCACCCATGAATTACTTCAAGTGTTACCAAATCCACTTGCCTTCCAACAATAACTATGGGAGAAACTTCACAATTACACCTCTTAATGGCTTCTTTAACACACCTTCTAAATGATGGCTTCCTTCACAGACTTTCTCATACAATATTTCTCACTACTTGCTTCTATGCTAAATGAGGGGGGTGGCCTCTCTATTTATAGAAATTTCAAGCTTATCCACCCCATCTCTAAGATAGGATAAGAAATCTACTCTGACGAATCATATTCCATACCTTAACTCTCATCTTTACATGTAGGCTTATCTTTTAAGATAAGATAAACCTTATCATTTCACATGGGTTCCACCTTTTTATAATTTTTTACAAATAAAATACACAAAATATTTATGACATCACTCCTTGTCCTTACTACAAATATAATATTTCTAATTACTAATCATGTAGACCCTACTTCTCCACTTACCCTAACTTTGACATTTTAACATTACTGAACCACTTACAAAAAATATATAATTTTTACCACAACATTGCTATTGTACTTTGACTATTACCGTACTATAAATTATTGGCGGTGTCGTACTGACAACACCGTTATCTTCTATCGGATGCAACTACTAATTATACTTAACAACATCCTATTCCTAATACAAAAATTAATGAAATAGAAATTATGGAGGAAAATTTTAGTGTCGACATCTTCCCTCTCCCTAGACTATTCTGGTGCCTAAAAAATCTTTAACTTGTCGTGGTTGACCCATTTCATAATGGGAGTACCATATAATTCCTCTATTCGATATGTAGCATTTTCATGCACAACTAATATTCTGTAGGGTCCCGTCCATTTGGGAAGAAGTTTTCTATGCCTCCTCTTTTTGTATCTAGAATCATATATTAGGACCAAGTCATTCACCTAAAATGGAGACCAAAGGATCTTTTGATCAAAGTACTCCTTTTACTTCATTTTCTTCTTATAGCTTGTATCATTTGCTATTTCTCTCATTTCCTCTAGCAAATGAAGATGTACCAACCTTTCCTTTACCGAATCACTTTCATCCATCCTTTCATTTATCACAATTCTCACAGTGGGAATATCAAACTCAATAGGAATAATTGGATCAATGCCATAAGCCAACTGAAATGGGGAGTATCCTATTGCTGACTTTAATGTTTCCATATACGACCACAATGTTGTGTGAATATTTTTATCCCACTTATTTACTTGCAAAGCTACATATTTTGTTAGGATTTGACATAATACATAATTTGTTCACTCCACCTGTCCATTTGTTCTTGGCTTGTAAGTTGTTGCCTTCCCGTGCTTAATAGAAAACTTGTTTACTGGGACCTCTACCACCTCATTAATGAAGTGGCTTCCTTGATCTATTACAATTTATAATGGACAACCTATTCTGGTGACAATGCATTCATATATGAACCTTGCCACTTCATCCATGGAAGCTGTTTTCAAGGGCCTAGCTTCAACCCATTTGGTTAAATAATCTGTGGCAACTACAATATACTTATTTTGGCATGGGGTAGTTAGAAGTGGACCTATAATATCTATTACCCAATTTTCAAAGGGACCAAGTGGAAGAATAGGGCATAATGGAGCTGATGAAGTTTTACGGTTCCTATGTGTTTGACAAATATCACATGTCTTACAATAATTATAACAATCTTTAAAAAGAGTGGGCCAGTGATAACCTGTATCCAATATCCTTCTTGCTGTAAATTGTCTAGAGAAGTTCCCTCCACATGTACCATTGTGGAAATATTCTATTATCTCCTTCGCTTGATCACGTCCAACTACCCTCTTGTACTGTCCATCCTACCCTATCCGAAATAATACTCCATGTAGAATATAGTATGGATGACTAGCTTGATTAATCTTCCTTTTAGTATTTGCATTGGTAGCATCAAGAAACTTGAAATCATTCAGATAATTCCAAATATCTATGTATTCACTAGGGTTTGTATCAAGGGATAACAATGGTGTATATGGGAAATCATCATCATCACAAGATGAACCTAAACCATCATAGGCTCGAGAGAGTGCATCTGCATTGACATGCTTCTTTCCTGGCCTATCTATAATATCAAATTCAAATTCTTGTAGTAAAATTATCCATCTTGCTATCCTTCATGATGGGTTATGCTTTACAATATATTTTAGAGTATGATGATCTGTTACAACTATAAATTTCTTCTCTAGCAAGTAATTTATAAAGGTTTTTACAACAAAAATGATAGCTAGAGACTTTTTTCAGTTAAAGTATAATTTACCTCAGCACTGTGCATTTGTCTACTCCCAAAGTAAACTAGATGATCATTCCCATTTTCATCATTTTGGCTCAGAGTACTTCATAGTGCTACATATAAAGCATCATTATACACAATGAATGGATTGCTCCATTATGGATTCTTTAAAATAGGCGAAGACACCGAATCTTCCTTTAGTTGTTCAAAAGCGTCATGTGCCTTCTTTCCTGGTTCATAAGTAACATCCTTCTTCAAGAACTGGGTTAGTGGTTGTGAAATCTTTGAGAAATTCTTGATGAACCTTATATAGTAACCCACATGGCCTAAAAATGATCTCAACTTACTTCTATTCATAGGAAATGGTAACTCTTTGATTTTTGAAACTTTATCAAGATTGGTACCAATACCACCTTTAGATACAACATGCCCTAACAAGACGCCTTTAGGACATCCAAAGATACATTTTTTAGGGTTTAGTGAGGCTTGTGCTTCATCTAACCTTTGAAATGCCACCTCCAACTGGTGCAGGTGGTCCTTTTTACTCCCATAGATGTAAAAATCATCCAGGAATACTCTGATGAAGCTTCCAATGTAGGGTTTAAACACCCTATTCATTAGGTGTTGGAATGTTTCTGGAGCATTACACAACCTGAATGAGATAAATCTATAAGCAAACGTTCCCTAGGGAGTGGTGAACATAGTCTTCATATGATCTTTCTCCGCTATACGAACTTGGTTGTATCCACTATATCCGTCTCCAAAACTATAACACTCATGGCCAACTGCTTCGTCCAAGATCTGATCCAAGAATGGAAGAGGGTAATGATCCTTCTTTGTCGCCTTATTGAGATTCCTGCAATCAACACAAATGCGTAGCTTCCCATTATTTTTTATTAAGGTCACAATGGGAGAAACCCATTCTGAATTCTCCACAACAAATATGAATCCTGCTTCAAACAACTTATCTATTTCTTCTTTTACAGTCTTGGAAAAATTAGGATTCATTCTATATGGAATTTTCTTTATGGGCTTAACACTATCTACCAGCTCAATAGAATATTCTACCCAACTTACTTGATGAAGTTCCTTGTAATCAAAAGTGAATAAGTGCATGTACCTTCGAAAGAGTTGGAGGTAGGATTCCTTCTCACTCTCCATCACAACATCACCAATCTTTATTTGTTCGAGACGATCATCAATTTCTTCTTCAGATAATTTTATGGGTTCATGAGTCGGTGTGAATGGAAGGATATCCATGACCAAAAAATCAACCTCAATTTCTTCATCTTCTGTGTCCACTTCATTGGTACTAGAGTAATCAGAGGATATCCAATCATCAATTTCATCACTTGAATCCACAAGTTCTACCTTATGATGCCGAGGGATCATGTTTATCTTCACCCTCTCTCTACCACATCCAAGTTTCATGAAGCCTTCATTCCAGTAGTTTCTTGCATGAACTCTCATTATCCATGGCCTTCCCAACAACATTGGCTACGTAATAATACCATTCTTCATCACCTAGAAGTCTACCACACATACAACACCCATGATAGATATTGCCACATTTGAAACAACACCTTCTGGTTTAGTTTTTCCCTTATTTAATGACCTTAACATAAGTGTTGAGGATAAATCAATTTTTAAACCCAACATATTCATTATAGACTCAGTCATTACATTAATTGCAACACCTTCATGTAGTAAGAAATCATGAATTGAAATACCATTACATAATATCTCAACTTGTGGAGCGTAGGGATACACCTCTGCTTCCAAAACATGGACATCAACCTCCTTCCTTCATCGAGTATTGAGTCCACTTCGCAGGTCCCACCTCTTCTCAAAAGACATAGCAAGAAGTTGACCATATGTAATATTTGTAGGTGTTTTGGATATATCTTCTAGGATGGAGTATGGTCTTTGCCCCTATTAAATCAGAAAATCCTGCACACCCAACTTTCTTCTCCTATGTTTCTTACTAGTTTCTCCTTTCATCTTCTTAGGATCATTTCCATCTTGGTTATTTTTTTTTCTTTTCTTTTTGTCATAAGCACATCTAATTCATTATTTATACTCCTATCTACTACATCAAAAGAATTCACAGGTGATTTTACTTTAACATTATCTCTTGTACCAGACGTGGAAGCTTTATCAAGACAATTATACTTATAATGACCCTTCTTATGACGACCATAACATACAACTTCAGATATATTTATTTTTCGACCCCTATCTCCCTAAGAAGTTTGGGAACTAAATTCCTTTCCTTGAAGAAGATTAATAGTTAATTGGCCCATCTTCCTAAGGAGATCTTCACACTCAGTGGATGTATTAGAGGGAAGATTTTTTCTCACCAAAAGTGGTTGTGGTTTCTGGACCAAAGGTGTTAGTGTAGGCTCCGCCTTGATAGCAATTTCTTTGGGCTCCTCTTCCATGCTTTCTTCTTTCCTTCTAGCAATCTCCTTTGCTTGTTTGAGGGTTGTTGGGCATTCATACTTTACTCGTTGTCTGATCTATGGCTTTATCCCAAGAATGAAATGCTTATAGAGGAGATTATCTATGCCATTTATCAACCCATCCGCTAATCCTTCCTTCCAGATATGGGCATCGAGATTTATCCTTAACTCCAAAGCATGAGCATGATAATATCTGATCTTCTCCTTCTCTCCTTGGGCTAGCTTTGTGATCTCGATCATGAGATCTGCATATTTTTATTTTTCACCAAATTCTTCAAGAAAACTTTCAGTTAATAAATCCCATGAGTTTTTCACATTATCACCTAGTGTTTCAAACCACCTACGGGCTGAACCATCTAAAAAGTTAGGAAATTTTTTTATCCATTGTTCCCTTCTGATGAGGCCATTACAAATACAAGATATTTTAAATTATTGAATGAAAGAGGGAGAATCTTCATTAGATTGGGCTGAAAAAACAAGAATCTTTCCCATCTTCAAAAGTAACCATAGTGAAATACCAACCCACAAGTATAATCAACAAGACTTGTGTGCACAAATAATTGGAATCACTATAATAGAAAGTAACTTTACACCTTTCTACAGTAAAATAGGAATGACCACAGTAAACTTATATTTACTATGGTAAAACATGACTTATTGTGGTAAATACTATTCATGGTAAAAAGTGACTTTACTGTGGTAAATACTATTCACGGTAAAAAGTGACTTTACTGTGGTAAATACTATACATGGTAAAAAATGAATTTACCATGGTAACTACTATACACAGTATAAACAAGGT